>OZ025248.1:37615654-37727123 GCA_964019135.1 Arenicola marina
TAAGAATGAAAATATAAGACACTTTTTATTTCACTGTCCAAGCTACAGCATCGACAGAATTACCCTGCTTCTGAATGTATCGCGGTTATCCATACAAACTGACATTACATCTGGTTTGGAACACTCCCTACTTTATGGGTCCCCTGATCTGTCATTCTCTGACAACGAATTATTATTTGGTTTTGTACAAGATTATATTGTGGCATCCAATAGGTTTTAAATTTTCCCTCTGACATGTGAAGCACTGCTTACTAGTCATGAATCTCATACGTATTAATTTTAATTAATCTTAATCTTTAATTTCGTACTTATTTGCTTCCGTTTCGTTGTATGTAACACCAGGTCTGTGTGTATATATGTTTTTGTTAGAGGTGACCCTGCTCGATGGCATCCCTTTCAGGGGAACCTCAGAAAAGAAATGATGTTTAAATAAAAAAAAAAAAACAGCCCGAGCGAACATAGCAAAGTAATCATCAAAAGTAATCATGATTACGATTACATTAGCAATGTAATCGATTACGATTACATTGCCTTAAAAACCAATGTAATCGATTACGATTACGATTACTTGAAAAATGTAATCGATTACGATTACTGATTATGATTACCCCATGTCTGCTCACAATGGGACAATAAATAAATCAACACTTGCGGTTATATTGAGCTCACGTGCTTTTTTCAGGTATGCCAATAGATGTACTGCATTCAGAAGCGTTCCTGTCGGGGTTACTGACAAAGGCTCATCAATAAATCAACAATCCGGGGGGGTTGCCTCAATATTACGCCCATGTGTTTTCCAGCTTACTTTTCGTGTTCTCCGGGTGTCATATTAGGGTTTTAGTTCTTATTACGAGCGTCATTACTATAACAGCAACTGAAGCGTGTACACTAACCCAGTATAACCGTCCGCACGCCATCACTACACAGCCCTAGTCTTAATACCGACACCAAGCCTTAATACCGACACCCTAGTCTTTATACCGACACCCCAGCCCTCATACCGACACCCCAGCCGTCATATCGACACCCCAGCCTTCAGACCGACATCCCAGCCTTCATACTGACATCCCAACCTTCATACCGACACCCCAACCTTCATATCAACACCTCAGCCTTAATACCGACACCCCAGCCTTAATACCGACACCCCAGCCTTCATACCGACACCCCAGCCTCGATACCGACACCCCAGCCTTCATACCGACACCCCAGCCTTCATACCGAACCCTAGCCTTCATACCGACACCCCAGCCTTCATACTGATACCTTAGCCTTCATACAGATACCCCAGCCTTCATACCGACACCCCAGCCGTTATATCGACACCCCAGCCTTCATACCGACACCCCAGCCGTCATATCGACACCCCAGCCTTCATACCGACACCCCAGCTTTCATACCGACACCCCAGCCTTCATACCGACACCCCAGCCTTCATACCGACACCTTAGCCTTCATACCGACACCCCAGCCTTCATACAGACACCCCGGCCGTCATCGACACCACAACCTTCATACCGAAACCCCAGCCTTCATACCGACACCCCAACCTTTATACCGACACCTAGCCTTCATACCGACACCCCAGCCTTCATACCGACACCCCAACCTTCATACCGACACCCTGGACAGCCTTCATATCGACACCCCAGCCTTCATACCAACACCCCAGCGCTCATACCGACACCCTAGCCCTCATACGGACGCCCTAGCCTTCATACCGACACCCCAGCCTTCATACCAACACCCCAGCCTTCATACCAACACCCCAGCCTTCATACCAACACCCCAGCCTTCATACCAACACCCTGGGCAGCCTTCATACCGACACCCTGGGCAGCCTTCATACCGACACCCTAGCCTTCATACCAACACCATAGCCCTCATACGGACACCCCAGCCTTAATACCGACACCCCAGCCTTCATACCAACACCCCAGCCTTCATACCAACACCCCAGCCTTCATACCAACACCCTGGGCAGCCTTCATACCGACACCCTGGGCAGCCTTCATACCGACACCCTAGCCTTCATACCGACACCCCAGCCTTCATACCAACACCCCAGCCTTCATACCAACACCATAGCCCTCATACGGACACCCTAGCCTTCATACCGACACCCCAGCCTTCATACCAACACCCCAGCCTTCATACCGACACCCCAGCCTTCATACCAACACCCCAGCCTTCATACCAACACCCTGGGCAGCCTTCATACCGACACCCTGGGCAGCCTTCATACCGACACCCTAGCCTTCATACCAACACCATAGCCCTCATACGGACACCCCAGCCTTAATACCGACACCCCAGCCTTTATACCGATAGCCTAGCCTTCATACCGACACCCCAGCCTTCATACCGACCGACCCTGGACAGCCTTCAACTCGACACACCAGCCTCTATACCGACACCCCAGCCTAAATACCGACACCCCAGCCTTAATACCAACACCCTAGCCTGTATACGGACACCCCAGCCTTCATACCGACACCCCAGCCTTCATACCGACCGACCCTGGACAGCCTTCAACACGACACCCCAGCCTCGATACCGACACCCCAGCCTTCATACCGACACCCCAGCCTTCATACCGAACCCTAGCCTTCATACCGACACCCCAGCCTTCATACTGATACCCTAGCCTTCATACAGATACCCCAGCCTTCATACCGACACCCCAGCCGTTATATCGACACCCCAGCCTTCATACCGACACCCCAGCCGTCATATCGACACCCCAGCCTTCATACCGACACCCCAGCTTTCATACCGACACCCCAGCCTTCATACCGACACCCCAGCCTTCATACCGACACCTTAGCCTTCATACCGACACCCCAGCCTTCATACAGACACCCCGGCCGTCATCGACACCACAACCTTCATACCGAAACCCCAGCCTTCATACCGACACCCCAACCTTTATACCGACACCTAGCCTTCATACCGACACCCCAGCCTTCATACCGACACCCCAACCTTCATACCGACACCCTGGACAGCCTTCATATCGACACCCCAGCCTTCATACCAACACCCCAGCGTTCATACCGACACCCTAGCCCTCATACGGACGCCCTAGCCTTCATACCGACACCCCAGCCTTCATACCAACACCCCAGCCTTCATACCGACACCCTGGGCAGCCTTCATACCGACACCCTGGGCAGCCTTCATACCGACACCCTAGCCTTCATACCAACACCATAGCCCTCATACGGACACCCCAGCCTTAATACCGACACCCCAGCCTTCATACCGACAGCCTAGCCTTCATACCGACACCCCAGCCTTCATACCGACCGACCCTGGACAGCCTTCAACTCGACACCCCAGCCTCTATACCGACACCCCAGCCTAAATACCGACACCCCAGCCTTAATACCAACACCCTAGCCTGTATACGGACACCCCAGCCTTCATACCGACACCCCAGCCTTCATACCGACCGACCCTGGACAGCCTTCAACTCGACACCCCAGCCTCTATACCGACACCCCAGCCTAAATACCGACACCCCAGCCTTAATACCGACACCCTAGCCTTTATACCGACACCCCAGCCTTCATACCGACACCCCAGCCTTCATACCGACCGACCCTGGACAGCCTTCAACTCGACACCCCAGCCTCTATACTGACACCCCAGCCTAAATACTGACACCCCAGCCTTAATACCAACATCCCAGTCAGCCCACTGGCAATAAGTACCGCCATGTTCCTGGTTCACCGTTCACGTCACTCCCCGCTCGCTCCTCCCGGTAAATATTGAATCCATGCGCTACCTACGAACCCTCCAGGCTACACGCTAGTGACCCACCTATTGCCATGGGAAGGACCTTAGGAAACCACACAGCTGTCCCGTGTCCGTTCCCCTCGGGGACAACGCCGATTCAATGGATTGGGGAAGACTAGGAGGACTTGACCGGAGGTACCCGCGTCTCCATCCCGCCCCCACCCACCCACTTACCCTCGTGGCCTCCCCGCCTGGGCCGCGTGGCACGGGTCCTTCTCACGAAACCGGAAATCGATCATTAGGCCGAAACAAAGGACCTCGCGGTGAGATGGAGACAAGGTAAGAAAAGCTGTGGGAAATGGGGGGGGGGGGACTGGGGGGTGGTGGTGGAGGGAGGGGTCGGTCTCGTAGTCTCGTAGTGGCTCGCGCCTGTCGGGGAGTGTAATATATATATCTGTCCTTCCCTTTTGTGCACACAAGGGCTAAACTGTGCCACGCAATCTCCCAGGACGATGAAAAGTGACTGAGTGAAAGGTAACATGCCCCAGGGTAGATGCAAAGGACCTGATTCGAACCCAGGACATATTGATCTCCGGTCTAGTGCGCTATAGGGCTATAAAGTCTCGTTCGCTTAGACTTCCGGTTTACTCATTTTGGGGACAAACAGACGAAGCACGTGTTCGGAACGAGTTTATCCTGACTATCTGTGACGTAGGCGTGACGTGTATGTTACGCAAAGAGAGAGACTGGGAACCAGACTACCTGCGCAAAGGCCAGGCGCCGAGGGGTGGGTCCATTGCGGAAGGCCTGGCGATATGATTAAGAATATTTAAGAAATATACAAAACGGATAGACGACATATTTTGTATTCGTTTGCGCCATTACAATGACGAATATTTGTTACGACGGGACAATACGACTGAGAAACTAACGTTTTTTACCTTTCCTACGAAAACGAGGCATTATGACGTCACACGGATTCCCCCCGGTGACAACGTTGGCGCAATGCTCAACAGAAAACTTACATAAATTAAGAAACTTGGTCTTTTCGTAATCCAAAAGTGATACGAAAACATCCAACTGATCTTATTTTATCTTTACCATGTGGTTTAATGACGCATCCGTGTGCTGTTGCTCCATGCACTGCACATTTTGACAGCGGAATGGTTAAGTCAATCACTTGCTCTCGCCATTTTTGTTACCGCGGAGGCACGCGAAACTCTGTGACGTCACTCGCTGTTTGAGGAACTTGCGAAAGCCCGGGTGCAGGGCTAAATTTAGAACGTTATTTTTAGCTTTCGAGTGTTTTGAAGACGGATTTTTCCTTGTATATTCCCAAAGTCCTGCGCTTCATCGCCTCCAAATATTTTAACGTATATCTCCCATAGCCATGTTTAGTGAAATGGTACTCATAATCTTTAGAATAGACCTGGAAAGAAATTGACTTATAGCTGCCTATATTTCAACATGGAGCACGTGTGTTTGTTTGTCCCCAAAACTGAAGTCTCGCGGCCCGATCGCGAGAACTGTATAGACCTATCCACTAGACCAGGGAGGCCGCCGGGTTATGTCAGGGGGAATGTGTGTGGGAAAGAGGTGGTGGGGTGGGTGGGGGGGGGGGGAGGTGTCCGTTATGTTTGAACCACAGCGATCATTACCAGTAACAGACTGATCTTACGGACATAAACACGCGGTTAATGATAGCCACGGTCACACGGTCAATAACCAGCCACGAACTGTGCCCGTTCGTGGCTGGTTATTGACCGTGACGACCAGTATTGATCACGGCGAGAGGCCCTTGTTTATTGGAACCAACACCTATTGTCCGTATGGGATGGGACATAGGATTATAATGGAGAAACCGCTGCATTATTCATGTGTTGATGGCTATCATTCACGGCGTGTTTATGTCCGGAAGATCCCCCGAAGGGGGTGGTGGCGAGTGAGTTGGATGGTAGGAGGAACATGAGAGGGGTTCATGGCGACTGTGTTGGATGGGAGGGGGTGACTGTGAGTGAGTTGGATGGCAGGGGAGACGTGGGACGGGGTGATGGCGACTGTTGGCGACCTATCAGGTTGACGCTAGCTCGGGTCAGGGTGTTTTTGTCTGCCGCACAATGACCCCTCCCGCTCCCCCACCATTCTACATAGTGGCCCCCCCCCCACCACCTCCACCCTATACCATCCAACACAGTCGCCATCACCCCCTCCCACGTCTCCTTTACCATCCAACACAGTCGCCATCACCCCCTCCCACGTCTCCCTTACCATCCAACACAGTCGCCATCACCCCCTCCCACGTCTCCCTTACCATCCGACACAGTCGCCATCACTCCCTCCCACGTCTCCCTTACCATCCAACACAGTCGCCATCACCCCCTCCCACGTCTCCCTTACCATCCGACACAGTCGCCATCACCCCGTCCCACGTCTCTCTTACCATCCGACACAGTCGCCATCACCCCGTCCCACGTCTCCCTTACCATCCGACACAGTCGCCATCACCCCTTCCCACGTCTCTCTTACCATCCGACACAGTCGCCATCACCCCGTCCCACGTCTCCCTTACCATCTGACACAGTCGCCATCACCCCCTCCCACGTCTCCCTTACCATCCGACACAGTCGCCATCACCCCCTCCCACGTCTCCCTTACCATCCGACACAGTCGCCATCACCCCGTCCCACGTCTCCCTTACCATCCGACACAGTCGCCATCACCCCCTCCCACGTCTCCCTTACCATCCGACACAGTCGCCATCACCCCCTCCCACGTCCCTTACCATCCGACACAGTCGCCATCACCCCGTCCCACGTCTCCTTTATCATCCGACACAGTCGCCATCACTCCCTCCCACGTCTCCCTTACCATCCAACACAGTCGCCATCACTCCCTCCCACGTCTCCCTTACCATCCAACACAGTCGTCATCACTCCCTCCCACGTCTCCCTTACCATCCAACACAGTCGCCATCACCCCCTCCCACGTCTCTCTTACCATCCAACACAGTCGCCATCACCCCCTCCCACGTCTCCCTTACCATCCAACACAGTCGCCATCACCCCCTCCCACGTCTCTCTTACCATCCAACACAGTCGCCATCACCCCCTCCCACGTCTCCCTTACCATCCAACACAGTCGCCATCACCCCGTCCCACGTCTCCCTTACCATCCGACACAGTCGCCATCACCCCGTCCCACGTCTCCCTTACCATCCGACACAGTCGCGATCACCCCGTCCCACGTCTCCCTTACCATCCAACACAGTCGCCATCACCCCGTCCCACGTCTCTCTTACCATCCGACACAGTCGCCATCACCCCGTCCCACGTCTCCCTTACCATCCGACACAGTCGCCATCACCCCCTCCCACATCTCCCTTACCATCCAACACAGTCGCCATCACCCCCTCCCACGTCTCCCTTACCATCCGACACAGTCGCCATCACCCCGTCCCACGTCTCCCTTACCATCCAACACAGTCGCCATCACCCCGTCCCACGTCTCCCTTACCATCCAACACAGTCGCCATCACTCCCTCCCACATCTCCCTTACCATGCAACACAGTCGCCATCACCCCGTCCCACGTCTCCCTTACCATCCAACACAGTCGCCATCACCCCGTCCCACGTCTCTCTTACCATCCGACACAGTCGCCATCACCCAGTCCCACGTCTCCCTTACCATCCGACACAGTCGCCATCACCCCCTCCCACGTCTCCCTTACGATCCAACATAGTCGCCATCACCCCCTCCCACGTCTCCCTTACCATCCGACACAGTCGCCAGCACCCCCTCCCACGTCTCCCTTACCATCCGACACAGTCGCCGTCACCCCGTCCCACGTCTCCCTTACCATCCAACACAGTCGCCATCACCCCCTCCCACGTCTCTCTTACCATCCGACACAGTGGCCGTCACCCCCTTCCACCTCCACCCTACCATCCAACAGTCGCCATCACCCCGTCCCACGTCTCCCTTACCATCCGACACAGTCGCCATCACCCCCTCCCACGTCTCTCTTACCATCCGACACAGTCGCCATCACCCCGTCCCACGTCTCCCTTACCATCCGACACAGTCGCCATCACCCCGTCCCACGTCTCCCTTACCATCCAACACAGTCGCCATCACCCCCTCCCACGTCTCTCTTACCATCCGACACAGTCGCCATCACCCCGTCCCACGTCTCCCCTACCATCCAACACAGTCGCCATCACCCCGTCCCACGTCTCCCTTACCATCCAACACAGTCGCCATCACCCCCTCCCACGTCTCCCTTACCATCCGACACAGTCGCCATCACCCCGTCCCACGTCTCCCTTACCATCCGACACAGTCGCCATCACCCCGTCCCACGTCTCCCTTACCATCCAACACAGTCGCCATCACCCCCTCCCACGTCTCTCTTACCATCCGACACAGTGGCCATCACCCCCTTCCACCTCCACCCTACCATCCAACAGTCGCCATCACCCCCTCCCACGTCTCCCTTACCATCCAACACAGTCGCCATCACCCCCTCCCACGTCTCTCTTATCATCCGACACAGTCGCCATCACCCCCTTCCACCTCCACCCTACCATCCAACAGTCGCCACCACCCCGTCCCACGTCTCCCTTACCATCCAACACAGTCGTCATCACCCCCTCCCACGTCTCTCTTACCATCCGACACAGTCGCCATCACCCCGTCCCACGTCTCCCTTACCATCCGACACAGTCGCCATCACCCCGTCCCACGTCTCCCTTACCATCCGACACAGTCGCCATCACCCCCTCCCACGTCTCTCTTACCATCCGACACAGTCGCCATCACCCCGTCCCACGTCTCCCTTACCATCCGACACAGTCGCCATCACCCCGTCCCACGTCTCCCTTACCATCCAACACAGTCGCCATCACCCCCTCCCACGTCTCTCTTACCATCCGACACAGTCGCCATCACCCCGTCCCACGTCTCCCTTACCATCCGACACAGTCGCCATCACCCCGTCCCACGTCTCCCTTACCATCCAACACAGTCGCCATCACCCCGTCCCACGTCTCCCTTACCATCCGACACAGTCGCCATCACCCCCTCCCACGTCTCTCTTACCATCCGACACAGTCGCCATCACCCCGTCCCACGTCTCCCTTACCATCCGACACAGTCGCCATCACCCCGTCCCACGTCTCCCTTACCATCCGACACAGTCGCCATCACCCCGTCCTACGTCTCCCTTACCATCCAACACAGTCGCCATCACCCCCTCCCACGTCTCTCTTACCATCCGACACAGTCGCCATCACTCCGTCCCACGTCTCCCTTACCATCCGACACAGTCGCCATCACCCCGTCCCACGTCTCCCTTACCATCCAACACAGTCGCCATCACCCCCTCCCACGTCTCTCTTACCATCCGACACAGTGGCCATCACCCCCTTCCACCTCCACCCTACCATCCAACAGTCGCCATCACCCCGTCCCACGTCTCCTTTACCATCCAACACAGTCGCCATCACCCCCTTCCACGTCTCCCTTACCATCCCACACAGTCGCCATCACCCCGTCCCACGTCTCCTTTACCATCCAACACAGTCGCCATCACCCCCTTCCACGTCTCCCTTACCATCCAACACAGTCGCCATCACCCCGTCCCACGTCTCCCTTACCATCCAACACAGTCGCCATCACCCCCTCCCACGTCTCCCTTACCATCCGACACAGTCGCCATCACCCCGTCCACCCTACCATCCAACTCACTCGCCGTCACCCCCTCCCATCCAGCACAGTCGCAATCACTCCCTCCCACGTCTCCCTTACCATCCGACACAGTCGCCATCACCCCCTCCCACGTCTCCCTTACCATCCGACACAGTCGCCATCACCCCGTCCCACGTCTCTCTTACCATCCAACACAGTCGCCATCACCCCGTCCCACGTCTCTCTTACCATCCAACACAGTCGCCATCACCCCCTCCCACGTCTCCCTTACCATCCGACACAGTCGCCATCACCCCCTCCCACGTCTCCCTTACCATCCGACACAGTCGCCATCACCCCGTCCCACGTCTCCCTTACCATCCAACACAGTCGCCATCACCCCCTCCCACGTCTCCCTTACCATCCAACACAGTCGCCATCACCCCCTCCCACGTCTCCCTTACCATCCGACACAGTCGCCATCACCCCCTCCCACGTCTCCCTTACCATCCGACACAGTCGCCATCACCCCGTCCCACGTCTCCCTTACCATCCAACACAGTCGCCATCACCCCCTCCCACGTCTCCCTTACCATCCAACACAGTCGCCATCACCCCGTCCCACGTCTCTCTTACCATCCATCATAGTCGCCATCACCCCGTCCCACGTCTCCCTTACCATCCGACACAGTCGCCATCACCCCGTCCCACGTCTCCCTTACCATCCGACACAGTCGCCATCACCCCGTCCCACGTCTCCCTTACCATCCAACACAGTCGCCATCACCCCGTCCCACGTCTCCCTTACCATCCGACACAGTCGCCATCATTCCCTCCCACGTCTCCCTTACCATCCAACACAGTCGCCATCACCCCCTCCCACGTCTCTCTTACCATCCAACACAGTCGTCATCACTCCCTCCCACGTCTCCCTTACCATCCGACACAGTCGCGATCACCCCGTCCCACGTCTCCCTTACCATCCAACACAGTCGCCATCACCCCGTCCCACGTCTCCCTTACCATCCAACACAGTCGCCATCACCCCGTCCCACGTCTCCCTTACCATCCGACACAGTCGCCATCACTCCCTCCCACGTCTCCCTTACCATCCGACACAGTCGCCATCACCCCCTCCCACGTCTCTCTTACCATCCAACACAGTCGTCATCACTCCCTCCCACGTCTCTCTTACCATCCGACACAGTCGCCATCACCCCGTCCCACGTCTCCCTTACCATCCAACACAGTCGCCATCACCCCGTCCCACGTCCACCCTACCATCCAACTCACTCGCCGTCACCCTGTCCCCCCGGCCATCCAACTCACTCGCCGTCATCCCGTCCCACGTCTCCCCTGCCATCCAACTCACTCGCCGTCACCCCGTCCCCCCTGCCATCCAACTCACTCGCCGTCACCCCGTCCCACGTCTCCCCTGCCATCCAACTCACTCGCCGTCACCCCCTCCCATCCAACACAGTCGCCATCACCCCCTCCCACGTCTCCCTTACCATCCAACACAGTCGCCATCACCCCCTTCCACCTCCACCCTACCATCCAACAGTCGCCATCACCCCGTCCCACGTCTCCCTTACCATCCAACACAGTCGCCATCACCCCCTCCCACGTCTCCCTTACCATCCAACACAGTCGCCATCACCCCCTCCCACGTCTCCCTTACCATCCGACACAGTCGCCATCACCCCCTCCCACGTCTCCCTTACCATCCAACACAGTCGCCATCACCCCCTCCCACGTCTCCCTTACCATCCAACACAGTCGCCGTCACCCCCTCTCACGTCTCCCTTACCATCCAACACAGTCGCCATCACCCCCTCCCACGTCTCCCTTACCATCCAACACAGTCGCCGTCACCCCGTCCCACGTCTCCCTTACCATCCAACACAGTCGCCATCACCCCGTCCCACGTCTCCTTTACCATCCAACACAGTCGCCATCACCCCGTCCCACGTCTCCCTTACCATCCAACACAGTCGCCATCACCCCGTCCCACGTCTCCTTTACCATCCAACACAGTCGCCATCACCCCGTCCCACGTCTCCCTTACCATCCAACACAGTCGCCATCACCCCCTCCCACGTCTCCCTTACCATCCAACACAGTCGCCGTCACCCTCTCCCACGTCTCCCTTACCATCCAACACAGTCGCCATCACCCCCTCCCACGTCTCCCTTACCATCCAACACAGTCGCCGTCACCCCCTCCCACGTCTCCCTTGCCATCCAACACAGTCGCCATCACCCCCTCCCACGTCTCCCTTACCATCCAACACAGTCGCCGTCACCCCGTCCCACGTCTCCCTTACCATCCAACACAGTCGCCATCACCCCGTCCCACGTCTCCTTTACCATCCAACACAGTCGCCATCACCCCGTCCCACGTCTCCCTTACCATCCAACACAGTCGCCATCACCCCGTCCCACGTCTCCTTTACCATCCAACACAGTCGCCATCACCCCGTCCCACGTCTCCCTTACCATCCGACACAGTGGCCATCACCCCCTTCAACCTCCACCCTACCATCCAACACAGTCGCCATCACCCCGTCCCACGTCTCCTTTACCATCCAACACAGTCGCCATCACTCCCTCCCACGTCTCCTTTACCATCCAACAGTCGCCATCACCCCCTCCCACGTCTCCTTTACCATCCAACACAGTGGCCATCACTCCCTCCCACGTCTCCTTTACCATCCAACAGTCGCCATCACCCCGTCCCACGTCTCCCCTGCCATCCAACTCACTCGCCGTCACCCCCTCCCATCCAACAGTCGCCATCAACCCCTCTCATGTTCCTCCTACCATCCAACTCACTCGCCACCACCCCCTCCCACGTCTCCCCTACCATCCAACACAGTCGCCATCACCCCCTCCCCCACCCCCTACTATCCAGAACAGTCGCCGTCACCACCACCCCCTACCATCCACACAGTCATCTCCGTTGATAGTAATTTCTTGGCAAGCTTATTATCCAGATTATCAGGATTAGTCTATATATTATGTTTCTATGGCAACCGGAGCCGCTACTCTTTTTCAATATCACTTATACGCCGCTCATTCACCAATTTAAAATAGGGAATCTCTCCCATCCGTCGCCTCAGTCACATCGCGAGGGCGACACAAATTACGCTCTTTTGTTCATATCGGGTTCACACGATTATGCCATTTACCATATCTGCCCTGATTCAGCTCTTCATACATAGCAATACTAGGTTACCAGACTAATACTGCCACTGGAGAGAGACAGACCAAACACAAGGCCCGACACTAGATGTGTAGCTACGGGGGCTGATACCGCCACGGCTAAATATGGTATGGTATCCCACTGGACACTGGACAGTCACACCAGCCAGCGTACTAACATCATGGAATCAGACTAAAAATAATAACAAAAAGTCTGTTGAATGGTTAGGGTCAGCACGTAGCAGAAAAACCGGCTAATTGGCTTAAAAACAAAACTGAACAAAGCGTGCAGACTGAACACGGCCAGAAATTACGCAGACGACAGCACGGTGACTTGAACCATAATGTCACCACGGGGGAGTCATCTGCCACAG
Organism: Arenicola marina; assembly: GCA_964019135.1. NCBI lineage: Eukaryota > Metazoa > Annelida > Polychaeta > Arenicolidae > Arenicola > Arenicola marina. The sequence continues at coordinate 37,628,659 of OZ025248.1, forward strand.
CCATGCAATGACCATGCCCCACACCCCCGCCCCCAGCCACCCACCTTCCCCTCCGTGTGCAGGGACCGTCATCAGAAACCATCAGGCATTGGACACGGCGCACAGAGGCTCGGGCGGCAGCCTGATTACACCGGCCACCAAAGCCACTGTCCGGCCCATTAACGGGGAAAGCCAAGCTACCAGGAAAAAAACACCCCAGTTCTTAAATAGCACTCGGCTTGACGACTTGTCTTGTAGCCCAGTATGACGTATAATGCACTGTAGCCTCTTGTAGCCCAGTATGACGCATAATGTACTGTAGCGTCTTGTACCCCCAGTATGACGCATAATGTACTGTAGCGTTTTGTACCCCAGTATGACGCATAATGTCCTGTAGCGTCTTGTGGCCCAGTATGACGCATAATGTACTGTAGCGTCTTGTGGCCCAGTATGACGCATAATGTACTGTAGCGTCATGTGGCCCAGTATGACGCATAATGTACTGTAGCGTCTTGTGGCTTAGTATGACGCATAATGTACTGTAGCGTCTTGTGGCCCAGTAGGACGCATAATGTACTGTAGCGTCATATAGCCCAGTGTGACGTATAATGTGTCTTGTAGCGCCTTGTAGCCCAGTATGACGCATGATGTATTGTAGCGCCTTGTAGCCCAGTATGACGCATAATGCACTGTAGCGTTTTATAACACAGTATGACGCATAATGCGCCTCGTAGCGTCTTATAGCCTAGTATGACGCATGACGTATTGTAGCGTCTTGCCGCCCAGTATGACGCATAATGCGTCTTGTAGCGTCTTGTAGCCCAGTATGACGCAAAATGCGTCTTGTGGCGTCTTGTAGCCCAGTATGACGCATAATGTATTGTAGCGTCTTGCCGCCCAGTATGACGCATAATGCGTCGTGTAGCGTCTTATAGCCCAGTATGACGCATAATGTATTGTAGCGCCTTGCCGCCCAGTATGACGCATAATGCGTCTTGTAGCCCAGTATGACGCACAATGCGTCTTGTAGCGTCCTATAGCCCAGTATGACGCATCCTGTGTCTCTTTGGTCTAGTGGTTATCGCACTAGACCGCAGATCAATAGGTCGCGCAGTTCGAATCCAGGCCCTGGGATTTGATCTGGTATATTTCAACCATTTATCCTTGATCGTCACGACAGGTTCCGTGTTCATAGATCTTGTGCGCACACAAAAGCGGCCTAAAACTATATTACTTCCTTTCTCCTGTCGACGGCCGCGAAGCTGACGCTTGCGGAAGGAGCGGTATGGGTGACTGCACCACACGCCACAGGCCGTCTACACGTACATGGCACGTCAACTGCAGCCTGACACGGGGCCAGACGTCACCATGAGATACGCCATCCCTCACCTGTCATCAGGTCATCTGCCACACACCTCCTGGGGGGGGGGGGGGTCACCCCGCCACACTGACCGCCCGGCACCATGAGAGACACACCCCAGCCCAATCTCCCATGCTAGGGGGGCATCCATGGCTTTCACTGGAGACAATTCACCGCGTGAGAAACACGTGAGCTATGCGGCTGGCGTGGATGAATGGCCAGACAGACCGACCGGCCCCTGATAGACACACCCCAGGCCCATCATCCATGCTAGGGTCGCATCCATCCCTTTCACTGGAGACAATTCATCGCGTGAGCAACACGTGAGCTATGCGGCTGGCGTGAATAAATGGCCCAGACCCAAAGGTGGTTCAAAAAAATTGGCGGAGATGTTCAGTCAAAATTGTAGCCGTCTGGTGAAATGTAATGCTGGGTGTTTTCGGCCACTTTCGTGCACACGATGGCTACATTCGGCCCAACACGCTCCCGGGCTAATGGATGGGTAAAACTAGCCATAGGTAGGTGGACGGCGACTGGCCGCCTGGATCTGCCGACCACATGTCGGGGCCAACCCCTCCAGCGTGTACCATATACCAGTGGCAAACCGACCGACGTGAAAGGCGACAGCATATAACCACCATTCCCAAGGACAAAAACACAGATAGAAAGGAGAGAATTGGTGGAAACTATTCCACTCTGAAGCACACGAGTACCAGATCCTTCTGGATCCGAAGAATATATTTGTTCGGGGAGGAAGTGGGGGGGGGGGGCAGTTCCATATTTTACTTTTGGGGCATATATCGCTTGTTGAATAATGCGCACATATTGGTACAATATATGTATGTAATTAGATTGTTTTTCCACTGTTTCGATAGACACCGTATCTTCATGACTTCTATAACGATCGTTAAAAACAGAAAGTTAAATACTTCTTATGCGGGACAATTCAGGCAGCCACGAAGACACCACGTTTAACACTTATGAGACACCATACTTACTGGCGTTTCGTCAGCAAAGCCACTTCCGTCTGAACGCGAAAATATTTTTGGGCCAGCTGAAAGGAGAGCAAAAATCATTTTATTAGTTACTTCATTAATATATGAACACAACAAGCGGCCACAATCAGACAGATAAGTGGATGGTTTGTCTGCAGACTGTCGCGTGAGAAGCAATTTCTCTGTCGTGTGAGAAGCAAACAAAGTGCGGCCTCATGAATGTGGTTAATGATTGGCAGCAAAGATATTACTAATAACTTTGATGACAAAGGGTTGTACCCGGTTTAATCTCCGGTATGACGGATCCAACTGCAGTCCAAAGTGAACAATATTGACGGGAGTCAAGCCAACACGCAGCCAAAGTGTGTCTGTCACTTCAGAAAATGAGCTCTTTTAGGCCCCCTGCGGAGTGTGGGATTTTCATTTCCTGCCGATGGTAGAAATGTTTCATTCTGCAAGATTTACGTCGACACATCTTATTGTTAGCATCGGCGTCCTCAGCATAGCGACATTATATAGGGGAGTGTCACCTGGTCAAGTTGGGTGGGTTGTCAAGGACATTAGAAGTAAGGGCATCCGGGTATTGTATTGTGTCGTGTCCGCCAACCCTCCAACTCATTGTAGCTCTGCTACCCAATGTGTCGCTTGTACCTCAGGGTGTCTCTTGTCCCTCAGGGCATCTCTTGTACCTCAGGGTGTCTCTTGTACCTCAGGGTGTCTCTTGTACCTCAGGGTGTCTCTTGTACCTCAGGGTGTCTCTTGTACCTCAGGGTGTCTTGTACCTCAGGGTGTCTCTTGTACCTCAGGCTGTCTCTTGTTGTATCTCAGGGTGTCTCTTGTACCTCAGGGTGTCTCTTGTACCTCAGGGTGTCGCTTGTACCTCAGGGTGTCTCTTGTACCTCAGGGTGTCTCTCAGGGTGTCTCTTGTACCTCAGGGTGTCTCTTGTACCTCAGGGTGTCTCTTGTACCTCAGGGTGTCTCTTGTACCTCAGGGTGCTTCTTGTACCTCAGGGTGTCTCTTGTACCTCAGGGTGTCTCTCAGGGTGTCTCTTGTACCTCAGGGTGTCTCTTGTACCTCAGGGTGTCTCTCAGGGTGTCTCTTGTACCTCAGGGTGTCTCTTGTACCTCAAGGTGTCTCTTGTACGTCAGGGTGTCTCTTGTACCTCAGGGTGTCTCTCAGGGTGTCTCTTGTACCTCAGGGTGTCTCTTGTACCTCAGGGTGTCTTTCAGGGTGTCTCTTGTACCTCAGGGTGTCTCTCAGGGTGTCTCTTGTACCTCAGGGTGTCTCTTGTACCTCAGGGTGTCTCTTGTACCTCAGGGTGCTTCTTGTACCTCAGGGTGTCTCTCAGGGTGTCTCTTGTACCTCAGGATGTCTCTTGTACCTCAGGGTGTCTTTCAGGGTGTCTCTTGTACCTCAGGGTGTCTCTCAGGGTGTCTCTTGTACCTCAGGGTGTCTCTTGTACCTCAGGGGGTCTCTTGTACCTCAGGGTGCTTCTTGTACCTCAGCGTGTCTCTTGTACCTCAGGGTGTCTCTCAGGGTGTCTCTTGTACCTCAGGGTGCTTCTTGTACCTCAGGGTGTCTCTTGTACCTCAGGGTGTCTCTCAGGGTGTCTCTTGTACCTCAGGGTGCTTCTTGTACCTCAGGGTGTCTCTTGTACCTCAGGGTGTCTCTTGTACCTCAGGGTGTCCCTTGTACCTCAGGGTGTCTCTTGTACCTCAGGGTGTCTCTTGTACCTCAGGGTGCTTCTTGTACCTCAGGGTGTCTCTTGTACCTCAGGGTGTCTCTCATGGTGTCTCTTGCACCTCAGGGTGCTTCTTGTACCTCAGGGTGTCTCTTGTACCTCAGGGTGTCTCTTGTACCTCAGGGTGTCTCTTGTACCTCAGGGTGTCTCTTGTACCTCAGGGTGTCTTGTACCTCAGGGTGTCTCTTGTACCTCAGGGTGTCTCTTGTACCTCAGGCTGTCTCTTGTACCTCAGGGTGCTTCTTGTACCTCAGGGTGTCTCTTGTACCTCAGGGTGTCTCTCAGGGTGTCTCTTGTACCTCAGGGTGTCTCTCAGGGTGTCTCTTGTACCTCAGGGTGTCTCTCAGGGTGTCTCTTGTACCTCAGGGTGTCTCTTGTACCTCAAGGTGTCTCTTGTACCTCAGGGTGCTTCTTGTACCTCAGGGTGTCTCTTGTACCTCAGGGTGTCTTTCAGGGTGTCTCTTGTACCTCAGGGTGTCTCTCAGGGTGTCTCTTGTACCTCAGGGTGTCTCTTGTACCTCAGGGTGCTTCTTGTACCTCAGGGTGTCTCTTGTACCTCAGAGTGTCTCTTGTACCTCAGGGTGTCTCTTGTACCTCAGGGTGTCTCTTGTACCTCAGGGTGTCTCTTGTACCTCAGGGTGCTTCTTGTACCTCAGGGTGTCTCTTGTACCTCAGGGTGTCTCTTGTACCTCAGGGTGTCTCTCAGGGTGTCTCTTGTACCTCAGGGTGTCTCTTGTACCTCAGGGTGTCTCTTGTACCTCAGGGTGTCTCTCAGGGTGTCTCTTGTACCTCAGGGTGTCTCTTGTACCTCAGGGTGTCTCTTGTACCTCAGGGTGCTTCTTGTACCTCAGGGTGTCTCTTGTACCTCAGGGTGTCTTTCAGGGTGTCTCTTGTACCTCAGGGTGTCTCTTGTACCTCATGGTGTCTCTCAGGGTGTCTCTTGTACCTCAGGGTGTCTCTTGTACCTCAGGGTGTCTCTTGTACCTCAGGGTGCTTCTTGTACCTCAGGGTGTCTCTTGTACCTCATGGTGTCTCTCAGGGTGTCTCTTGTACCTCAGGGTGTCTCTTGTACCTCAGGGTGTCTCTTGTACCTCAGGGTGTCTCTTGTACCTCAGGGTGCTTCTTGTACCTCAGGGTATCTCTTGTACCTCAGGGTGTCTCTTGTACCTCAGGGTGTCCCTTGTACCTCAGGGTGTCTCCTGTACTTCAGGGTGTCTCTTGTACCTCAGGTTGTCTCTTGTACCTCAGGCTGTCTCTTGTTGTACCTCAGGGTGTCTCTTGTACCTCAGGGTGTCTCTTGTACCTCAGGGTGTCTTGTACCTCAGGGTGTCTCTCAGGGTGTCTTTTGTACCTCAGGGTGTCTTTTGTACCTCAGGGTGTCTCTTGTACCTCAGGGTGTCTCTTGTACCTCAGGGTGTCTATTGTACCTCAGGGTGTCTATTGTACCTCAGTGTGTCTCTTGTGTGTTTCCTCTATCCTAGTGTGTCTCCTCTACCTCAGTGTGGCTCCTCTACCCCAGTGTGTCTCATCTACCCCAGTGTGACTCCTCTACCCCAGTGTGACTCCTCTACCCCAGTGTGACTCCTCTACCCCAGTGTGACTCCTCTACCCCAGTGTGTCTCCTCTACCCCAGTGTGTCTGCTCTACCCCAGTGTCTGCTCTACCCCAGTGTGTCTCCTCTACCCCAGTGTGTCTCCTCTACCCTAGTGTGTCTCCTCTACCCCAGTGTGTCTCCTCTACCCCAGTGTCTCCTCTACCCCAGTATGTCTCCTCTACCCCAGTGTGTCTCCTCTACCCCAGTGTGGCTCCTCTACCCCAGTGTGTCTCCTCTACCCTAGTGTCTCCTCTACCCCAGTGTGTCTCCTCTACCCCAGTGTCTCCTCTACCTCAGTATGTCTCCTCTACCCCAGCGTGGCTCCTCTACCCCAGCGTGTCTCCTCTACCCCAGTGTGTCTCCTCTACCCCAGTGTGTCTCCTCTACCCCACTGTCTCCTCTACCCCAGTGTGTCTCCTCTACCCCAGTGTGGCTCCTCTACCCCAGTGTGTCTCCTCTACCCCAGTGTGTCTCCTCTACCCCAGTGTCTCCTCTACCCCAGTGTGTCTCCTCTACCCCAGTGTGTCTCCTCTACCCCAGTGTGACTCCTCTACTCCAGTGTGTCTCCTCTACCCCAGTGTGTCTTCTATACCCCAGTGTATCCTCTACCCCAGTGTGTCTCCTCTACCCCAGTGTGTCTCCTCTACCCCAGTGTGTCTCCTCTACCCCAGTGTGGCTCCTCTACCCCAGTGTGTCTCCTCTACCCCAGTGTGTCTCCTCCACCCAAGTGTGTCTCCTCTACCCCAGTGTGTCTCCTCTACCCCAGTTTGTCTCCTCTACCCCAGTGTGTCTCCTCAACCCCAGTGTGTCTCCTCTACCCCAGTGTGTCTCCTCTACCCCAGTGTGTCTCCTCAACCCCAGTGTGTCTCCTCTACCCCAGTGTGTCTCCTCTACCCCAGTGTGTCTCCTCTACCCCAGTGTGACTCCTCTACCCCAGTGTCTCCTCTACCCCAGTGTGGCTCCTCTACCCCAGTGTGTCTCCTCTACCCCAGCGTGTCTCCTCTACCCCAGTGTCTCCTCTACCCCAGTGTGTCTCCTCTACCCCAGTGTGTCTCCTCTACCCCAGTGTGACTCCTCTACCCCAGTGTGTCTCCTCTACCCCAGTGTGTCTTCTATACCCCAGTGTATCCTCTACCCCAGTGTGTCTCCTCTACCCCAGTGTGTCTCCTCTACCCCAGTGTGACTCCTCTACCCCAGTGTGTCTCCTCTACCCCAGTGTGTCTTCTATACCCCAGTGTATCCTCTACCCCAGTGTGTCTCCTCTACCCCAGCGTGTCTCCTCTACCCCAGTGTGTCTCCTCTACCCCAGTGTGTCTCCTCTACCCCAGTGTGTCTCCTCTACCCCAGTGCCTCCTCTACCCTAGTGTGGCTCCTCTACCCCAGTGTGTCTCCTCTACCCCAGTGTGACTCCTCTACCCCAGTGTGTCTCCTCTACCCCAGTGTGTCTTCTATACCCCAGTGTATCCTCTACCCCAGTGTGTCTCCTCTACCCCAGTGTGTCTCCTCTACCCCAGTGTAACTCCTCTACCCCAGTGTCTCCTCTACCCCAGTGTGTCTCCTCTACCCCAGTGTGACTCCTCTACCCCAGTGTCTCCTCTACCCTTGTGTGGCTCCTCTACCCCAGTGTGTCTCCTCTACCCCAGTGTGTCTCCTCTACCCCAGTGTGTCTCCTCTACCCCAGTGGGTCTCCTCTACCCCAGTGTGACTCTTCTACCCCAGTGTGTCTCCTCTACCCTAGCGTGTCTCCTCCACCCCAGTGTGTCTCCTCCACCTCAGTGTGTCTCCTCTACCCCAGTGTCTCCTCTACCCCAGTGTCTCCTCTACCCTAGTGTGGCTCCTCTACCCCAGTGTCTTCTCTACCCCAGTGTCTCCTCTACCCCAGTGTCTCCTCTACCCCAGTGTGTCTCCTCTACCCCAGTGTCTCCTCTACCCTAGTGTGGCTCCTCTACCCCAGTGTGACTCCTCTACCCCAGTGTCTCCTCTACCCCAGTGTGTCTCCTCTACCCCAGTGTGTCTCCTCTACCCCAGTGTGACTCCTCTACCCCAGTGTCTCCTCTACCCCAGTGTGTCTCCTCTACCCTAGTGTGGCTCCTCTACCCCAGTGTGAATCCTCTACCCCAGTGTCCCCTCTACCCTAGTGTGGCTCCTCTACCCCAGTGTGTCTCCTCTACCCCAGTGTGTCTCCTCTACCCCAGTGTGTCTCCTCTACCCCAGTGTGACTCCTCTACCCCAGTGTGTCTCCTCTACCCTAGTGTGTCTCCTCCACCCCAGTGTGTCTCCTCCACCTCAGTGTGTCTCCTCTACCCCAGTGTCTCCTCTACCCCAGTGTCTCCTCTACCCTAGTGTGGCTCCTCTACCCCAGTGTCTCCTCTACCCCAGTGTCTCCTCTACCCCAGTGTCTCCTCTACCCCAGTGTCTCCTCTACCCTAGTGTGGCTCCTCTACCCCAGTGTGACTCCTCTACCCCAGTGTCTCCTCTACCCCAGTGTCTCCTCTACCCCAGTGTCTCCTCTACCCCAGTGTCTCCTCTACCCCAGTGTGACTCCTCTACCCCAGTGTGACTCCTCTACCCCAGTGTCTCCTCTACCCCAGTGTGTCTCCTCTACCCCAGTGTGTCTCCTCTACCCCAGTGTCTCCTCTACCCCAGTGTGTCTCCTCTACCCCAGTGTGTCTCCTTTACCCCAATGTGGCTCCTCTACCCCAGTGTGTCTCCTCTACCCCAGTGTGTCTCCTCTACCCCAGTGTGTCTCCTCTACCCCAGTGTGTCTCCTCTACCCCAGTGTGGCTCCTTTACCCCAGTGTGTCTCCTCTACCCCAGTGTGTCTCCTCTACCCCAGTGTGTCTTCTCTACCCCAGTGTGGCTCCTCTACCCCAGTGTGTCTCCTCTACCCCATTGTGTCTCCTCTACTCCATTGTGTCTCCTCTACTCCAATGTGTCTCCTCTACCCCAGCGTGTCTCCTCTACCCCAGCGTGTCTCCTCTACCCCAGTGTGTCTCCTCTACTCCAGTGTGTCTCCTCTACTCCAGTGTGTCTCCTCTACCCCAGTGTGTCTCCTCTACCCCAGTGTGTCTCCTCTACTCCAGTGTGTCTCCTCTACCCCAGTGTGTCTCCTCTACCCCAGTGTGTCTCCTCTACCCCATTGTGTCTCCTCTACTCCAGTGTGTCTCCTCTACTCCAGTGTGCCTCCTCTACCCCAGTGTGTCTCCTCTACCCCAGTGTGTCTCCTCTACTCCAGTGTGTCTCCTCTACCCCAGTGTGTCTCCTCTACCCCAGTGTGTCTCCTCTACCCCAGTGTGGCTCCTCTACCCCAGTGTGGCCCCTCTACCCCAGTGTGTCTCCTCTACCCCAGTGTGTCTCCTCTAGCCCAGTGTGTCTCCTCTACCCCAGTGTGTCTCCTCTACCCCAGTGTGTCTCCTCTACCCCAGTGTGTCTCCTCTACCCCAGTGTGTCTCCTCTACCCCAGTGTGTCTCCTCTACCCCAGTGTGTCTCCTCTACCCCAGTGTGACTCCTCTACCCCAGTGTCTCCTCTACCCCAGTGTGTCTCCTCTACCCCAGTGCCTCCTCTACCCTAGTGTGGCTCCTCTACCCCAGTGTGTCTCCTCTACCCCAGTGTGACTCCTCTACCCCAGTGTCTCCTCTACCCCAGTGTGTCTTCTATACCCCAGTGTATCCTCTACCCCAGTGTGTCTCCTCTACCCCAGTGTGTCTCCTCTACCCCAGTGTGACTCCTCTACCCCAGTGTCTCCTCTACCCCAGTGTGTCTCCTCTACCCCAGTGTGACTCCTCTACCCCAGTGTGTCTCCTCTACTCCAGTGTGTCTTCTATACCCCAGTGTGTCTCCTCTACCCCAGTGTGTCTCCTCTACCCCAGTGTGTCTCCTCTACCCCAGTGTGTCTCCTCTACCCCAGTGTGTCTCCTCTACCCCAGTGTCTCCTCTACCCCAGTGTGTCTCCTCTACCCCAGTGTCTCCTCTACCCCAGTGTCTCCTCTACCCCAGTGTGTCTCCTCTACCCCAGTGCCTCCTCTACCCTAGTGTGGCTCCTCTACCCCAGTGTGTCTCCTCTACCCCAGTGTGACTCCTCTACCCCAGTGTGTCTCCTCTACCCCAGTGTGTCTCCTCTACCCCAGTGTGTCTTCTATACCCCAGTGTCTCCTCTACCCCAGTGTGTCTCCTCTACCCCAGTGTGTCTCCTCTACCCCAGTGTGACTCCTCTACCCCAGTGTCTCCTCTACCCCAGTGTGTCTCCTCTACCCCAGTGTGACTCCTCTACCCCAGTGTGTCTCCTCTACTCCAGTGTGTCTTCTATACCCCAGTGTCTCTCCTCTACCCCAGTGTGTCTCCTCTACCCCAGTGTGTCTCCTCTACCCCAGTGTGTCTCCTCTACCCCAGTGTGTCTCCTCTATATTCGTGGACATCATCTCCCCGCTTTAAACTTTCACAGACCGAGAAGAACATGTAACACACCCGAGAGACCAGGATGAAGGACTGCCAATTACGTCTGGAGAGGCAGGTTGTTGGGGGAGGGTGGGGGGTGGGAGGTGGGGGTAAGGATGGTCGGTGGCGTTGGGGTTGGGGGAGTTGGGGCCTGGGGGGTCATTGTCAGAGGATGCAAGCGATGATCAGAGGAGTTGCAGCGAGGAGAGAGAGAACCCAAAAAAAGCTAACGGCAATCTGCTTTTCTTTGAAGCTTAATCAGCAGTAGCGGCGGCCGAGCCAGCCATCCGGTGGGCGTACAGCCGTCAGGTGAACGCTACTGAAATTCAAACCCGCGCGAGTCACGAACAAGTTCTCCGGAGGGAAAAACTCGAACAACCCAACTGTCTCTTTTTTATCATCACTGTCTGGAGGAGAAGTGTGTGTCGCGGGTATGAGGCAGGGGGGTGGGGGTAAGTAATTGAGTAGATCGATGCAAGACAACATTCAAGCAATATCGTTTCTGCCTTCAAACGGGGTCGGTAGCCTACTAGGCCACGGTGGTAGGGGGTGGGGACTAGGTAGTGGCGGGAAGGGGTGGGGACTAGGCATTGGCGGTAAGGGGTGGGGACTAGGTAGTGGCGGGAGGGGGTGGGGACTAGGTAGTGGCGGGAAGGGGTGGGGACTAGGCATTTGTGGTAAGGGGTGGGGTCTAGGCAGTGCCGGGAAGGGGTGGGGACTAGGTAGCGGTGGGAAGGGGGGGGGCCTGGCAGTGACGGGAGGGGGTGGGGACTAGGCAGCGGCGGGAAGGGGTGGGCACTAGGTAGCGGCGGGAAGGGGGGGGGATAGGAAGCGGTGGGAAGGGGTGGGGACTAGGCAGTGGCGGGAGTGGGTGGGGACTTGGCAGTGGCGGGAAGGGGGGGGATTAGTAGCGGTGGGAAGTGGTGGGGACTAGGCAGCGGCGGGAAGGGGTGGGGACTAGGCAGCGGCGGGAAGGGGTGGGGACTAGGCAGCGGCGGGAAGGGGTGGGGACTAGGCAGCGGCGGGAAGGGGTGGGGACTAGGCAGCGGCGGGAAGGGGGGGGGGACTAGGCAGCGGCGAGAAGGGGGGGGGGGGGCAGGCAGTGGCGGGGGGAGTTTGGGACCAGGCAGTGGCGGGGGAGTTTGGGAATAGGTAATGTCGGGAGAGGGTGGGGACCGTTGTATCCTCGGATTTGTCGACTGCCAACTCCTCTGGTCAGTCTCGCCTCAGGTGGAGTGATCATGTGATCAGCGTTACTTCATTACCTGGGAGTCCTTTCAACCTTACAAAGAACCCTTTATTACGTCATCCCGTACATCACGCCGCATTGGTGGGTCTTTGCATGGACGAACATTGTTACACTGTATGGGGCGTAATCATACCCATTACAATACACCGCGGGTCCCACATCGCCGACGCATGCAGAACACTAGAATAGCTCGACCTCCTGAGACTACTAGACGCGTTGGCACAGATTACATCCTAATTCCTTTTGAAACTTGGGGATAGATGCAGCCATACTAGGACAAATGAGCCATCAGATGAAGATCTTACCTGGAAATGCTCTTCGTAGATTTGCATTGATTCTGGGCAGGTTGTGCAGGGTGCCAGCGGCTGGAAATAGAAGCGAGGAAGGCGGTAAAACATGACCCATTTGTGAAAGGCCTGGGAACTGGTGCTTCGGTTTGTTTTTTAACCCCCCCCCCCACCCCCACTCTGCAAGGGGAGAAGTAAGCGCCTGACCTGTTGTATTGCAGTCGACGAGATTTGGCCCCCCTTGCTGTATTGTAGGCGTGCTCCTACAATGTCACGGGCTGCATGAATGATATCTCTCTATATATAGTGCATGGTAGGATACCAAATTCATAGCTTATCGTGTGCGACCTTTTTGCAGGCCATGGTATGTAGTATTCAAACAAGACGTCCACTTAGGCCAGCCACTATTGATATACTATTCTATTTAGGTCAGCCACTATTGACAGCCTATTTCATCTACGTCAGCCACTATTGCCAGTCTATTTCATCTACGTCAGCCACTATTGATAGCTTATTTCATTTACGTCAGCCACTATTGACAGTCTATTTCATCTACGTCAGCTACTATTGACAGCATATTTCATTTACGTCAGCCACTATTGACAGCCTATTTCATTTAGGTCAGCCACTATAGACAGCCTATTTCATTTAGGTCAGCCACTATTGACAGCCTATTTCATTTAGGTCAGCCACTATAGACAGCCTATTTCATCTACGTCAGCCACTATTGACAGCTTATTTCATCTACGTCAGCCACTATTGACAGTCTATTTCATCTACGTCAGCTACTATTGACAGCATATTTCATTTACGTCAGCCACTATTGACAGCCTATTTCATTTAGGTCAGCCACTATAGACAGCCTATTTCATCTACGTCAGCCACTATTGACAGCTTATTTCATCTACGTCAGCCACTATTGACAGTCTATTTCATCTACGTCAGCTACTATTGACAGCATATTTCATTTACGTCAGCCACTATTGACAGCCTATTTCATTTAGGTCAGCCACTATAGACAGCCTATTTCATTTAGGTCAGCCACTATAGACAGCCTATTTCATTTAGGTCAGCCACTATAGACAGCCTGTTTAATTTACGCCAGCCACTATTGACAGCCTATTTCATTTAGGTCAGCCACTATTGACAGCCTATTTCATTTAGGCCAGCCACTATTGACAGCCTATTCCATTTCGGTCAGCCACTATTGACAACCTATTCACTTTAGATCACTGTTCAGTGTTGATGTCCTGCTTCATACGATATAAAGAATTGATGCCGTTTTTGTGCACACTAGACCGGGCCACGAAACCTCCAGGGAGGACGAAGGATGAAACAAGCTCCAGCGTATGTGCTATTTCAGTTACAACAGCCACTATAGGATGAAACAAGCTCCAGCTTATGTGCTATTTCAGTTACAACAGCCACTATAGGATGAAACAAGCTCCAGCTTACGTGCTATTTCAGTTACAACAGCCACTATAGGATGAAACAAGCTCCAGCTATGTGCTATTTCAGTTACAACAGCCACTATAGGATGAAACAAGCTCCAGCTTATGTGCTATTTCAGTTACAACAGCCACTATAGAATGAAACAAGCTCCAGCTTATGTGCTATTTCAGTTACAACAGCCACTATAGAATGAAACAAGCTCCAGCTTACGTGCTATTTCAGTTACAACAGCCACTATAGGATGAAAGAAGCTCTAGCTTATGTGCTATTTCAGTTACAACAGCCACTATAGGATGAAACAAGCTCCAGCTTATGTGCTATTTCAGTTACAACAGCCCCTACTGACACCTTATTCCATTTACCTTTATATCCTTATATCCATATAGCTCAGCCTCTATTGAAGTATTAATCCACTTAGTAAAGTCACGATTCGTATTCCTCATTCCGCAGACAGAACAAACCCTCGTCCCACTAACAACAATTACATTAGTGTTGTGCGCTGATGAGGAAGGAGCTAGGGCACTGGTGAAGAATCGAGTGGGCTAGCGTCTTCATATGTTTAGGGAATGACTCGGCACCTGGTGGCGCTTTACCTGTGTTTGGTGGTTCATGGCGTTGATGTCCACGTCCAGGGCGACTTTGTCCGGACTGATGTATGACCGTCCTGTGGTACACACATAAAGACATTTTAAGAAATTAATATCACCCTTCTGCCATTTCCAAGTTTGTACTTTAAAAGCGATAAGTGGATTTGCGTAGTACTGAGTAGCTGCTGGGGGAGGCGATGGGCATAGCGGAGGTCATGAACATATCGCAAAGTCAATAGAGGTCAAGGTCAAGAGTATCGTAAAGTAAATAGAGGTCAAGGGTATCGTAAATTCAATAGATGTCAAGGTCAAGAATAGACGTCAAAGGACCATGGACGTTACTGGAAGCTATCACCAAAACCGAACTGGAATGGAGGATTGAGACACAAAATCGGAGGCTATGAACAAATATGGCTCTCAAAAACAAGAATGCAAGCATTGGGTGGGGGGTGGGGGGGGGACAGATATCTTTGGACAGATATGGATGTCAATGGAGGGAAAAGCAAGTGTAATGCAGGTGGTGGGCATATAGTAAAGTGGTCATTAGACACTGGGGGGATATAGTGAAGTGGTCATTGGACACTGTGGGCATATAGTGAAGTGGTCATTGGACACTGTGGGCATATAGTGAAGTGGTCATTGGACACTGTAGGCATATAGTGAAATGGTCATTGGACACTGTGGACAACATCGCGATCAATAGAGGCAAATGAAAAAATATTTGTCGGGCAAAAAAAGTAAAATGATAAACCACGAATAGAAATTTAAAGAAGATCTAGGTACAACTAGAGAAAATTGGGCCTACAGTGTTTTGCGGCACACATGGGAAAACCCCCCAAAACAGAGGACTGAGCACTTCACAAAAGAGAGGCTAAGAATATAGATTAATGGTAAATGTTCATCAAAGGGTAAAGGTGATGATGGCAAACTGTTGGCAAGAAGGCCATCAGTGGAATCATGCTCATGCTGGTCTCATGCTTCGATCATAAGGCACAGTGTAAGGCGTAGTTGGGGAAACTTCCTGTCTCATTCTCATAGACAATACAGTGAGTCCGTAACCGTGGAGTCGGGCATACACCATCCATGCACTATGACAGGTGTAGGATAGACTCAAGGCAACGGGTCCAGTGTGAATACAACAAAAATACAGTTGCCATACACATATAAATTCATAGACCCCATCCATCATATAGAAATAGCATTCGTTATTGGCACATAACAACGAGACTACACAACGGTTCAGTATCAGAATGTATTCCCCGGCTGACACGTGGCCCCGCTGACCTACCCGGGGTGGTAGAGACAACTGACTCGTTCCCCGTTGTCCACGACCCGCTGCGGTTAGGGATTCCCGAGTGGCCTTGACCTAGAGCCGAGGTCAGGTGAGCAAGGTCAGCCAAGTTGTCGGGAGCCGTCGTGGAGCGCGCCATCTCGTGGTCGCCGCTCGGACTGCCGTCAGTCGAGCCAGTGGCCAACGGGGAGTTGCCATGGGAACCGGTTCGTCTGTGGCCGCGGCCTGAGGAGACACTTGAACGATTATTCACAGCACGAGAATGGGCAATTTCAAACATGAAAGCAAAAAGAGAGCAATGTTATGACCCAAATATCGGATGAGAGAAATGTTTTTCAATATTGAATGCAACCGACAAAATTGATAAAAGTAGAAACCATGTGCATCAAACAAGCAGGAAGAATGCATAAACAGCTTAGCCAAGTGCATTGAGCAAAAAAAAGATATTAGTACAAGCAATGTTTAAAGTATCTACACTACGCTCTTCACACTACCTGTTTCTATCGAAATCATCAACAAAATGAAATTATGAACAAAACTAAACTCAAAAACGAAACAAAATATAGTATTAAAATAGAGGTTACAACTATTGTACATTAATAGTCTCATTAACATGTCGTTATTTCTTGGTATTCTGATTCATGAACACGTAACACGCGCCCACAATGTCTAAGTTGGTTTGTATATCAGTCAAACACTGTCTACTCTACCAATGACACATAGCAATGTTGTAATGAGGTGCTAGTTACACAGGCGACGGGTTCCTTCTTAACTTAAAACGTAAATACCGGTAGTTCTGTGATGAACATGTGCGATATATTTCACGGCAACGTTGGTGCATAAGCATAGTTCATCTTAGTACCAGCCCGCAGGAGACAGATTGCCTGACAAAGTTTTCAAAACAGCAAAATGAAACATGAGATGAAAAGAGATTAGACGATACAACACCAGTGAAAAAATAGACAACGTAATAGTAGGAGGCAGTAAAGAACAAAGACAACATATACAGAGGAGGTATCTAGAAGGAAGCTACAGGAATGTTCAGGGCCACGAGGTTATCAACAACACCAAAGGCAAAACACAACCTCAGTAGTGACGTCATTCATTTTCTGTGACACTAAATCATAGTGGTGACGTCATTCATTCCCCGGGACACTAAACTATGGTGGTGACGTCATTCACTCTTCGGGACACTAAACTATAGTAGTGACGTCACTCATACTTCGGGACACTAAATCATGGTGCTAACGTCATACTGTTTTAGCCAATGAGCCACCACCAATTCGTGTACATTTTCTTCTGCAGTACAGTACGTTGCTTATATAGTCTAAATACGATCATTAAAGGGCGGGGTGGATTTGTTCCAACTATTGAACGATCTTTCACGAAATTTTACGTTAATAATTTATAGGTATACTACCCCTATTACACACTGTTCTTAGTCACAGGTGATACACGGTAAAAAAGGAACTATCTATGCAAGTCCCCATTTGGGTGACAGCGAGACACCCGTCAGCTAAGATACCCTCGGGTCCCCACTCGGGCCCCGCCGGGGTATCTGTTTGGGCTAGGGGACAGAGGGAGGAAGAGGTGGGAGGGAGGGGGGGAGGGGGGAGCGAGAGGCGGGAGGGAGGGAGGGAGGGGGGAGGGACAGGCTAGAGAGAGGGAGGGGGGAGGGGGTCCCTCAACCTGCTCCTACCTTGCGGGCCGGCGGTGCGCCCGGGCGGTGCCAAGGACGAGGCACTGTAGGGGGTGCCGTGAGACCCCGTCCTGCGGTGGCCGCGAACTGTGTAGGGCGGTCCAGGCCGGTTAGATTAGTTATTAACACACACAGACAGACAGGTACACACACGTTGCCATGACACCCTACGTCTGCCGCTGAGGTGGGGTTAGTATATACATGCGGGGTACACCCATACATCGATTAGCGCTCCAGGCTTCCAGGCGGTCACGTAACAAAGTGACTCTCGTTAGAACCACCTGCTGAGTGACGTCATCATTAGAATATTGATCGTCTTTCGGTACGACATAAAACTGTTCATCGTTGTTACGTTCTTACTAAAGCAGGGCAAGTACTTATATTAATATTAATGCTCATATCATAACTTATCACGCTCAAGCAAATAAATATCAAATATTACAAGATGCATTATAGGTCACTAAGAAATACCAGGTGAACAAATTCTATGAATACTTCCTCAAACCTGTTTATAGTCGGCTATCTTTGTGACACAGGCCCCATTTTCATTAAACATTTCTATGTATAACACTATTAATTAACACTACATTCAGCCCCGGACCATATTAGCTCTTCCATGTGAGCGTCAGCGAATTAGCTCTTTAAATACATGTACTGTCAAACTGTAAGCGAGAGATGAAGCTGCCATAGATAAATGTTCCACATGTAATGCTTTCCGTACATTTTGTCGTAGCAAGTTATAATAGCAGGCCTGCCACTGATCCCTCACAGTAAAAGTAGGGATACTGTAGGGTTATTTGTGCCAGAACAGTAGTTAAAAGAAGCGAAAAGTATGGAGCCGTAAAGTATGAAAGTAGGGCATTCTGGTGAAACTAAATCACTGCCACTTTAAGACCAGGCCAGATAATATGGATTACTTTATTATAAGACCTTCTGATCTGTAAAATCTTGTAACTGACTCTAATGATGTTTGGGCTGTCGGAGCGCCTGAACTTTTACTTGAACGACGCCTACACATATAAATATATTGTAGGTACACCCAATCGTGCCTAGGACCTTGGCTTAGGTTATTTATGAGGTATGTAATTAACACACATGCTGCCAGTACAAAACAACAACACAGCAAAGTCATGAGGAATCCCATCAACGTCATTTGCATAACTGCACATTTAACACTTTGTTATCTGGAAAACGTTGACCAATATCCTTTGAATATATGAAAAAAACAGTAATGAAAAACCAGAAATGGTAAAGTTAGCCATGCAGCGAAAGCTTTAGTTCCCATCAGTGCAAAGTATTGCGTCAACGCGCTAAGCGGGCTACAGTGCCGCCCCCACCCCGCCCCACGCATCACGGTGGGCGGCGGCGGGGCGGGGATGAGGGGTGCGGCCGGGGTTAGTAGTAGCAGTAGCGGGGTGGGGGTGGGGGTGCCACTCACCGGGGGGTTTGCTGGGGGCGGGCCCCGCACCGCTGTGAGCCATGATTTCCATCTCCTCCAGCTTGCTGAGGTCGGCTGAGTAGCGCTTGTTGACGAGGTCGACAGAGGGCGTGCTGGAGCGGGAGCTCTTGTCCAGCAGGCTCTCCCGGCTGGCCGCCAGGGAGGCCGGGGCGCTCGTCCGCCGCCAGTTGATGTGGTCCGCCTGCCGCGTAGGAATACAACGTCACGACGACTCACTCGTGGACCGGTGGCCCGTATAGGACCCAGAAGCTACCCGTAACAGGCGTGCACCGGTGGCCCGTATGGGACACAGAAGCTATCCGTAACAGGCGTGAACCGGTGGCCCGTATGGGAGCCGGAAGCTACCCGTAACAGGCGTGGACCGGTGGCCCGTATGGGACACAGAAGCTATCCGTAACAGGCGTGGACCGGTGGCCCGTATGGGACCCGGAAGCTACCCGCAACAGGCGTGGACCGGTGGCCCGTATGGGTCACAGAAGCTACCCGTAACAGGCGTGGACCGGTGGCCCGTATGGGACCCGGAAGCTACCCGCAACAGGCGTGGACCGGTGGCCCGTATGGGACACAGAAGCTACCCGTAACAGGCGTGGACCGGTGGCCCGTATGGGACCCGGAAGCTACCCGCAACAGGCGTGGACCGGTGGCCCGTATGGGACACAGAAGCTTCCCGCAACAGGCGTGGACCGGTGGCCCGTATGGGACACAGAAGCTACCCGTAACAGGCGTGGACCGGTGGCCCGTATGGGACACAGAAGCTATCCGTAACAGGCGTGGACCGGTGGCCCGTATGGGACCCGGAAGCTACCCGCAACAGGCGTGGACCGGTGGCCCGTATGGGACACAGAAGCTACCCGTAACAGGCGTGGACCGGTGGCCCGTATGGGACCCGGAAGCTATCCGTAACATCCTGGATGGGGACAGTTCCTAAACAGGACCGACTTCAGCGGCTACAGTGATGGCAGTCAAGATGGCATCAAGCACCACCGGGGTGGAGTTTTTGTGTGTATTTTTTGTTGGTGGGGGATCCAAACACAACTGAGCCAATGTATGGGAATGTTGTATTATCTAGGTTTCCTCCCACCCGTCACTACAATACTAGTAAATTATTGATTTACGTAATATCATAACTTTCAGTTTCGTTGCTACAAGGGAAAGGATAAACTGCCAACATATCCGGAAAGCTATGGTCCCTTAGGGATTACGGTATACGCCACCACCTTGTAATGGCTGGGAAATCCAGGTGGCATATTTATCCCAGGCCCCATATCACAAGGCCCCAAGTTCAAGAAGTACCCCCGTTCTTTTATATACCAAAATAACAGGGAAAACTGGGTACCCAGTTAGGGCCACAGCCGGGCTATTCACACCACTGTGACTAGGTGGTCCCGAATGCGGTTACGATAGCTCACCTCCACGACGACCGGCTTGACCTTAGGGGTGACGGGCTGCTGGACGGGCACGGCCTCCCCCACGAGCTTCTTCTGCAGCACGAGGCGCACCGTCTCCTGAATGGTGTGGCCACGTGCCTCCGTCAGCCCCCCGGTCATGTTGCTCAGCGGCGGGGTGTCGTACACGGAGCTGTGGGGCACGCCCACACCAGAGGCCGAGGCCGCGTAGCCATACCCTGCCAATACACGAATACCGGAATATATGTATAATATGTAAATATACTTTTAGAAATATATATGACCATATTAATAGATATATATGACTATATTAATAAAAAATATATGACTATAAATAAATACATACACATATATACTTTAATAAATATATATCACTATATAAATAAATACATACACATATATACTTTAATAAATATATATATGTGACTATAAATAAATATATATATATATAACTATATAAATAAATATAAATATATCTATATCGATCTTCTTTGTTTGCGATCGTCAGAATGACAAGATATGTCCATGGGACCCAGTGATGGTCTCGTATAAGTATGTCGACATAGAATTTGGAGTTGAGTGCACCTGACCTTAAGGTGCCTATCATTTGAATCCCCTTGGAACTTAGCTGCAAGCGAGTTGAAAGGAAATATTCCTGGTTCGTCAAATAATGATGGCCAGTGTAAAGGCTTATTCTCAAGCACACCTCGTCAAAACAACAGTTTGCCTTTAGGCACATTTTGTCATAACAAAGGTTTGCTCCGAGGCACATCCAGAGATACCAAAGACTTACCCTCGGGCACATCCTGTTGAGGGTATATCAGAGCCTCGTTTCCACTGGGGAAAAACTGCAAAATAAAGATCGAAAAACATGTAGACTAACGGTGCTGAATTCAAGGCATATCTAGACAACACATACAGCGTGCACTGGATTATATGACCACCAAAGCTTCTCATGCCATAAAATTCTGCGCTGTCATTACAAGTATATTATTAGCACTTTAAATGTTGAGAATTCACCATTAGTCAAATCATATTCTTGTCACATCGTCAGCATCTCTGTATCTCAAACTATCAGTGGGGATAGGCTTTCGCGAGATCCAGTAAAAACACTTTTACAAGAGGACTATTTCCTTGGCGGTACAATAACCTGACAACGCACCTCACGCAGACGCGCCATGATTCGAACGACTTCCGCCACGGACGGTCGCTCGCATGGGTTGGATGACCAGCACCTGGGCCACGCATGGGCAGAGGGAGAGGGGCACAACATACGCATTAAAAATCGTTCCAGAACGTGCGATGAGGCACGAACAAATTGTCAGCCTTCTATGTGATCGCCAAACAAATCGGTTGTTATAGCAGGTACTACGCGTAAGTATCGAAGATCCAAAACACACAAGTAAAACATGTACATGTGAGGTTTCACGGTAAAAGGCCGGGCAGGGTTTGAATAGATCTTCCCACTAACGAAGACACACACCTTGTCATGAGCACTTCGAGTGGTTTCGGGCAGTCCTTGATCAGTGGAGGCCTGGTACCTGTGGAATAATAATAATAACAAGGTTTAACCATGCTTGGTTAGTCCCACACGACTATGTTTGCTACAACATAGTTACAAATACAAAAATAGACCTCCAACATAAAAACACAACTATCCTAACGAAACAGTGCTGTCAAAATATGTTCAGATACCACCAAGAGACTTTGAAATCTTCGCAACGCCTTTACAAAATGAGCAACAAATTTTAAAGCACTCACCATGGTGAAGGGTCCACACTCACCATTGTGAACGGCCCACACTCACCATGGTGAACGGCACACACTCACCATGGTGAACGGCCCACACTCACCATGGTGAACGGCCCACACTCACCATTGTGACCGGCCCACACTCACCATTGTGAACGGCCCACACTCACCATGGTGAACGGCCCAACACTCACCATTGTGAACGGCCCACATGATGCGAAAGGCGGGACCTCCGATCTCGTCGAAGGGTTTGCGCCGCGTCAGCACCTCCCACAGGATGATCCCCCAGCTGAAGACATCACACTTCTCGCTGTAGTTACTGCCTGAAAGCAAAATGTCATAACATAATCACACAGGTAGACACACTCCAGCACACGTCCGAGAAAATATCGCCATTCTACGAGATTCAAACCACAGCCCGGGGCCGGTCGGTAGCTCAGTGGGTTTGAGAGCTCGCCTTGAGTGCTCTGGCCACCTGAGGGCCTAACGGCACGTGGGTCGGTGGTTTGAGCCCTGCTGTGGCCATGTCTGTGTGGTCGCAGGATAAAGATCCCATGTCCTTCTTCGCAAAGAGTAGGGGGTTACCCCTGAGGACATGGCTCCACTCCTCCTTCCTTCTCCCATTGACGCGATATGACAAAATGTGGTTAAGGCGTTCTGAATATACAACCAACCAGTCAAACCACAGCCATTCCGAGATAACGATCCACGCGGGCAAATTATGTATCTAGAGATACGTAACAAAAGACAGAGATGTTAACATTTATTTCCAATAGCTGCAGCCCACTTTTACCAGGGCCGTATGGTCTGTACTCTTACAAAAGTTTGTAATTACAAAGATGTGCCGAACACACGCTATGTTACTGCGATGGGGCGAAATGGTGAACCGCCAACGACAGGCGGCCACCACAGGAGACGATATGCATATGGCATTGGTTTGACTGCGAGATGGGTTTATCTCAGCACAGGTCTCTCATACCCCGCCCGAGCCTTGAGACGAGGATAGGATAGGGCATTTGTGCTGAGATGAACCCATCTCGCGCAAGAAGCAATGTCAAATGCATCTTCTCATATGAATCTTAATAAATTTTACCCTAAAAGGTGCCAAAATCGAACATGCATAGTGCGGCCGAAAACAGTACCCAGTCGCCTAGTGCGGGATGGGTTGTAAGGGTGAATCTCACCCAGATCTCGCCAAGTGAGTGCGAGACGTTACCCTCGATTGGTTGTATATTCAGGACGCTTTAACCACTTAGGGTCAAATTGCGTCAATGGGAGAAGAATAGAGAGTGGAGCCATGTCCCCGGGGTAACCCCCTACTCTTTGCGAAGAAGAACATGGGATATATATCCAGCGACCACACAGACATGGCCACAGCGGGGCTCAAACCACTGATCCACGTGCCGTTAGGCTCTAAGGTGACCAGAGCACTCACTACAAACGCTCTAACCCACTGAGCTACCCAGTGCGGGATGGGTGGCATTGGTTGATCTCTTCCGGACCTGGTGTCACTATGGGCCGCCGCCGCCAAGTGAGTGCGAGACGTTACCTTCGAAGACCTCTGGCGCCATCCAGGCGGCGCTGCCCTTGTTGTTGGTCATGTGGGTGTGGGCATCACAGGCCGTGCCGAAGTCACAGATCTTCAGCCTCACGCCCCAGGCAATCAGCAACAGGCTGCAACGTGGGAATACCATAAAACATTGAAATACCTTGTTGGTAATCTGCAAATTTAAACAACGCCTATATACATATAAATTTTTTAGGTCTGAAAACTGGCTGGGGATATGACGTAACATCGGTGAGTGATTCATATTCACTGCCAGTAAAGCAGTACAATATAATATGAGCACAAGATGTGTACAATGTGAAATCCAGCACAAATCAGCAAATAATTGTGCATACATGAACATTTATTAACTACAATATTTTCTTGCTGAATGAACATTAAATGAAGCCTTTCTCCACATTAAATAACACTGAAATAGTAATAACAGGTTCATGTATATTACGATTTTAGATTAGACATGGAGGGTCTAGGTGTTGAACCTACTTGGGAGGTTTCAAATCCCTGTGTATGAGCGGCTTGGGTTTCATCCCGTGCAGGTACTCCACGCCCACGGCGCACTGGTAGGCCCAGCTCATGGCATGACCCACGTGGTAGTCAGGCTGGGGGCCTGTGCCGTGCAGCACTGCATGAACAAGCCAACATGGTACAACTGTAAGTATCTTCAGCTACGAAAACAATTTCCGACATCACCGGAAAAGAAGGAGTCAGAGATTACATTTTATGTAAAATCCATGCGCCTAAAAAAATGTTTAGTCTCTGGTGTGAGCAACTTTTAAGAAAAAATGTACACACTATATTACAGAAAAATAATGTATGTGAGAGAACAATGAAGTAACGTCACCAGCGGATCTCACACAATGAAGCATGTTGCTATAGCAGACATTACTTGCCAGATTGGTGGGGTTTTTTAATTCACTTTACCTACTTGACACTATTTAGACAATATATGGCAGCCCAATATACAATATATGGATACAGTGTGTAGATGAGCACAAGGGCCCCGCTTCTGACAATAAACAATAGCATAATGAGATGTATACCGATATACATGTGCTTAATGAGCTTACCATTGTATAAGGAACCACCTTCTGCATATTCCATGACGAGGCATACCTACAATGACGTCATGTGTTCATGATTACGGTATTTGGGGAAGCATAGAACCATGTTAAATTAATCCATCATAATGACTGATGGTATATGGCATACACATTTCATTTCCCGCTTACTTATATTTTATACACCTGATCCTTAGTAAAAGGGGCCTCTCTTATTTACTACTTACCTGATCCTAAGCAATAGGGCATAATGGGCTTCATTCTCCAGATGAGGTTATGATACAGTAATGTTGGAAGGTAGGGAGGGCGAGGGGTTGTCACAAGTGAGGCCCATACTTGGTTCATATATAAGTCACACCTGTGCAGAAGTCACACCCATCAGACCAGTGCTCAACATTAATGACTTAGAAGCCACGTTTACTAAAGTTGTGGTAAGTGTAATACCGTAATTTCTGGTTGGTTTGGTTGTATATTCAGGACACTTTAATCAATTCTGGTCACATTGAGTCCATGAGAGAAGGAAGGGAGGGTGAAGCCCTGTCAATGGGGTAACCAGCTACTCTTCGTGAACAAAGACATGGGATATTTATTCTGCGGCCAACACAGACATGGCCATAGCGGGGCACGAACCACCGATCCACGCGCCGTTAAACTCTCAGGTGGCCAGAGCACTCAAGTTGAGCACTCCAACCCACTGAGCTATAGAGCCAGCCCCCACTTAGTAAAAGGGACCTTTCACCTCTTACATGATTTTTAGTAAAAGGAGCCTCTCAGATTGACTACGCTTAGCACATCTTTGGTAAGGTAGGCCTTTAACATCATCTACTCTTACCGGATACTTGGTACATGCTCCATAGAGATGGACAATGTTTGGGTGGTTGACTCTGGACAGCTGTTTTAACTCTGTGATGAAAGCCTTTTTCTCTGATTCTGTCTCAATATGTTTGACAGCCACATCGATGCCGTTCCACTTGGCACGAGTGACGACACCAAATGCGCCACGACCTACCACCTGAAATAAACAAACATCAATACTTTATCATTATTTAGTCTCCTTAGTTAGTCAGAGGCATAGGATATCACAGACAATGCCAATACACAAATTATAAAAAGTGAAAACAAAAAAAATTTAAATATACATTTGATCTGAGCTCATTTGAATTAAATCCAGCATTCTAATTCCCACAAAACTGGCCTTGCCAGCTGCAAGCTAGGCCAGAGGATGAGAAGATATACCAAGCGATGCAGCAGCAAAGCAATAGATGTGAAAAGAGGCATATTACAAGTTTGTTATATGTCATCCTAGCCTCAATCTTGTGGCGCTAGTATAGTATTGTACTTGTATTTCCTTATTGTATAATTTTATCCCAGACAGTTCTATTGCTAGCGAATTTAAGGCAACAAATAATCTTCCACTCTCCTTTCCCCTAGTGCTTTCCTACTGACCAAAAAAACTAAAATATGGATTATGACCGAAAATGGGGGAGCAAAAACCAATATCGATGGAAAAGGCATTCTGTAGTGAATATGGTGCCATCTATCATGTCTATAGAATTGATATGACTTGATAGACATAGTCAAGTAATAGTAAACAAAAATCCAATATATTTAATATGTGGACAGGTGGAGCAAGGGACAGGATCAGTTCAAATGCAGATTTCCGTATTTCATGTATGTTTTCGGATACTTAAAAATAATTATTTTTCTGGCTGTCTGAATATTTACAATAAAAATATAGATCGTTTAAAAACACATACATATTTGAAAAAAATTGATTAATAATTACAACATTGCATATAGACCTTTTGATGTGAAACTTGACGTATCGCTCAGCCAGTGTAGCTGCATTGTGTCATATCAGCACCCTCCACCCCCAACTTACCCATACTAACTCCCACCCCCCACCCTCTGCCACCATCCCTGACTTCACCACCTGTCAGTGAGGCAGGTAATCCCCCCTCCCTCACGAGATTTAAACAATGGCGCAACCAGGAAAGTGGTCACTTGAATAACAGCCCTCGACAGAAGTGGATATACCTCGGTAAAATGAATAATAATTGTGTTGGATTTTCTTTTACAGATTGCAAACAAGTAAGTCTTTAGGATTATATCGATTATATATATGCATATACCACCATCACTGCCACAGAAATGTGGTTGGTACTATTCCGTAACGTATTTACATATTATTGAGAGCCACATTAAATGTCTGAAAACTTACAACATCAGAAAACATACATAAAATATAGTAGTTAGGGGTGCAGGGTTAGCTGTTGGCAACTAGCCTGGATAGAGACAAATAGTGTGGCTAGGGCTAATACGAGGAAGTGATCTGAGGAAGTGAGGAAGTAGATGAAATTCTGAGGAAGTACTTTTTGGGCAGATTTGGTGGCAGGTACACATATATAATTGATGTGAGCTGAAAGACTTACTTGTTTGCATGCCGTACACGAAAATCCAACTTATTTAGTATCCATTTGACCGAGATATATCCACTTCTGTCGAGGGCTGTTATTCAAATGACCAATATCGCCGTTTGCGGCCTCCGGAAGTCTCGTCGGCGAACCGAAATCTTGCGCCCGTGGCTTCCAGCCGGGGTGCGAGGTGTCGGCGTGGGGTGTGACGGGAGGGGAGGGGAGGGGGGGGGGTGGAGAATTGCTGGCCATGCCGACATGGCTGGCTGGTTGGTGAAGAGACAGACTCATGTGTATCACTGAGGTGCCTGAGGCCAAAGTTCAACTCACGAGCCAAGCGATGAAACCGCTCCAGAAAGTGGGGGGAATTGAATGCACCAGGAAAGTGGTTCAACCCCCGTGGCAACACTGCAGATATGATCACCCGAGAAATCGGGTGCAGCTCTCCGAGAATGGCCACCAGGGTGGCGTACCGCTCCAACAATGGAGAGACGATACAGTGACGGGGGGCTAAATCATTCGTCCCGACATGGACGACCCAAACATCCGGAGAATCGTTAACCAACAAATGTTGGCAAAGATCCTCGATCGTATAATTGCAGCAAAACTATTACAGTCAACCAATTCACACGTTATAATGCAAAGAAGTCTTCACGGAGAGATCAAGCAACATAACACCCACTTCATATGTACCGCACTTGACTCGCTCTGAAGCCAGTTTAACAGTTATTAGAATTTGAAAAAACTTGAAACAAAATAACGCATCATAATTGCACCCGATCCAATTCCCGGTCTACAGCTTCACCACAACCAACCTAACAACGATGAAAATGAAACCAGTTTCACAGGTACCG
This sequence comes from Arenicola marina, assembly GCA_964019135.1. Taxonomy (NCBI): domain Eukaryota; kingdom Metazoa; phylum Annelida; class Polychaeta; family Arenicolidae; genus Arenicola; species Arenicola marina. The sequence continues at coordinate 37,655,840 of OZ025248.1, forward strand.
CACTTGACTCGCTCTGAAGCCAGTTTAATAGTTATCAGAACTTGAAACACTTGAAACAAAATAACGCATTATAATTGCACACGATCCAATTCCCGGTCCACAGCTTCACCACAATCTAACATCGATGAAAATCGTCCACCAAACATACCTGAACTAGCGCTAATAATTTCCGTTTTCAGTAGTAATTCAGAGCCATATAACCATGCGCTCGTATAGTAGTCCCAGTAGAAGCTAAAATAGATGTCTGTAACTACAAGTCTGGTGAACTAATTCACGCCTACGCCGGCCAGTCGCTCGGCACGACTTCGGCACGACTTTCCCACGACAGAAGTAGACCGTAGCCCCATATATCACACATAGTCCTCTTGATCAGTTAACAAAAGAACTCACAACGACATCGCTGGCACAAACGCCAGCCTTATTATTATTGTTCACTCGCTCGGTATTGCGTGGATGTAAGAAGGCGGGGGTCAATGACTCAGTTTCATAACAGACATCAAACAGACCGATACATCTTTGAACACCAATAGAAACTAGCAATTTGAGAAATGAGTGATATTAATAAGTTACTTGTGAGAGCTTTTGATGTAAAACCTGACACTTCGCTCAACCGGTCTAGACAGCAATTAGCCAATGTGTTATTCCCTCTGCGTCGATCCACCCCCATACCCCTGACCCGCCCGCACTTAATCCGCCCTCCCCCTACCCTACTACCTCCCTCCCCCCCCCCCCCACCACCACTACCTATGCCAACTCTTGCCCAGGCTTCACCAACCAGCCAGCCATGTCGGCGCGGCCAGCAATTCTCCACCCCTCCCCCCTCCCCTCCTCTCCTGTCACACCCCACGCCGACACCTCGCACCTCGGCTGGAAGCCACGGGCGCGAGATTTCGGTTCGCCGACAAGACTTCCGGAGGCAGCAAATGGCGATATTGGTCATTTGAATAACAGCCCTCGACAGAAGTGGATATATCTCGGTCAAATGGATACTAAATAAGTTGGATTTTCGTGTACGGCATGTAAACAAGTAAGTCTTTCAGCTCACATCAACTTTATATGTGTACCTACCACCAAATCTGCCCTAAAAGTACTTCCTCAGAATTGCATCTACTTCCTCACTTCCTCAGGTCACTTCCTCGTATTAGCCCCTGCCAAATAGTGTGACATACTGAAGTGTGCCTCCATGCATAATCTGATAGTAGTGCCCCATACGCAAAATACTCGGCTTTAGTCATTCAGCATCACAGACACTTACCAGAGCTAAAAGCCAACGATCGTGAGAGTTGGCATAAAATGTACAAAAAAGCTTAATTATGTCATGTGTTTGTCCCCTATAATATATGAATACCTGCCTAAGCGATGGAGTGGGGGGCGGGGGGCAGACCATATATGCCTGTACATATTACTAACAGTGACTAATACAGGCATATATGGTCCCCATACCCCCCACCCGCCCCCCCTCTCTTCCGTCGCTTTACAATGTCGACTGTGGGTGCCTGGCTGGGTACTGTTAGTGTAAGTGTGTTCAGCATTGATGTGTATTTACAGTATTATTGTGTTGATCGGGGCGAAAAACGGAAAAATTACGGGAAAAACAACCAAAACAAGTTCGACCTCTGATGCTGATGAGTCAACTTCAGTTGCCATGCGTACCTCAAAAAATCGCAGCTTGCTGTACTCGATCTCTTCAACGAAATCTGGTGTCTCATCCATGGCGTTATGACAGAAAATACCAAAGGGTGACCGCTTTTTGGCGTCGTCAGTAAGCTGCGCTTGCAGTTCCCAACAACTTTACGCCATGTTTATTGTTGTAAGATCTTCGCTAGGTGGCGTACGGTACTGCACTAAAATACGAAACTCAAACTAGGCTTACGACCACCATTCGCTAGGTGGAGCCACAGGAGCGTCAATCGCGGGTGGCTGCGGTAGGGGAGGGGGACGGCGGCTACACCGCAGCTACATATCCCCCTCCCCCTTCCAAGCTCCACCCACCCGTACTAATGATGTTTATTAGTAGGCGGTGCTGACCCTTCAGTTAAATTGACACATACACCATAGGTAATCATCAAATGTAATGAAGAGACTTCTGGACAAAAGCAGGGGCGGATCCAGGGGTGGGGGGGGGGGGGGGGTTGAACATACACTGTTAAAGTCGGCTTCTCCGAGCAGCGCCCGCCCCCCCCCCCTCTCCGGTCGCAAGTTGCTCAGAGAGCAACCCCCCCCCCCCCCCCTTGGCAAATTCCTAGATCCGCCCCTGAAAAGTATGACATTAAATTATTACCGGAGAATCCAATCGCATGTAGAAAATGAAACAGACGGCATATTTATGCTGGCATAACTTCATAAGCACATGGCCATTGCCAAAATACATGCTAAAACTGTAAACAAATGGAACTATGCGTTCGCCTTTAGGTTGGGGTCTGGAAGGGGTAAATGGCGGCATGCGACACAGGCATAAGCCTATTTAAAAAATCGACGTTCGCCATTGACCCCTAAATGCCGACACTGAGATCTGAAAAAAGCGACATCGAGACAGATTTGTGAAAAAACGACACTGAACTTAGCCAAAAACATCGACACGGAATGTCGTGAAAAATCGCCATTCGATGGTTTCAGGTAAATCAAACACGCCCTAAGAAGTGAGGGAAGAGCAGAGCCATGCCCCGGGGGTAACTCCCCAGTCTTTGCGAAGAGGGACATGGGATCTTTATCCTGCGACCACACAGGCGGGAGGTTGGCTGGAGTTAAGGTTAATGAAGTAATTAGCAGCTTGTGGTCTTCGGGATTTATTTCTGGATCATCCGATGGAACAGTTGTATTCACCCCGGACCGACCGAGCGAAGGCGGTCGTTGAGGCCGTCGGAGTGGAGAGGGACGCGGCTCGGCAGGGGGAGGGATGGCGAAGGGATGCTCGACAGGTTAGGAGTGATGGGGGGGGGGGGGGTGGCTGTCAAGGGGAGGGGTGACGAGGAGGGGATGGTCGCCCAGAGAGGAGGTACCAGGCGGTAGGGAAGGGTGCTGGTCATGAAGAGTACCCACTGATTGGTCGGTCCCACTGATGCTGGGGGTCGAGGTCCGGGACAGGGTTACCGTTATATTTCGTGTTGTACATATATGTTTCTAATGTAGAAACATTTTCCAGAGGTCTAACGATATAAAGTGTGAGGGGGGCGGGGGGATGGGGGTACATGGGGTCCTTTGGAAGCTAGGATGTACTTTTTCAATGGTAACGGTACGACACCTTACATTTTCGAAAGTGGACCCTCAGCCCTTCTCCGCGCGTGCTGCGGCGTTTCATGGCAGCGCCAGCGCGCGGGAAACATTCAGTTATGTGGGCTCATAGGTTTCCCAAGCCGACACCCAAGCTGCAGCACTCCCAAATGCGAACGACTCAATTGGTATTGAACAACTCGCTCCTCTCGCCTGACAGAAGATTAGGGGCGCACCATTTCATATCAGGGGGGGGGGGGCTATAAATTAAATTACCATGCAATTTTTTTATTTTTCACAAATTTATTGACATTTTATTCATTTTGTTTGTATCTTTGTCATCAAATTATTTCTTTCTTTAGACACCCACAAGGAAATTTTACAAGGTTTTTTTTTTGTATTATGAAAACAAGTTATCTTTTTTCTAGCACCTGAAATTTGTTTTCCCCATATAGTCACAACAAACTATTTTCTAGGCCCCACCCCCCTGATATGAAATGGTGCGCCCCTTATGCTCGATCCGCGGCCCGAACTTCGCTCGCTCAGCAAGTATGGACGGCGGCCCCAGCATAACAGGGTGAATGACAGGCCACGGGCACGGCTGGCGAGGGGTGGGGGAGGGGCCCGGGGGGTACTGTTATACGAATCGGGGGGGGGGGGCAGCTCATGGAGTGGACATTTGTGATGAAAAAGATACCCCTATAGAGCCGATATTTGCAAACTTGCGACCTGGGTGGGGGGGGGAGGGGGGGGGCTAAGGGGGATCTGAAAATGTGGGTTCGTAGAGCGGATTGCCGCGAAAAACAACCCTTTGGCGGATTTTGGCGGTAAAACGCCCCGACCGAGCGGATTTTGGTGGTGAAAGATGGTGGGTCTTTAGCTGACGCTCTAACGCTGTTGAGTTGTTCACGGCCTGTCAGCGGGACTGCCAACCGCCTAAACCAGTTTCAAGTAAGTTTGAAAACTAGGTACGCCACTATGTGATTTTTGTTATGGTCCTTTTCACCGTCGGAGTTGGGAGGGTGGATGGAGAAGCAATGCTCGACAGGTCAGGGAGGGGGGGGGGCTGTGAAGGGGAGTGCTCACGAGGATGGGGTGGTCGCCCAGGGAGGGGGTACGGGGCGGTAGTGAAGGGTGCTGGTCAACCAAGAAGGAGGTTACAGGGTGGTAGGGAAGGGTGCTGGTCAACCAGGGAGGAGTACGGGGCGGTGGGGAAGGGTGCTTGTCAACCAGGAAGGAGGTACAGGGCGGTAGGGAAGGGTGCTGGTCATAAAGAGGCGGAGTACCCACTGATCTGGTCGGTTCCACTGGTGCTGGGGGTCGAATTCTGGGACAGGGCCAGGGGTGAGAGGGTGGAAAAGGTTTGCCCAAACCCAATTTAATCGTTTGAGTCGCACTCGGGAGGGGGGGAGGGGGTCTTTTTAGGGTGTACAGCGGGATAGACGCGTAGGCCAGGTCCGTAGGCTCCCGTTGGCGGGAGTGCTGACGTTCAAACGCTGTTGAGTTGTTCTCGGCCGGTCAGCGGTTTACCGCCTTGGCAGAACTTCGCGGGGGGTACTTGATACATTGCTGGGTTTCGGAGGGTTCCGCGGTTTAAGGGGGGGGGGGGGGGGAGAGGGGTTGTCGCTCAAAAAAAATTTCGGCCTGTCAGCGGGACGGCCAACCGATTAAAACATGTTTCATGTGCCTAATCTATAAACTGACCGACCTCCTGACTGTTAATATGTGAGCAGTTGTCATATAAGAAAGGGTTAGTAACATTAAGTTGACGGCAGTCGTTGCTAGACCAGGTGCGTCGCTATGTGATTGTTTGCGTCGTTCTTTTCACCAATAGATTTTCTTATTCACAGCAATCCAATGGCCAGCCAGTTATAAACGTACATTATCAAATATTAATTGCAGATCTTTCCGGCGGGGTGATCGTAGAATTCGTGCAACAGCAAGGCCGATTTGGACCCTCCCAATCACGAGATTCTAGTTTGGGAAAATGGCAGGTCTACGCACTTGAACGTCTTCACAACAATAAATCAAAGGTATCTAAGTCATTTTGTTGCTATTTCGTGCGGTACATGGCAAACGGAGCAGTTCTTAAACATGGACATATTTTGGGTAAGAATTTGATATTTCGGGTATGCTATAGTCATGGTTACAGTGTTCTTGTGGCTATGGCAAGAAGTGCTGTTTAGATTGTAATATTTTGTAACTTGAATACCAAGATCTCTACAAATATTTAAACTTGAAAAATTATATATTGATATAGTTTGAATCTAGCTACAAAACAAGACACAAATCGGTTATCCGGAGTGGCCAACATTTTACTCATTTTCCTATTGGAATATTATTTTTCAGGGTTCTGTGAGCATGCAAACTGGACAAAGACGACACAGTGCCCAGTGCACACCGCTTCAGTTCACCACTTCAGTTGAACCCTACTCAAGACATTCGGATGCCGTGAGGTTTCCAACATCATGGAATCTTCCCTTCTTCAGACATCATCTTTGTCTTCATCATGCTCACCTCACTGAGCAGGTATCGTGACTTATCTACATTATCAGAGAAGATTTTGTTGGCAAAAGAATCTTTGGAATTCATCGAGAGGCAACTGTCAGAATTGGTAGATCGCACAACACTTGATTCGTTGTTTGATTCCATGGATAGACAGATTTGATTCAAAGAATTTAGTACTTTGATGGAATATAGCCTGGAATTGTGAAAGAGTTTTATTTTACGGTAAAGATATCTTATAAAAAAATATTATTTGTAAAAAAAAAAAAAAAAAAAAAATCTAAAATAATAATAATAAAAATCGAATAATTATATATATTACTAAACATGTTTCAAATATATATGATGAAGAAAGTTAATAAAAAACGGTTAAGCAAAATGACCAAATGGATAATTGAACATAGGATCTGGGTCGGCATTGCAAGGGTAGCGTATAGTTGTTGGCTGAATGTGTACAACAAAATGGCAGCGGCAGGGTAGGACTGGTGGGTGGGCAGGGCAACTGACACTCTATGGAGGGGTTTGGTGTGCACGGTGTAAGGGGTTACATGCCCCACTGTTCCTGAATAAGTCGTTGGGTGTGAATAAGAGTACAGTTTGTGTTTGTCTATAATAATACTCTAGTCTGGAAACGTCATTAAGACTATTACTAAGAACCTGTATCTTGATGTTTGTAGAATGTTAATGTAGAAGTGTATAAATGAACAAATATTTCTTATCCCTGTGCTTGAAAGTGAGAAGCAAAAGAAAATGTGTAGAAAAGAGAAGCCTCGGCAAAGAAAAAAAATGATAAAAGAGAAAAAAAAAAAAAAAACGAGAAAAAGAAAAAAAAATGAAAAAAAAGAAATGAAAAAGAAATGAAAAAGAAATGAAAAAAATGAAAAAGAAAAAAAAAATGAAAACGAAATGAAAAAGAAATGAAAAAGATAATGAAAAAGAAACAGAAAAAAGAAAAAGAAGCGAAATGCCAATATTAGAGAGGAAAAAATAATGTGGAAAATAATGGTTTGCATGTCCGATTTGAACCATACTGCATGTACTTAGTTTGCTTGCTTGTTTCTCCGAAGGTATTCGGAAGTATTTTATGCAGTTTCTTTGTGGTGACCTATTGGCGCAGTATTGTCGTGACGTCTTTATTAGGTTCGCGGTCCGTGGCGCCGGTCCAAGTGAAGGGGAAGGGTTGGGGAACCACCTTCGAAAATCTTACTTGCGAACGCGGGCGGAGGGCTCCATCATGCAATCGTTGGTAGCCTTGCATGGCATGGAATGTTAAGCAACGTTAGCTGCAACAGTGTGGACATGGCTTATTGGTGAGAAGGGAAGGTCTTAGCCATCTGGTCCATCTGGTTTGTCTTGTTGGTACAGTGTGTGTTATCAGTCGCACCTGCTGCGTCTGGATAGGCCTGTGTTGTGTTGTGTTGTCCTCTGTGTTACGTTGGGACCGTTTATAAATTAGGGACTGCTCATGAATTAGGGACTGCTCATGAATTAGGGACTGCTCATGAATTTGCGACTGCTCATGAATTTGCGACTGCTCATGAATTTGCGACTGCTCATGAATTAGGGACTGCTCATGAATTTGCGACTGCTCATGAATTGGGGACTGCTCATGAATTTGCGACTGCTCATGAATTTGCGACTGCTCATGAATTTGCGACTGCTCATGAATTTGCGACTGTTTATGAATTACCGACTGTTTATGAATTACCGACTGTTTATGAATTACCGACTGTTTATGAATTACCGACTGTTTATGAATTAGCGACTGTTTATGAATTAGCGACTGTTTATGAATTAGCGACTGTTTATGAATTGGCGACTGTTTATGAATTAGCGACTGTTTATGAATTAGCGACTGTTTATGAATTAGCGACTGTTTATGAATTAGCGACTGTTTATGAATTACCGACTGTTTAATTAGGTTTGGACGTATGGGGCTTGTTATTGGTTTAGTGGATTGTGTTTTTTGTCATTTATTTATTGGTTTTATTTAGTGTTTTTGTTTAATGGTTTTATTATGTGTTTTTGTTTAATGGTTTTATTATGTGTTTCTGTTGGTTTTATTATATGTTTTTGTTTAATGGTTTTATTATGTGTTTCTGTTTATTGGTTTTATTATGTGTTTTTGGTTTAATGGTTTTATTATGTGTTTCTGTTTATTGGATTTTAGATTATGGTTTTTAGGTTGCGTTTTTAGGTTGTGGTTTTTAGGTTGACGTTTTGGGCATAATGGGTGGCCGCCGCGGAAATTGGGTGTGCCGGGCCGCGTCCCTAGTCTCACTATTACACAGTATCCTGGCTTGGTCAGCCCTGCCGTGTAGGTGGATGACGGACGTGGCCATAATACGGTCCTATTGGTGGGGGAAGGCGGCCACATGGTGTTCCTAGGGCCGCCACATAATGCGGTCCTATTTTATGGGGTGTAAATTCATGGGGTGGGATGTAATTTTAGTTTTTTAACTTATAATATTGTATTGTTTTGGATTATATATATAGATGTAAATAAATAAACGAAGACACCCAAGTTTTAGTCACTTTTATTGCAGCTTAATTTATTGTTCCGCGATATTGCCTATTAAATGCCGCTGTGCTTATTTCAGCTCCTCGTACCGGGTCGGAGTGCAGATAGCTTCGTAGGTATATGCCTCAATCGCAATGTCCTTACTATAGTATTCACTGTAGCGTGACGTATAATAAAGCTATTTGAATACAACTTAACGCATAAATAACAAAATATATATATTTATATGCAATATATTGTAATGTGGTAACGATACCGTTTTACGACATGGATTTCCATTCCCAGATTGAAAAGTAACCTTCTGGGTTTTGTCGAATGAAAGCAGGCAGGGGTCGTGGGTGCAGCCCCACGGTCCTCGGCGTCCCTTCCCTTTGCGACACCGGAACACTACTGTACGCCTTTCGGAAGGACCGAAAGACCCAGGCGGTACGTGTGGCCGGTTACCCAGACCAGGCCATCGCCTCCAGTCTCCTCATCAGGGAGGCAGCTGATGGGGTATCGGGTATCAGGCACAACTAGTGTGGGCCGGATACCTTGTTCCCCACAAAATAACTTCGATGCCGGTGTGATGAAATTCATGGAAATTGGTGTATTGGACGCATATAATGCATGGCATTTCCCTTTTCAGTAGCTTTCCTTTCAGTTATTCTTTGTTGTCGGTTGTGTTGTCGGTTGTCATTCGTTGTTTTATTATTATTCCCCTTTCAGTTATTATATTTTTAATTCCATCACCATCAGCTTTCTCAAGTACAGCTCTGTTAATAAAAAGACTGAGCTGGATTTTTTTACTGGTTGGTCCAGATTACCCTTCATGTCAATCAACCTGGCCAAAGACTATTTTCTTATCACTTCTCGATTGCTCTTTGTGGGAATTTGTTTTAAAATGTGCTGTTGTGATGCATGTGCTGTTGTGATGCCCATGGTTTAACTTTACCGCGTTTTCACCTTTTCGTTAACTGAACAAAGTGCTTATATCCCGCAGTCCGAGGTCTTCAATATCTGGCAACCAATGTCAAACTATGCCCCGCGCGCGGGTCCTACCCTTTCCATTACTTTTCAGTTATCCTTCTATTCTTTTCAGCTATCCTCCTATTCCTTTTCAGCCATCCTTCCATTGCTTTTCAGCCATCCTTCCATTGCTTTTCAGCTATCCTTCTATTCCTTTTGTCGTTCCTTTTCACCGCTCCTTAACCAATTGTGTACAAATATAGAATCTGTCTGTACCATGATCCACTCGCAGGTCTCCCGTCACGCAACCAGCACTCCTTCTCCAACACCTGTTTTCTAACCAATAAAAACAAAACGTTACTGCACCACGTGTGAGTCCATGACGTATAATGTGAACTGTACCGACGTCTGGTTTGTCATATTCCCTGCCAAGTTTCTGTTGCCAAATATTCTTGTGATGTGACAAATACTTGCATATTGCACTGTATCAGCGAATCTGGCTACATCGCCATTTAAGAATAATCTGTTGTGGCTGAGTCTCTGGTTATGTCACTGTTGCGCATTGTCCAGTATTGCTTCTTGCCCACCCCAGTTGGAAACTGTAAATATGACTTTGTATGCAACATTGAACCCCAAAGCCCAACGGTTATCTTTCGTTCTGGCAAATGTTTTTCAGAGAACCACACATAACAATTGAAATGCACGGTTCGTTTGAGGTTTTAATGTGTTGCGACTATCCTGGTTTCAAATTACTATCTTGTGTGTTTATTTCATGATTTTCGATCACTGCTTTCTTTCATTGCAGTCGAGGTCTTTGCCCTTGATTTTGCAACACTTCGCCATTTATACATGGTTAATGTGAACAGAAGGGCCGCACTGCACTGATGCCACCCTTTAGCGGAGGCATATAGGTCTACATGTTTGTCTTGCACGAATGCTTTTTGGAGCATGAGGCTCCCTCACACAGGCGTAAACCTGTTCCCGCTTCTAAAGATATGCCAAAATAAAGCATATATGCTACTTGCTTTTCTCGATACGGGGGCAAACGTTTCTTATAAAACGATTGATTCAACCTTACTATTCCCATTTCCTTACTCTCCTTTTTCTCTCCTTATTAAAGCTTCATAGATATCCATGTAGAGGGGGCGCGGGCGGAGGAAGACCTTTTCCGATCTCCGCGATTGGTATCGAGGAATTCTTGGGAATACGCGATTAGCTGTTGCCATTTTTACCGGGATCCTGATCCCTACAATTCCTGGTTCAACGCACTCTTTTTTTTCCCCCCTATATACCATGATCCGTTATAGCAGTGTGAATTTCTCTATATTCGCGATATCATTGGATGTGAATTCGCTGTTGTGAGCCTCTTCAAAGTAAAAGTTTAAACAGAACTGGGTTTTTTTTCCTAATAGAGGTTGACGTACTAATCTATGCATGCTTGTCTATATTGCCTGTATGAACCGTTAATGGGGTCTTAGCGTTTTGCGCTTTGTTGATACTAATCTCCTACTAATAACTACAATGCCGACAACTCTTCCGCCTTATCCGTCGTGACTGGTCTAGACCATATACGGAAACCGGATGCGGAGACTAAAAATACCGATAATTCACTGAAATCCGCAATCCGATCGAACGTACGCACTTTATCCCACCGTCTTTATCCCGTTTGCGTTTGACCCGGTTATCAGGAGCCTAAACATCCCCCCCCTCCCCCACCCGGCTTTGTATATCTGATTAATTATCAGGATAAGATGTTGGTATATGTAGTCTAGGGCAGATTCTTCTGCCTTCACTTGAATGTACGGAACCACATGCAGCGCCGTGCCATTGCCTGAACAGATCTGGGAGTCTTTCCTCCCAGCACATCTAAAGAAAGTCTCGTTATATTAAGTAGGCAGTCTGGACTCTCCTGCCTTCATTTGCAAAGAGAAATGTTACGCGTCCGTTAATAGTTTAAGGTTTTGTTGGGATTGGGCTTATGTTCAGTATTGATTACTGGGTTAGTTCTTAATGTTAACTGGATTGGGTTAATTCTGGTTTGGCTGGGTGGGTTTGGCATTGTTCAGTCGGGATGGATGAGTTTGGCATTGTTCAGTCGGGATGGATGAGTTTGGCATTGTTCAGTCGGGATGGGTGAGTTTGGCATTGTTTAGTCGGGATGGGTAACTCTCGTAACTCTCGTAAATTCAAGATGGCGGACGGCTAGTCGCATGTGCTGGGAGCTCTCGTCAAACTAACAGAATTATCCCGTGTACAAAATAATATATGGCTTCACAATTGTGCCAAACACACGTGATGAAGTGACGAATCAATGGCAAAACACAGAAAACGCAATCGTACCTGTAGCGGTAACGAAACAAAGAGGCTCAACTTTCTGAGTGAAAACAAACAAGCAAACAACAACATGAGCGATAAAGGCCCGATCTCAGAACACCTGTCACCCCGGCGGGTTGACAACGGCAACGAGGAACAACAACAGCCCGAGTCACCGGACCAAGACCCATGTTCACTGAGACAGATCAACGACAAGTTGGATTATATTTCTGCCCAACTGGATATACAAACCTCAGATATACATGGCAAGGATGGAATACTTGACCAGATTGCTTTCGCAGCAAAAGATCAGGGTGAGTGCTCAGGTCACATTGCCACCCACCAGCAGGAAATCGACGATCTCAAAAACGATATCACCCTGTTCAAAAACATTGTTATGAAGCAGGGAAGGCAAATCAAGGACCTAAGGGATACATGTATTGACTTGAAATGTCGCTCCATGGGCAATAATGTGCCGTTCCACAACATCCCGGAAGACCCACAGACAATTGGTGCCCAACGACCAGAGGACTGTATATCAAAGGTCAAGAACCTCCTACTTGGCAAAGGGTATGTTGGGAGTCCCGTCTTTGAAATTTCCCATAGGCTTGGGCAGAAGCATAACAACGTAAGTTCTCGCCCCAGACCTATAGTAGCTCGTCTACGGTCTCATACAGACACCCAAAGTTTGCTGGACTTCTCCAGGAATAAATTACCGCGGGGTAAAGATACCTTAAAGATCACTCCCCAATACCCAATCGAAATCCTGGAACGGCGTAGGGAGTATGGTGAAAGAGCCCAAGCCGCCAGGGACCGCGCCTACCCACAACTGATCCAAATCCGAGTCACAAATGACAGTCTCATGATAAACAATGAGAAGCAAAGAGATCGCTTACCTGAAGTCACCGCGCATGACATCCTGAATCTGTCTCATCGAGAGAGAGAGGAGGAACAACTTGGCCTTCTCCAATCGACGACTGGTGAAGTCATCACCCACAAAGGATCGACTGCCTACGCGACCCTGGTTTCGGTCCAAACCATGCAAGACGTCCGACGGGCCTACCACCGCCTCCTGATGGACCCTCACCGCGCCGGGGCTATCCACAACATCGCCGCCAATAGGGCTATAAAGTCTCGTTCGCTTAGACTTCCGGTTTACTCGTTTTGGGGACAAACAAACGAAGCACGTGTTCGGAACGAGTTTAGAATCTCTGCGCACACTGGTATCCTGACTATCTGTGACGTAGGGGTGACGTGTATGTTACGCAAAGAGAGACTGGGAACCAGACTACCTGCGCAAAAGCCAGGCGCCGAGGGGTGGGTCCATTGCGGAAGGCCTAGCGCTATGATTAAGAATATTTAAGAAATATAGCTTCACAAAACGGATAGATGACATATTTTTCATTCGTTTACGCCATCACAATGACGAATATTTGTTACGACGGGACAATACGACTGAGAAAATAACATTTTTTTGCATTTCCTACGAAAACGAGGCATTATGACGTCACACGGATTCTCCCCGGTGACAACGTTGGCGCAACGCTTCAAACAGAAAACTTACATAAATTAAGAAACTTGGTCTTTTCGTGATCTAAAAGTGATACGAAAACATCTAACTGGTCTTATTTTATCTTTACCATGTGGTTTAATGACTCACCAGTGTGTTGTCACTCCATGCACTGCACATTTTGACAGCGGAATGGTGAAGTCGATCACTTGCTCTCGCCATTTTTGTTACCGCGGATGCACGCGAAACTCGTTGTTTGGTGAACTTGCGAAAGCCCGGGTGCAGGGCTAAATTTAGAACGTTATTTTTAGCTTTCGAGCATTTTGAAGACTGATTTTTCATTGTATATTCCCAAAGTTCTGCGCTTCATCGCCTCCAAATATTTTAACGTATATTTCCCATAGCCATGTTTAGTGAAATGGTACTCCTAATCTTTAGTATGCGTTGTGGGGCCCCCCTCCCCCCCCCCCCGGCCTCCCCCCTCCACTGATTTACTGTGCCTGTGGGCCGCATCGTAGTTATCTGTCAAGGCAAAATATGGTGAGCGATTGAACTAAAACTAATATATCTAGTCTTCATGCATATAGCTATTGTACCAAGTTGGAGTGGTGTGTATGTTGATAAGGGAAATGGGGGTGGGAGGGCAACATCAATGACCGCAAAGTAAATGAGTATAACTACAGGTAACCTGTAGTGAACCGTGAGTCCTTTCTGCTTAAAAACAAGTGTGGGGGACAGGGGGTGAATGAATGCATAGGATAGCATGGAGTTCGTCAGTGCTGTAACTCAGAATTTGACTCTGTCTGTCCGTGTTTATTGGTGAGGGGGTGGGGGTGGGGAACAACTCTCTGTCACTGCAACGGAGGTGGTCAGCGCTATGAGCCGTATTAAACATCTATCTAGGCCGAAGTACCCATGCAGGACCTTATTTCCTGGTTCTTCGCTTAACTTTGGCCAGTGTAAGGGAAGGGGGTGACACCACCCCAGCCCCACTTATCAAAACACAGAGCACAGTCTATATCAACCCAAGCTTGTACGTGGTTGTTTTCGCTGGTGTTCTCTGTCATCGCAGTGTTCCGTAAGCCTTTATGTTCATCATTATGTGTATGTCTATGTTCAAACAATAACGATTATATCTATGTCTACGTACGGATATCAATCTTTAAATTTAAAGTGTATATATAGACCTGTGAGCTTCCAGCACATGTCTATCAGTGTAATTGACAATGAGTTCAGGAACTTTTGTACTTGTTCGTGCCTGTCTTGTTTTAATGTTCGCTGTATCCATTGTTATGTTTTATTGGTTACTGTTTAATTATGTTGGTAACATGTCACACACTTTCAAAGAATGGTTAAACCTGAAATATATATATATTTATGATTAACAATCTGGATGGTAACTAAATTTTCAGACCTGCTGGAATTATGCAAAATCATTCACTGATTGATGTGTTAAGACTTGGAGAAAGAACTGTTAGTAATGATACTTCAGTTGAACTTGAACCAAATCAGCATTCTCCCTACCATAATGATGAAGAAATGTTACATACCTTAAAAGCTACAATGAACCATTTCTGTATGTTAAGTTTAAACATATGTTCAATCTCATCAAAATTTGATGAATTAAGGGTGTTTATAGAGTGGATGAAAAGCAATGATGTAGAATTCTCGGCTATATGTATCCAAGAAACCTGGTTGTCAGATGATTCAAATGTTACATATTATCAGTTGGACAACTATAAGTTAATTTCTAAGGGTAAATATTGTAGTACCCATGGTGGACTATTAATGTATTTAAATGAGCAATATCAGTATAAAGTGCTTGTACCACCGGTTATGTCAGATATATGGGAAGGTCAATTTATTGAGATAGGGGGTTATTCTTTAGAAAAGAAACTCATAATAGGGAATATATACAGGCCTCCCTGTGATACTAATGCCAACTGTGAAATCTTTACAGAGGAGATGGGACGTGTCTTAAATATCTATGAAAGAAACCACAGTGAAGTCATTATTACTGGTGACTTTAATATAGACCTATCAATGTTGAACGAGAAACCAGCTTTTAATGACTACTTTGACACTGTTATTTCTTCAAGTTTCTTCCCCAAAATCACTCTTCCCACAAGACTGTCGAGGCACAGGGGTGCCCTGATAGATAATATTCTTTGTAAATTAACTCAGAACACTTTAAATACAACGGCGGGTATTTTAACAAAGGCGATATCTGATCACTTTCCATACTTTATCTGTCTAAACATTGATATTCGCAATGCTAACAAAAGTCCATCTCATATAATGGTACGTAAATCGGATCCTCAAGCGATCATGAATTTCAAAAAATATATTGCAGACTCTAAAGTCTACGATAAAATCAATATGGATTTAACATCAGATCCGAACCACAAGTACGAGATATTAGATGAGACGATTCAAAAAGCCAAGGTAACATCAATGCCTGCTAAACGAGTTAAATTTAATAAACGCAAGCACAATAAGTCTGACTGGATCACCAACGGCATAATGAAATCGATATCCTTTAGGGACCACCTTTATAGGCAATTACACAAGACGCCGATAGACAATGACACATATGACGCGCTTAAAACTAACTTAAAAACATATAATAGTATCTTAAAACAAAACATACAGTTGGCAAAGCAAACCTAGGTACCTAGGTTTGTAAATTACAACAACCGTTTTCGCCAATATAAAAATGACGTGAAAAATACTTGGATTGAGATGAAAGATATCTTAAATAACACAAGACCCAAAGAAAGGTTTCCAGAGACATTTAATATCTATGGTATCCCTGTAACTGACAAACATGCAATAGCTAATAAATTTAATAGCTTTTTTGTGAATATTGCAACAAATTTAACGTTTAATGACTATCTAAAAACTGCCCCATGTAGAACTGAACTGAATTTCCAGCCAATAGATAAGCATGAGACGTTACAAATTATAAATTGGCTGAAACCCAAATCCAGCTCTGGGTATGATGAATTATCAGTTAAATTACTTAAAACCGTAAAGGAGATCGGTGAAACTATCACATTCATCATTAAATCAATCGATAACCACAGGAATATTCCCAGAGAAACTCAAACTGGCCAAGGTAATCCCAATTTTGAAGAAAGGTGACGAGGCAAACCTAAATAACTATCGACCCATCTCTTTCCCATCCCATCACCCATTTTACCAGCTATCTCTAAGGTATTTGAAAAAGCAATATTCAAACAACTATATGAACATTTCCAAACGGAAAAACTGTTTAACCCTGGGCAATATGGATTCAGAAAGAAACATTCTACAGAGTTAGCTACATTAGAACTGATAGACAGAACCATTCAAAAACTAGATGAAGGTAAAATTCCCATAAATATCTATCTTGTCCTGTCCAAAGCCTTCGACACACTTAATCATAATATGCTTACTGCAAAATTAAAACACTATGGAGTGACTGGCAACTCAATAACTCTTTTACAAAACTATCTTTCTAATCGCACGCAATATGTACGCATTGAGAATGTTGAATCTGGCCGACTGAATCTTTCTCGTGGAGTCTCCCAAGGATCCATTTTTGGAACTCTTCTTTTTATAATATATGTAAATGATATCAAATATGCAAGTGAACTTTTCAAAGCCGTAATATATGCAGATGACACCACACTTTTCAGCACTTTGGAAACAGATACACCTAATATTGGAGAACTAAACGGCGAACTAGCGAAAATAAGCGACTGGCTAAAAGCGAATGAACGGTCTTAACATAAGCAAAACAAAGTTTATGCTACTTCATATGCCTCGAAAGAAAGTACAATGCCCTGATCTCTTCATAGATGAAAACAAAATAGAACGAGTGGACCGTTTCAATTTACTAGGTCTCACAATTGACAAGCACCTAAATTGGCACTGCCATACACGTAAGATAGCTGCAAAAATTAATAAGGTTACCGGCATACTTTTCAAGTTGAAAAATGTGCTTCCTCCACATATCTTAGTCACTATCTACAATTCTTTAATTGTGCCACATCTCTATTACTGTATACTTGCTTGGGGTAACCAAATAGATAGATTAAGCAAGCTCCAAAAAAAGGCTATTAGGATTGTTACAAATAATGGATACACTGCTCACACAGAACCACTGTTCAAGGAGCTAAAACAGCTAAAATTAAAGGACTTGTATAAATTACAAGAACTGAAATTCTACTATAAACTTGTAAATAATGAGCTTCCATTATATTTTTATCAAGCCTGGTCTTTCCCAAGAGTGTATGATTTACATAATTATAATACCAGACAAAGTCGGACCTTTCACATCCCAAGAACAAAACATAAATTTGCCGATCATTGCATTAGACGTAATATCCTAACGATAATGAATAACACTCCACAAATCATTCTGGACAAAGCAAAATCACATAGTTTAAAGGGATATTCGAACTATATAAAAAATACTATCATAAATTTGTACGTCTATGAGTAACGACCCTCACTGCTACTCATGTAAGCCTTAATAAATAATGTTAAACTAAGCATGTAACTGCCCATTATATTTGTGGTTAGTTACCTACAACCCACTGGTGTTAACTTTCTGCAGTGACATGTTTTGTTCTATTCTAATTTTTTTTTTTTTTTTTTTTTTAGGTGGCTCCCATGCTAGCGACTGTCAAGTCTTAATGGGAGTCTCCTCAACAGATGCCAATGCGTTTTTTTTGTTTTTTGTTTTTTTGTTTTTTTTCCTTGTCAGTTCATTCCATTATATTCGTTTATTGGCATTCTGGTGGAATAAATATATTCTTGGGTGGGTTTGGCATTGTTTAGTCGGGATGGGTGGGTTTGGCTTTGCTTAGTCGGGATGGGTGGGTTTGGCATTGTTTAGTTGGGATGGGTGGGTTTGGCATTGCTTAGTCGGGCTTGGTCTGGGTTGGAATTGGCAGTCTGGACTTCTCCTGCCTTCAAATTTAAAGAGAATTGTACACGCGCACAACACGTTCAGTTTGAAACTTCACTTATTCCCAGCGCAGCTGCGAGGGATTTCTACAAAGAAATATTTTACAATGGTCCCATGGTATTAAATAGGTAGCAGTGAACTGTTCAGTTTTCTTGCAATTGAAGGATTACAGTACCGAACTAGATGTATTATACATTAGTTTTTTTTTTTAATGGGACTTTCCTCCCAGCTCATTTAAGGAAAGCCATGGTATGAAACGGGCAGTCTGGACTCTCCTGCCATCACTTGCAAAGAGAAATGTTACGCGTCTAATGACAACAGTTGATAGTTGGTTGTGGTTTAATTGGCTTATCATTATTGGCTTCAGATAGAGGTTCCGGTGTTTTGTTGGGTATGGTTTTTTGGGTTTGAATTGGGCTTGTTAAGATGGGCTGGCTTGGTTGGGCTGCGTTTTGAGTTAGACTGGGTTAATGTGTTTGCTATGGCTGGGTTGGCTTGGTTATTCATGTTATAACTGGGGCTGGTCTGACGTTAAGTCCTGCTCGACCTGGGTTGGGATTGGCAGTCTGGACTCTCCTGCCTTCAAATTTAAAGAGAATTGTACACGTGCAAAACTGCTTCTCACTTGTTCAGTTTTATACTCACTCCCAGCGCAGCTGCAAGGAAGCTTAATATAATGGTCACATGGTACGCATTCAATACGTAGTCTGAATCGTTCTGCCTTGACACTGTAGTAAATATTACATTTCGTCAGAAATAAATGGGTGTATATAATCGTCTTGCGGTCTTGTTATTGGATTGTGACCTTCCGCCGCACACATCTGAGGTCTGGTTACATTTTCACCAAATCTGTCGAATTAACCACTCCGTTAAAACTTCTAATCGTAGCCCGGCCTAACAAACCGTAGACCTATTTTCAATACCCACCCCACTCGCCGTCAACCACCAGTCTCCCGGACTCCTCTAGTTATTTATATTGCAAAAAATCTCCCCACCCCACCCCCACTTCCGGTCCCAAGTTTCTCACAGGATCCGCGCATGTATTGCTTCTCGAGCCCCCACCCCCCACCCCCCCCCCGACCCCCCGCCTCTCGATCACAAGTTTCTCAGTGGATCGGTGCCGGCCTAAGAATTTTTTGGATCCTCGAAATGAACTAATTATAGCCACCCGTTCCCATTTTCCACGAATATGTGGATTACGTTGATTAATTCTTCATTTGTTGGACGCACATGTTTGGACATAAAACCAACGCATGTAAATGAAAATGTACGACATAGAGCCGGATCAACGGAAACAAAATTGCCCTTCCGAGCGGATTTTGGCGATAAAAGGCCTAAAAATTAAATAAATAATAGACCTATAACTGATTCACGTAGCAATTTGCATGCATAGTTAAGCCGTGCATGTTTATATATTGGTATCGTGTTGTCTAATTCATGCTTTAAAAACCGAATGCATCCAAAGTAGACATGCAGGCAGGTACCTAAAAAGTGCATAATTTAGGACCCACATTAATTGGCGTGCCAAAGAGTCCCTTTTCAGCGGCACGTCCCCAGCAGTCCATTGAGATCACCCGCCCGCCGGGTCCTTCATACGGCCCTGCGTGCATATGTAAACACAGGAGAATAATATGAGCTTGATTTGGTTTTGGCGTATCACAAACTTTAGCCGTAACCATGGTGGTAACTATTCAAGTTGTGTAAGCAGATGGATGGTGCCGTGCCCATTGACCCGCCTTATTCACTCTAGCTTGATTCCGTATTTTGCACTTCGCGAAGGCGCTGGTCAAGCTCCCCGCACGGTGGCGCTACGCAAGCTGGCTTTTACCGCAATGGACAGATGGAGCCCTAGCGTAGTGAGTCGAAGGCAGAGAGTGGGCCCCCAGGTGCGAATCTTGGAACCAGCCAGAATGTGGGAACCAAGGAACCAGTCTTCGAACGTCATGGAAGGGAAGGAAGGGAAACAAGATTTTTGCGTTGAACTAAGAGAGAAAACTAAACAAACACACGATGCCAGTGATCGGTTAATAAACCTCAAGTTAGCCATTGTACTGACTGACACAAAGCTTTGGGCCGCTGTGTTGGCAGATTTCTACTTCGTGTTCCAAACGTTAGAAAACTGCATACGGCAATGTGACGGACACCCCCATGTGTCACCCTTGTATTTTGAGGAACTTCAACGAACCAGTGCGTTTGAGCAAGACCTTAAATTCTATTTAGGGAATGACTGGAATGGCAAGATTCATCCTTCGGACCCAGCCAGGCAGTACTGTGAGAGGCTCATAAAAATAACAGAACAGGATCCTTCTTTACTTATTGCGTAAGTAAATTGTAAATTGATTAATTTTTAGATAAAGCTATACTAAGCTTATAAGTTATATAGTCAGCACGGAAACTATTTGCCGCCTCATTTTCTAATTTGACGCGAAATGTTTCATTGACAAGCCTAAAATCAGTTTATATTTGTCAACTTGAACTGAAGACCCAATAGAATTGGTATATTTACAGTCTTATTGTCAAAAGAATTCATATGATGCCGACATTATGAGTTTCACGCAAACAACTCTTCCATAGTCTTACTTCTTTTAACTAATGCAATCGCAGTAATATGACCTTCACCTTACAACGTCATAAAAAGGCGGCTGTCAACACTCTGTAAAAACTGTAAAACTATCGAGAGAGTTGGTTTAACGTTTTCAGTAATCGGAAAATGTTAGTTCAATCAATAACTTACAATCACCATAGTTAATGATAAAGGTAATGAATAAAGACTTCTGGACAAAAGTATGACACTAATTATTAACAGACAGTCCAATCGCTGGTAAAAAATGAAACAGATGGCACATTTATGCTGGCATAACTTTATAAGTACAGGGCCATTGCCAAAGTACATGATGAAACGGAATTATGCATTTGCTTTTAAGGAGGCTAACCAATAAAACCGATTTCAAACATGGTTTCAGTTTCCCATCGATTTCAGGTAAATCAAACATTCTTTATTTAATTATGTAAAGTAATATTATTAAAGAAAACTATGCCGGTATAGATCTAGATATAGATAAGGTTTGGAGTGGGATGTAAGTGTAGCTAGAGGGGGGTATGAAATATATCAGTTAATATTATTAGATACCAGGTCATAGGTCTAAATGAAATCAGATTAATATAATAATGGCATAGTTTTTACAAATATATATAACATATTTTGCTTCTAAAAATATACCATTCTTCTAGATTAGAATGAATGAGTGAAACCATTTAATTGTTCCATTTAAAAGATTAAGTCCGCTATCCATTGGTGAAAAGAACAATAAATAAATAAATTTTATGGGAGTGGTGTAAAACGGATGATATTAAGAACCTGGGTTCTTAATATCGTCACAACAGGTGTCCAAATATCATCAGGGAGACCTATTATTGTCATACCCGAAAGGTAAGGATGTAAAAAACGTGTTGCTTAAACTTAAAATGTTGATTGTTGAACTTAAATGGCAAACTAAACGAAAACTGCAAGTATTTAGACCGGACATGTTTCACAGATAATTATTTTGACATCAGATCTCATGGGTGACAGTTTATGACTGTTCAAATTTATGGTAAATTATCCTAGTAAATGTAAATTAATGCCGGTATGTGTCACAAATTATGCATGCCAGACAACTTGTATTTCTGTAACATATGGCCAATGCTGTCTGGAATTCTAATAAAGAACCCTTACTTGTTCTGCACCACAAGGAATGTGTGCATGGTAAACACGATAAAGCATATAATATACAACTACAATGCCTGACTACACACTCTTTTTCTCCTACATTTGATCAATAGCGCTGGCTAGTGAGCAACTATGTCTGTTAGAACCCAAAATGTCATAGTGATGAAAACGTCAGACCTTGGTAGAATAAAATCCAAAGTTTTAAGTTTGACTTCAACCATGTCGGTTATCGATCACATAACCTTGCGTTACGTTTTTAAAGGAGGCAGTGCAGGGCCACTTAAAGAAGTATTTGCTGACAATTATAGTGACTGTAATATTATATATTCATAACCTCCGTCAATAGAAACAGCGATCGAGGCAGAGTGTTAAACTGTACATATGCTCCCAGATGACGTCATACCACATCATGTTTTCGTCGCTATGACGTTTTGGGTCCTAAAGTATGTCTTAAATGTTGGCCCCAGTCTTCCATCTCTACATCGCTGTCACCTTTTCTGTCCCTGCCCTTGCAGCGTCCTATCTTCCAATCCCACTGCTGTCACCATCTTCGGTCCCTCCTTCTCTTGTGTCCTATAACCGACTACACCATTTTTACCTTTCTGGCACCTCCCCTTCTAGCACCCCGTCTTCTAATTACACTGCTGTCACCCTTCCTGGTACCTCCCCTTCTTGCACAGAGTTTTTTAACTACACCGCTCTCACCTGTCCGGTACCTCTCCTTCCTGCGTCATCCATTCTAACTTCACCGCTATCACCGTTGAGGTACCTCCGCTTCCTGCACAGTCTTCAAACATCGCGGTAACCTTTCTGGTACCTCCGCTTCCTGCGCCCTCCATTCTAACTTCACCGCTATCACCGTTTATGTACCTTCTCTTTCTGTGCCTTGTCTTTAACTACACCGCTGTCACATTTCCGGTACCTTCCCTTCATGCTCCCTGTCTTCCAATTACATCGCTGTCACCTTTTTGGTACCTCCCTTTCCTGCGCCTGGTCTCCAGCTACACCGCTATCACCTTTCCGGTACCTCCCCTTCCAGCACGCAGTCTTCAAGCTACAACGCTGTCACCTTTCTGGTACCTCCCTTTCCTACGCCTTGTCTCCAGCTACACCGCTGTCACCTTTCCGGTACCTCCGCTTCCTGCGCCTTGTCTCAAACTACACCGCGCTCATCTTTCCGGTACCTCCCCTTCCTGCATGCAGTCTAAACTTCACCGCTACTCACTGCACACCTTTCAAACTACACAGCTGTCACTTTTCCGGTACCTCCTCTTTCTGCGCCCTCCATTCTAACTTCACCGCTGTCACGTTCAGGTACCTCCCAGTCCTGCGCCTTGTCTCCAGCTACACCGCTATCACCTTTCCGGTACCTCCCCTTCCTGCGCCCTCCATTCTAACTTCAACGCTGTCACAGTTCAGGTACCTCCCCACCCTGCGCCCCTCATTCTAACTTCAACACTGTCACGGTTCAGGTACCTTCCCTTTCTGCGCCCTCCATTATAACTTCACCGCTGTTACCTTCTCGGTACCTCCCCTTCTTGCGCCTTGTCTCCAAATACACCGCTGTGACTTTTCCGGTACCTCCCCTTCCTGCGCCTTGTCTCCAACTACATCGCTATCACTACCGTCACGCAACCGGATGTCAAGCTTAGGGGTTTTAACCCCCTCTTATGCAAAAGGATGTATCAAGTTTAGAGGCAACATACATCCTTCTAAATATTGGACACACTGTGGCAATACGAAAAAACAGCATTTTCATTGCAATATAAAAACCATAACGAATCGTTAATAAGCTTAATCATATTATCAGTGATAACTTATGAAAGACAAGGTGTGATGGGTGCATGGTAGCTAAAATTTACCCTGCCTTGCTTATCTAAAGCATATCGACACCAGTGACGACAATGGGAACCCCCCCCCCCCCCCCCGACGAAATTACGGGCATTTGAAGCAGAAGGAAACTTCATTTCGTCAAAAGGGCCTTTTTAGGTGCCCCAATATCGTCACCAACTTTGAAGCCCCAGAAAACACTGAAAATTAAGTATCTTTGTATTGTAATACAACTAAACGTGAGGAATAGTTTCTCCTGCACGTGCACGAAAAGGCGGCCCCTCCATTATCGCTCAGATATAACAAAAATGGCTTGTGCAAGTGATGCTTTTTCTTACCGAGACGAACTTTTAAACGTCCCAAATCAGGGTACCAACTTACAACACTCCATTTAGCGCCTTATATTTCAAAATGTCATACTGTTTGTGTTACCAAAATGTTGTAAAGAGATTAAACATTGTACGAAAACATATGTTTCGACTGAGGTGTGCTTGTCAGAGTTTTTTGTGTCGAAATTAGGACACCGACGAAATTAGGGCACCATACGTTACAAGACTATTGGTTGTGGGTGTTTGTGATATATCACTTATTATATAGGTAATTAATTAAACCCATTACTACAGGCTCCATATGAATAGGGAAAGGTTGAGCTGTGTTGGAATATAATAATCATCATTACAATTACATATGCAGTATAAATTATTTCAGTTCTATGGTTTTTAAGACCAAATTATTCAATCAAGAGAACATGAACAAATATACACATCAAGTTATTCACAATTACTGATTATGTTACCCTATGTCTGCAGTCAGTGCATGTTTCCACCTGTACAAATGTCTATAATTAGGCAGGATGAAGATCCCATGTTTTTCTTCAAACAGAGTAGGAGTGTCTTAGAGACATGGCTTCTATATCCCTTGACCCTCTCCGTTGTTGTGTACAAACAATATAAAAGTAATGACCAGGGGTATTGCTATGAACCTGGAGTGAGATCAATTCTATATTATAGAATTAACTTCTGCAGTTTAGCATGACTTAATTTTAGACCTATCAGATAGCTATACTCAAACTAATAAATTACCTGTATAGAAATAAAAGATGGGTTTTGTTTAGTATATATATTTGCATATATTAATCTCTATAGATGATTTGCAGTAAAACATTAAAAGAAAGTTCTCATAGTTGAATAGAATAAAGTAAAATTTATCATATATACAGCTAGAATCAAACCAGTATTTATTTAAATATATACGTTTAAACTTATGTTCGCATTGATGGTATTTATTATTTTATCTTTCTTCTTTCAGATATGCCCACTCTATGTACTTGGCTCTATTGGCTGGCGGACAAATCATCAAACGGATTGTAAAGAGGACATTAGGCCTAAACGATGGTGCTGGATTATCCATTTTCGATTTTGATATGTGTAAGAAGGCTGCAATAAAGAAATCTTTCATGGATAACATTAATAATATAGAGCTTACAGATGAACAAAAGATATGCATCATTCAGGAAAAGCTTCGCTGCTTCCAAATGAATAATGCTATTGCAAGTAATGTACAACCAACTATTGGTTCCATGAAACGTATAGGTTGTATCCTTCTTCTTTTCTCCCTTCTTTTGATGGTAATCTTGTCATTTTCTATTTGGGTACTTATGTATTAAAGTAGCTCCAATCACAAGCACTTAAGCGCAATCAAGGTGCTCAAAGCCGCGCAATAACAATCTACGTACTATTTTAGGTTTCACTTGTCTAATGAGTGTCTGATCATTTACATATGGCTGAAAAGTGAAATAGTAACTGCAGTAAGTGTCTGAATCTTACTGTACATGAAAGGTATCAAGGCTTTGAGGCGGTGTCCGAAAAAGTTAACGCTGCTCTGCATAAAGAATTGTGAATAGCTCAAAATTTCGATATATATCATAATTTTTTTGTATAAGCTTTTGCAGCAATTGGGTCTATAGATTTGACAATTACTGCTGTTCACTTCATGGCTGTGAGGGATAATTGAGGCCACTTTAGGTATATGAAGGATATGATTGTATTCAACTGATTTACAGTTTTTTTTATTACGATCCGTTGGAAGACTTTGTTAATATTTATTAGTTGAGCTGGCAAGAAAGATAGACTTGAGACAATAGAGACTTCAATAACCGCTAAAGTCAATGTGAACCATTTGAAATTAGCTTAGAATACAAGTGTGACACATTGGTTTGCATTTCAACTGGTTGAAATAGAACTGTATTTCAAAAACTAATTCATTTGTAAACTGGACATTTTGTTATGTCTGCTATTCGCACCATAAACTATAAATGACGGATAGCGGATCCAAACTATGATTAGTCTTTTGTTCCTTCTTCGATAAAATCGCCAGTCATTGGGGCCGGAAACACCAGGGGCAATGGGGGCGAAGACACGAGGGTCAATATCGGGGGTACACTAGGGTCACAGGGGGCGGAGACACAAGGGTCACTGATGAGGGAGATGCAAGGGTCACCGATGGCGGAGAAACAAGGGTCACTGGGGGCGGAGATACAATGGTCACTTGGGACGGAGAAACAAGGGTCACTGGGGCAGAGATACAAGGGTCACTGATGGCGGAGAAACAAGGGTCACTGGGGGCGGAGATACAAGCTTCACTGATTAGGGAGATACAAGGGTCACACTTTCCCGCAAAAGATGCACCAGTTTAGCAACATATCCAGCTTTTTATGGCATAAAATAGATGTGTCCTAAAATATAATATAAATACATCATATATTGTTGATATATTACACTCTATAGATTCTGCTAGTATTTCCACATTATGGTTACTTATTTAATGGATGATACGCCAGCAACAAATGTTTTGCTGCATTGCGGGGAAGAAAATAGTTCGCTGTCACGATGGTCGTTAACTAACGTGTACAGTCCGTGGCGGACGTTCCCCGCGATAGTAGGCGATACTCGTGACCCGGGGTCACTTGATTTGGAGACTCGATTAATCGATACTTGACCAAACTGGTTTTAAACGGCGAACAGATTAAATGCGGGAAGCCTCTTTCGAGATGTTGAATAGTATCTTGCTGGCCTTATCCGCACCCTCCCCTTTTTTGGAAATCCTATACCACCAAATTGAACCATTCCACTTTTCAAATTCCACCTCCTCCCAGGGATGATATGATGCGATGTCAAATCGAAAAAAAAGAGTTTGTCCATGAAATGATGATTGCGCCAGCGCGCCGCAGCTTGGTCATAACGTTCAGATTGAAATTTGAAGAGAAGAGCTAGGGTACCCACCCCAAAACTAACGGCGGGGACAGCGTGACTTTTCAAATAGGAGTGTGTGTGGCGGGGAGGGGGAGGGGGCTTCACTGAATATGTATTCATAGGTAGAGCTAGAGTTCCCCGCGCTCTTCAGGATTAACCGCCACTGTCTGATGTCCGTCCGTGTAAGCCAGTTTGTGTGAACGGGAAAAAACAGCCCCCACTCCAGTTTTTGTGAGAGCAATTTAGCCTTTTGGACCCCCTTAATTATCTAGCTCTGTCCTCGGACCCATAGAGAAGTCATGATTTCTAGGGGTTTGGAAGGGGTAAATGGCGACAAGCGACACAGGCATATTTGAAAAAGCGACATTCGACATTGACCTCCAAATTCCGATACTGAGCCGGGATCTGAACAAGCGACATCGACAGAGATTTTTGAAAAAACGACACTGAACTTAGCCAAAAAGCGACATTCGACACTAAGAATGTTGAAAAATTTACACTGGACATTGGACCCCCCCCCCACCCCCCAGCCCTCCCCCTTGCAGACCCCTATTTCTGAGGTCTCGACCCTTCCGCCGCTTCAAATCATCAGGCTTGCTCCAGTGGACATCCTACCCAACCCTAACCCCTCCCCCTCCCCCCAACACGCCTCTTTAAAAAAGCTAGTGGCTATGGTTCGCCACAACAGCGCACGGTAGCATGAAATGGGATGAAATAGGCTTGTTACATAAAACGTTATATGCCCGAACTGCGCAAGATCATCATAACGCGCACATTACCACGCCCTGCCGTGCGGGTCCGCTGTGGCTGCACTGGGTCTGTGTAGCGGGGAACCAGCCAGGTAAATTCTCGGTGAGAACGAGATCAGGTGCGAGAGGCGAGAAGCATGAAAGTTTGTATGCAGTCGCCATCCAAACAAGGAGGGAAAGGCCGAAAGTGAACATTGCACACCTTCGATTATCGTCAGGTAAACACTTTACTTGAGCATTCCACTATTCCTTTCTATCTGGAACTGCATGCCAACCTGATCAAGTTGGGCAGCCAACTGGCGTTCTTGATTTGCATCGTTGTAACAAAGCAACAGCGTTGTAATCTGGTAATTTGTAAACTGTAAACTGGTGTTGGTAAACATGACAAACTCGGACTCACTCACTTGGCTGCGGCCCCATTTCACTGCACTGATACTCTGACTTTAGGATAGCTCTGAATCCCAGCGTTAGGGTTATACTAACGCTGGGGTTCACAGCTAGACCTACATTTTTGCACAGTCACAGGCGCCATAAATCAACTGACACAGGGTGGGGGGGAAGGGGGTCTACCTACAACTTGTCAGTTGATTTACAGCGCTTGTGTAAGTGTGTCTTCGCTAAACCCCTCTTGCCAGTCTTGGACTCTCTGACTTGTTACAATTTGTTAATTTTCATGGAATAGCTTAGCCCCATGTGGCGTTGGGAAACAACGCCACATGTCCGGTCTATCAAATCCTGTATGGCATTTTACAAACATGCGTGGCGAGAAGCAGTGCTGATGGCGAGAACTTTTTGGGGTATGGCAATAGTTTTTAAAAGTATGCATCTTACAACTTATCTTGTTATTTTGGTTGAAGTATCCATGGTTACGATGATATCGTCTGTTGATTTTTCGAAGCAGCACACAACTCAGTTCTGTCCGCCAACTTGCCCACCCAGTGGAGAAACTGCGCATGCGTGCATGTCATTAAAACCACACCATTCACTTGGTGGCACTTCATACACCCAGCCAATTGACATGTAATAAGCGAAACGCCACCTGGTAAAAGTCGCTGGTTAAGAATGACCAAATACGAAATGGCACGATAAACAATAAAAAAGTCTCATTTCAACTGACTTGATAGTAATGCGATACTTTGTTAGTTCATATGCATGTGGGTTTTGTGGTAAATATGAAGTTTAGGTATCAGAGTACAAAATGACAAGGGTTTGATGGATCGTGCAGTTAACAACACTTTGTCGCCTACAAAAACAATTCTTACACCCTCATTTTCTACATGCAGACATGGGACTGTTGTGCGGAGCAAGAACTGTCTCATATGGGACTAGGAATAGCTATGACAGGATATTGCTTCTTGTATTAGAGATTAGTTTATCTCAGACATAACTCAGACAGATCTCTTAGTGGCTTTTCGTACGGTTCTGTGTGACTATTTATATAGCATATAAATCTATAGTTCCATCTCCGAAACCTAGTGGCTCCGCAAGCTCGCGGGCTTGCAGAGCCACTAGGTTTCGGAGATGGAACTAATAAATCTAAAGTTACATGAGTGTTTCAATGTTACCAGCCCCATAGACGCTATTGCCTATTCCACTACAGGGATGGAGACAGGTAATCCCCTGTAAGGGAATAGGTATAGGCATCTACCAGTACTACAGTAGTTAAATCCAGTTGTGACAGGAAGCAGGGTATTAGCCAGAGACCTGCCTGCCCACCGGATAGGTGGCCAGTTTTAATTTTGGCGGGTAGTTTTTCAGGCAGATAGGCACTCTGCTGTATACCTGCCTGAAAAAAGGGCCTTTTGGATGGTCACAATGTCGAAAAGATAATCATTGCTTACAATGATAGTTATATGATGACAAGAAGTGCTGTTTATTAAATTATAAATTGCGAGCTCACAGAGCCAGCCAAAATGTCAAAATATTGCTGGTAAAAAAAAAATTCTGGCTAATATCCTGACAGGAAAAGGTGATTGTAATCAGAGACAGCATTTAGATTTTTAATATGTAAATATATTAAATATTTAAAGTTGGTCTCTATCATGTTTATGTTGGATGGTCACAATGTCGAAAAGATAATCATTGCTTACAATGATAGTTATATGATGACAAGAAGTGCTGTTTATTAAATTATAAATTGCGAGCTCACAGAGCCAGCCAAAATGTCAAAATATTGCTGGTAAAAAAAAAATTCTGGCTAATGTCCTGATAGAAAAAGGTAATTGTAATCAGAAGCAGCATCTAGATTTTTAATATGTAAATATATTAAATGTTCAAAGTTGGTCTCTATCATGTTTATGTTAAGAAATGTTTATCAGTCTGTTACACTATATAGTCTACTAATAATATATGTGCGGTAATTGCAACATTGCTCCTGATCTTTAAAAAAAGCTGAAATGTTACATATATGTATTGCATTAAAAATTGTTATGTGAAAAGAGTCAATATTATCTAAAAGTCTGGTCCATCCAATCATTCTTTTTGATAAAAACACAAAATGATACGAACTTGTCATCCCCTTGTAACTTTATGTTGCTAAGCGTAGTTCACCACTGATCTCCAAAGCATAATCATGTAAAGCTGTTCAGGCCAGATTTATTTGAAACATTTATTTCCTGTCAGTTGCTAAGCTACTATTTTGGAAAGTATTTAATGATTATATTTATGGATACCGTTAGTGGACCCTTGTGAACACTAAAGAAAATCTGAGATGTTGATGGAAACTAGTAGTCCATGTTCCACCCCCACTGTTTCCTTTTTTTTGTTTTTTGGTGGGGAGGGGTGTCAGAGCTTGTTAAGGGTGGGGTGTATATATATATATATATATATATACTGCTTGGCCTACCATACCATGTTTGGCATTTGCTATGGTTGCCATACCATATCCCTGTCTGAGTTTCTGGATTTTTCGCGCCCCACTGCATGAATGTCCCTGCAGGAATTTCATGCAGGATGTGAAATGTCCTTCTTGGAAAAAAATTGTAGCCCCAATGAATATGGCTCCGATCTACCTAATCTAGTCATTAATGTGACATGACTTTGTCTGGTCCCTCTCGAACCAACCTGCCAATGATCTGCAGTGCTCTACCACAGGATTGTGCTGCTTCAGGGTGTCTTGCGAAGCTATGGGATCCCACACTGCAACGTTTATAAATACGAGCAGACTACCACTAGATACATGTTAAATGGCTTAGCGTGCTTGAAGGAACTATTATGACAAAAATGGCGGGGAAGGCTTTTGTGAGAGTAAGAGGTTGGCGCATTCACACGCGACTGAACACCATGAGACACAGAATATCAGGCTGTTGATTGTAGGGTTCTGCTTTCGATCCATAAACACTGTTTTACCACACTTTTTCTAGAATGGCATATAAAATGTGGTTTGGAACACTATGGTTTGAAGAAACTCTGCTATCAGAATCTGTTTGCATTTTCATATTCTGTTTTCATAACATTTGCAATATACTACTCGTCTAGCTGTGCACATTTAAACTTGCTCTTTGAAAGGCATCAATACATACAGTCTTTAGAAACCATGAATAATGCATGAACAATAGCTTCATTTTCTCAAGTGATGCATAATAGTGTGTACAGTGTTTTGCAAGGCATGATGGTCCAATGATAATTCATGCAATATAGGTGTGCTGTTCTCATGCACAAAGAGTTTGTTGCTTCCACCCGACCGGTAACTGTCCTTCTCGTGTGAAAGGACCAGTCGGTAACACTAGCACTGCTCGCCCCTGGCCTCTGTTGACAAAGGAGGTGTAACAGAACGACCACTGTCGTCTCCGCAAACAAGACACTTGTCCCTGAACTGTTGGCCGTCTTTGGGTCCGGACCGGCTCGTCCACAATTTGTAGGGCACACGATGGCCAACTGGCTGGAAGGCCCGACTGTCCCGTCTAGTGGGCTGACATCGATGGTGAAATTGTTCCCGTTTCTTGCCTGATTCCAGGGGTAGTGCCGTACCCGGATGTCGTTCTCTGTCTGCGTTAATAGTGCAATCCCACACTGGTGGAGTGATTTCGCGTGTGTGAAGACTTTGGGTCACTTCCGCATCGGTTTTGGTGTGAAGTAACTGATGACCCTACCTGGAGTGGGAAATCGATTGGACAGAATGTGCCGATGTTGGGCGTTATTGACCCGTTTGGCCTCGCATTCTGCATTTCTCAGGCCTCTACTATCCCCGCATGTAAGATGTCTCGTCTGCCTTGTCTCACACGCATATTAACATTCATCATCAGCACCTGGTCTCACCCCCTCGGGAAGAAATGCTGTTCTATTGTCTATTACGAGCTCTGCATGACGTCAAGATCGTTATTAACCCCAGGACGTTGCACGTCAGTCTTCTAGTAATACTGTTTTTGTGTATTACTTCCATGCCAGTCGTCCCATGTGTCGATAGCCAGTGTTACTGCTTACATGCCCTCATCTGACTGTCCTTTATGATCACTAATTACCTGCCCGCTAGGGTTTACCACAGGCAGCAAAAGCGAGGTCGAGCCGAGATAAAACCTCAAATGGCTCACCTGCGTCGTTCCTTTAAATAGACCAGTAATATTCTGGCTATCGTACCGGGCGAGTAATGGTGTAGTTCATGAGTGTATCGAGGGCGGTTGGCGCATCTTACACCAGACCAATGCGAGTTCTGTGGCGCAAGAAAAGCGATGTGTTACGTGGCTAGGTAGCAGGACGCGCCGCTTTGCTGGTAAAGCATGGTGAGACCAGGATTTATGGCGACAATCATGCAATAGATTGATCCGGCGGTCTCATGCTTCGGGGTTACGGCGGATGTCACCACTTCGATTCCGTCTCTATACCGTCGTGACCTCACATCACTTCTTGTGGTGCATTGGTGTAAAAAAAACAAATGCACTTGACATTCTGGAATCGTGTTTTTTTCTTCATTTTGTACTGACAACCCCGATTGTGTGTATTTGGCCAGCCATGCGTGACCGCCCCATGGTCGCATGTGGGGGTAGCGGCAGTCACCTTTTGATTGTATTAGCACCGCCATTAATGGCTCGTTGGCAGTTTATGTCATTGGTCTTGTGAAGGGGCTTCGGGGGAGGACGTTAAGGCAGTGTAATGAGCTTTGTTTGTCAGCAACTGTTGTTCAATGGGTACCCCTGCATGACCTGGGTGGAGCCCCGTAATGTTTTTTGGAGGACCTGAGGAGATCAAGCGTCCTGACCTGATACTGTCATTTAGGTGTGGAATGGAAGCCAACTACCCATCTTTATGGTTTTAAGCATGGCACTTTAAATTATGAGGGTCGTGTCGCGACAATGGCAGAGGTCAAGGAGGAGAGAAGCCATGTCTTCGGCCGTAACCCCTAACTCTTTGCACAGAAAGACATGACGTCTTTTTCGTGCACAGCTACTTGAATAGGTGATGTTCCCACCACGCCAATTAATCTACTTTTTGCTTGCAAATGTCGTGACGTTGTCGGCTCCAACATTCGAGCTGCCTTTGTCGCCAAGGTTGAAAATCCTAGGACGTTTCGGGATAGTTATTTGGCAGGGGAAGTTGTTCTTGCCTTCGGATTACACATCGGCGTAGATAATGTTTTTTTCTGTGACTTCTCAATAATCGACCAAGATCTCTGTCCAGAAACTTCTTTTGCTATATTGGAGCTTTGGTTTCGACTAGACGCGTATGCGCATGCCACGACGCTACACATTGTTTGCATTCCATGGTAACACCTTTATTGACACAATTTAAATTCCGCGACTTGGTCGTCTGACTTGGTAAACATATTGTGTACATTAGAAATCCTGCGAATATGTTGATTTAGAGAAATACCCTTTTTTTTACTGTTAGAGGCACGATATTGTCGACAAGCTACCAAGTTCGTACCACTGTCTTTATTGACCGTGCCTCCAACAGTTTGTAACTCTTACTATCGCTTTCTTGCACCTATGCACAGCACATACCCTCTTGGGTCTATGGGGTGCGTTGTGCAGTCTGTGTGAGCGCGGGACGTCTGCTTTCAGAATGCATACTTTTTGTGTAACCAGTTTTCCGCCTTTAAACGATTTTCTTCTGTATATTGTGATGACGTGGTTAGATATTCTGCCTGGATCGAGATACAAACGAATTGTGTATGCGGAAGCCCGGTACGTATACCCCCACCCACTGGAAGGTTCCGTCGCTTCGTCATCCCGGCCCCAGAACGAAAGATTGAGATGTGACGACTGAACACGATTTTGCCCAATATAGAACCATAGAATCCGTAATTGCAGGTGTCAGGTCTCGGTATAGGCGGCGCCGGCGTCACGCGCCCCCACCCCCCGGCTACATCGCCATGGGTCATTCGGTGAACGTTAGTTCTATTCTTTTTGGGGGTTCGGAATAGTATGCATGAACCGTTTGAGGTCAGTCACATTGCTGCAAGGGTGAAGGGGGTAAAGAATAGGTAGTGCACTCCGCAGCATACAGACGGGCGCGGGTTGAAGTTCTACATGTGTCTGGAGCCATTTCCTTCGTTTCCTCAGTGGACCAGATGTGGGGTTTGTTTCATGCGTTTATCCTTCGTCCTTCCCTTACCTATCTCGTACAAGAAGCAATGTCCTATGCATATATTCTGGCTCGAACCGCAGTCAAATGTCACCCTGAGAGGTGACAAATCCAACCTTTTCGAAAGTCTCCAGTCGGGGAGTGCGAGATGGGTTTATGCCAGACCTGGTGTCACAATGGGCCGCAGTCCAGTGAGTGCGAGAAGAGGGGGAGTTGGGAGTTGTCCCGAGCAGGGGACGCTGACACACTGGCCTGGCCACCTGATACCATTAACGGGATACAGTGGTAACGTGTCACCCCCGGGGGATGCCTTGTGATGCCCCCTTCGTCATCAGGGTATCTCTGATATCGCCTCTGGTTGTCTCTTGTCTCTGTCTGAGAAGCTGTGTCCCCTACTGAGCTACTATGTCACTTGCTGAACAGCTACATGTCACTTGCTGAATAGGTAGGTCACTTGCTGAACAGCTACATGTCACTTGCTGAATATGTAGGTCACTTGCTGAACGGCTATATGTCACTTGCTGAATATGTAGGTCACTTGCTGAACGGCTATATGTCACTTGCTGAATATGTAGGTCACTTGCTGAACGGCTATGTCACTTGCTGAATATGTAGGTCACTTGCTGAACAGCTATATGTCACTTGCTGAACAGCTCGGTGACTTGCTGAGCAGCTATATGTCACTTGCTGAACAGCTCGGTCACTTCCTGAGCAGCTATATGTCACTTGCTGAACAGCTCGGTGACTTGCTGAGCAGCTATGTCAATTGCTGAAAAGGTAAGTCACTTGCTAGATAGCCATATCACTTGCCGAGCAGCTATGTCACCTGCTGAGCAGCTAGGTCACTTGCTGAACAGCTATGTCACTTGCTGGATAGCTATATTACTTGCTGAACAGCTAGGTCACTTGTTTCACAGCTACTAGCTGCTCCGCTCGCGGGACGTCTAGCGTTCGTAGTTAGAAGCGAAAGAAATAACAGTATTTTGTTTTATACGTTAAATAGTAGCAGGCAGAAGGTAGACATTGGGCAGAAATAATTAAGATAATTATATTGACATAAATTGAGACCGGGAGCTACTGAATAACGGGACATAAATGTTAAAGATATTTAAACACTTTCTGTGCAATTATTGTGCATCCAGTACAGAATACTCAAATTGCGGCTAAAGCACGCTAATAAACGAATATCAGTCCAGTAAAACTAAGGCCCAATCTCATAGATTGATTCAGTAAAAAAAAAGGGTTGATGGAGTAAAAAAAGGGGCTGTTTCCCGTCCGTTGTTCGTCATTTAACGTATCAGTGGATAAAATCTGCCTGACGTCCTGGTTGGATCTATAGAATTGACGTGTAGTCCGCTTAACTATCCTGTAAAATTGGATACTGCTGTGACTGATGTTAAGAGCAGCGTGTTATCAGTGGTTACAGGCATGGTTCCCAGGGCAGAGTTCCCCGGGCAGAGTTCGTTCTCTTGCTACTAATGGGAAGTTGTGGACGCGAGACAGTACGGGATTTGTTTGTTTTGATGACGGTTCGGGCGATAAGGCGTTGGGAGAAATATTATTACTGTTGGCACCAAGCCAGGTAGCCCGCCGCAGGCGATAATATGCCACGGGATAAGGTGATAAGCACCCAGCGGTTGTGTTGACACATGCGATAGCTTTGACACATCTTGAGCGGCGGCTGGATATTAATAGGTTCAAGGCGGCTGCTGATGCCAATGGGCGCTTGCATGCCGCGGCATAGTGGGACAGATAGCTTCATTTTATTAGTATAGATATCAATTGTTGAACAGCTTGGTCACTTGCTGAACAGCTATGTCACTTGCTAAGCAGCTATGTCACTTATGTTTAAGGGAGTCGTGGGGTTGTGTTTTTCTGGGTGTTACTATTCCATTCTCTCG
Organism: Arenicola marina; assembly: GCA_964019135.1. NCBI lineage: Eukaryota > Metazoa > Annelida > Polychaeta > Arenicolidae > Arenicola > Arenicola marina. Next base: position 37,691,763 of record OZ025248.1, read on the forward strand.
TTCACGCAGACTATTCCGTCCTGCGTCATTGCAAGCCTTTACGACCTGCCGGCCACGTGTTTTAAGGGTCTGCGGGCCCATACATGATTTAGGGTCAAGCTGAGAAGGGTTGTCCTCCAGGCCTCGACTCCTGTATCACATTCAAATGAAGTGCACTCGAGACGATGTCTCCATTGAATACTGCATAATGATGGGCTGTGCGTGTCTCTGTCTCTGCTGGCACGGGCTGCACGGCGGCGAAAACCATATAACGTTAGTGTTATACAACGACCGTTCTAATTATATATGTAACCATTTCTTGGTATTTTTTTTTAGCCCCGAAGTCATGTAGCGGTATGTGCTGTGTTTTCTCCATTGTAGTCATTAAGTCCCGGAAAATATCTGTATTTCCGCCAGACAGTTTTATTTTAAACGGTCGTTTCTTTTGGGGCTACACAGTGACAATGTTGGTGCTGTGAACATTATTTTGTTTGAAATATTCGCACACCTTTAACTGACAAAGCTTTTTTTCACTTGTCGAGTTTCACTTGTATTTCTTAGATTTGCAGCCGACTTTTAAAAGGAGAAGGCCCTTGATAAACCGGATGTCCATTCTCCGGCTTTCATTTGAATTCGAGTACGTACAAATGACGTTAAGCACCGCACCTCTTCAAGCTTTGTGCCATTAATATCGTCGTAGATATAAAAGTGGCACCCCCAGTGTCCCTGCTGACAGTCAGTTTCGGGATGGTTTGACAAACAGAGTGGACTCGGTTGGTTGTTTTGTCTGGCTGTCTGGGTCATTGTCTTGTGTCACGTGCTCTCGCCCCGGGGCGCGCTCCACGTGGAGCTGGCGGGAACTACGCGGCATGGTCGCCATCCCGTCCAGGTGTACTGAATGCTGATTGGCGGATCCACTGCTCGTAACATGGGGCAGGGTCCCTTATATAATATATCTATATGAATATATTATGTTATAGTGTTTAGGTAATTGTCTCTGCGTCGCGCCTGATGAAAAACCGCAGGATGTAGTTTGTGTGACACCGTGTTGACTGCTACCGGAATGGCATACCGGACGTTATGGTATGGCGGATATTTCTTGGCTTGGTTTATATATGTTATTAATATATAGTGAAATAATCAATAAGTAGGGGGGAAAGGGGGGGCCTTCGACATTTAATTGTGAAGTGCATAATAGCAGGGCTTTCGCTGTGGCCGCTAGCGCCTAATGATGTCCTCAATGCCCGATGATGGGACAAGATTTTGCTTCCGTGTTCGAACAAACACACTTTACTTCACGCAAAGAGTTCAAGGTGCGTAGGGGCACTTGTGCCAAACAGTTCCCATGAGCGCCACCTAGCGGTATTTGGCGGTAACGAAGTAGATACGGCCTATGATGTGGCCTCTTTTGACGCCTTACATAGGCTATGGAAATGGCACTGGATATGGGTTTTTTCTGTTTGTGATCTGTTTCTTAGACGCAACCTCCACACCCTCAAAGAGAATGGAAAAGTCAAGTGTCATGGCGTTTCTGTCATCATGCTATTTACAAAGGATGAGTTTCGGCGACGGTTGGTGGCCGAGGTGTCAAGAGAGATCCGATGGCTACTTACAACTACTTACAGGCTTGCCTACATTCGGTGTCCCTTGGCGTTAGTTGCCGCCATTACATGAAGGGGTACATCGGGATACAGGCTTCCGTCTATAAGGGAATATGAGAGGGGATCAAAGCTTCAAAGGTCTACCGCAATCAATGGCACCCGTGACACAAGGCATGCGATGCACGCCATGCTTCCTCTTGTGCGAAGAACTGCCCCCTAGCGGTGGAGATCATGGGGTATTCTTGTGTCGGCGCTTACGTCTGAACACAGCGCAGGGCATCATCCCACCTGGTCTTCCATTACGGGTTTATGTTTACTCTTACATTTGTTCTTTTTTCCTGCGTTTATGCCATCGATTGCTGTCGCAAGGAAAGTCTTATTCTCTGCCCCGCTGCTGCTGTTTGCTTGGGAACGATTGTTTCGTTGGGGTGGGTGTGGGGGGGGGGGGGGGGGACAGCAATGTCCCTTAGGTGCTGTATTCCCCTGTTTTAATAATAACACATGTAACGATTGTGTGCAGGTCTTCACACCTTGTTGTGTACCCGATGTGAGTGAAGGGCATGCGTCTCGGTGATCGCTCTCCCGCAACAAACAACGCAGTTGTGTTGATGTTGCCCCTGGTCATTAAGTAACCTCTCCCGTCCCGGCGAGTGTAGAGCTATTAGCCACCACCGCTTGATGTACGGCTGCTGGCCCCCTCCAACCATAGGGGCTCATTGACGGTCACGTGGTCGGAGCCATCCATCTGCGTCATGGCCACAAGGCCTCATTGTGTGAGATGCTCTGTGCCTGTCTACTTTTAGTTGTTGTCGTTGGTGGTTGGAAGCTAGGGGCTTCCTACGCAACAACGCCATTCTGCACATTCCTGTGCAGGATGAAGCTCAGTGGATGGGTTCGTCGTATCTCATCTACCACAACCACAACGCAAAACCAACCACGCTGTTAGGGCGAGTTATGTGCCCTACTTGATACCTTGTTACCTAAGCCAGGGATTTTGTGGTGTAATGGTTAGCGCGATAGACCGCTAACAAATAGATCCTGGGCTTGAATCTGAGCTCTAGCATCTAATCTGGGGCATGCTTCATCTGCCCGGGAGATTCCTTGACTCTTTTTGACCCTTTGTGCGGACTAAAACGTCAATGGATTTGTTACCTAGGCGGCGAACGCCCCGTATATCAGACACAAATAGGGACCCCCATAGATGGTCACTTTTACATTGATCGCAGGGAATGTAACCCCATAGCTCTGTCGGTAGCGCAATGAGCTTCAGCCCCACCATTTTTATGGATAAATAGTCCATGTGTAACTGTCAGACATCCACCGGACTTAGCTCTTGGCGAAAGACTTTCTTTCCTGAGCCAGGAATGTATACATATCAAGTATGCGTGTATATCCTACCCGACGAACTATTTGGTCACTCGCCATTATTGCCTATAAACCTTGGTGGGAAGGTGGTGTTGTATGCATAAGTGGTGCGTATAAATGTCAGGCACTTGCTTGACCTGTGTAGGCCAATATGGCCAAGATATGTCCCAGCCCAGTGTGCCGGTGGTGTGTCGCATGGGCTGACCACTGGGTAATGGTACACGAGTAACCGACAGTTACCGCAATTGTGGTAACGAATGTTCCCTTTGCTGTGGGCAATCCCTTGACTTTACATGTGTGCAGCCCCTTGACCACGTCTGAGGGCAGTCCCTCGGCCATGGCTGTGGCAAATCGCGTTGCTATATCTGTGGGCGATCCCTCAGTGATGACGGTTGGCAATCCCGTAGATAAATCAGTTGACTGACTCTTAACCAAAGATTGTCTAAAGTGACACTCTTTGCCTTAGCTATGGTTAGTTATACAGCATGGAGTTATGCAGCATCTCAAATATAGCCTTCCTCAACATATTCTGCTAACCATTTATAACTCGCTCATTTAACTCACTTGCATTACTGTATGTTAGCCTGGGGCCACCAAAGTGATCGATTGAAAAATATTCAGAAAAGAGCCATCCGTATCATAACAAAGAGTCATTATATTGCGCACACTGAACCCTTATTTAAGGGATTGAATCTCCTTAAAATAGACGACATTCATGAGTTACAGGCTTTGACGTTTTATTACAGGCTGCTGCATGATGATCTCCCTGTATATTTTATTACCTCTTTCCATTTTCCCCGTATATTGGACCGACATGAGTATAACACCAGACGTAAGCAAAAGATAATTATACCCAGAACCAAGCACAAATTTGCCGAAAACTGCATCCGCTATTACTTAACCCATTTAATAAACCAAACTCCAAAAGAGACTTTAACGAAGATATTTACCCATTCAAAAGCGGGATACTCAACCTATATAAAAAAAGACTTCTTGATAGGTACTGTTTTGACTGTTTTAAAGTCCATTGTTATGTCTGCCAAAAAGAATTACGTTTTATCTAGTCCCCAAAAAATTATTCTTATTTCATATTTGTACTATCGAACTATAATGGTGTATTTCGGTAATTGTGAACTTTGTTAATTTGTCTTTATAGAGTCTTGTCCTCCGCTGTTTTTTTTTCTGTGTGTTTTTTTTTTTTTTTTATGTATGTGTTTTTTTTTCGTTGAGGTGGCCACCATGCCAGCGACTCTGTCATAATGGTGGTCTCCTTGACCAGGGATTTTTTTTTTCTTTTTTTTTTCCTGTTGTGTGCTATATTGTATTGTATTGATTCTTGGTCGAAATAAATGATAATGATGATATGTATGTAGGTAGCTCTCTAGCTATAGCGATCCATTTGACCTATCTGTGGACCTTCCCTTACCAATATGCAGCAGGCCCTTTAGCCTGTCTGTGGGCCTTCCCTGTATCAATATGCAGCAGCTCCCTTTAGTATGTCTGTCTTTGGCCTGTCTATGAACCTTCCCTGTACCAATATGCAGCATTCCCTTTGCCATATCAGCCATGAGCACTTCCCTTGGCCTGTCTATGAACCTTCCCTGTACCATTATGCCATATTTTGGCCTGGACTGTGGTAGGGGGGCCGTCACCTCCCCATACTTCATACACGTCCGGTACCTGCCTCGGAGGGCCACACGCGGATGGTGCCATCCCTGGGAGTGGCCACTCGACTCTCACCGGGGGTCTCGCCACGAGTGGCCCACCCATCCGTCAGGCACTACTCAAGTACATCTGTCACACTCCGCCGGCTCCTTTGGGCGGGCGGTGCGTGGGTAACCTACCCTCTCGCAGACCGCGACAGACTGCGCGGCGTGTCCGAGGAGCCTCACGGAATCCTGGGTCTCCTGGCTGTCCCATGGCGCCGTGTCGAAAGCGGCCCACCTCACTGGGTCGGCGCCTTGTTGGCTGTGGGGCTGTCCTTATCGTACCTCTGAGACCGGCCTGATCGTAATTTTCGCAAAACGCAGCCCGCCGTCACCATTGTTTGGTTCTGCACGACGCCGGAACGATGCGTTGTTCGGTACACCGACAGTGCCACCTTACCCATGTGGATCGGTGGTTCGCGCCCCGCTGTAGCCATGTCTGTGTGGTCGCAGAAAAAAGATCCCATGTCCTTCTTCGCAAACAGTAGGGGCTACCCCCGGGGACATGGCTCCACTCTCCCTTCCTTTTCCCATTGACGCGATATGACCAAAAGTGGTTAAAGTTCCCATGACTACGACCAGCCAACCTTACCCATGCCTCCTTCTAGTAGATTTATATTTCTTCTTGAGGGTCGCTCTTGTCATCTCTCCACCGAAGCCACTGATTATCATGAAGATTTGTGTTACAGAAATACCCCGTTCATTCTGTTCGTATGGTCTATGGCTCAACGGGGTGTTTCAGTGCACTTTGTGTCATACCTATAACTGTCTGTTCATAAAGTGTGCTGCAGATGTCCACATCGGGACGACGTACTGCAGATTGCACAATGTTCGGTACCTTCAGGTGTTCGTAAATGTTTATGCTGGTACCTTTAATGGGGTGACGCACTGCATATTGTCCGAGTCGCGTGTATGATGTTTGGTACGAGCGGTGTCTGGTTCCCATCCCAGCTACATTACACACGGTACATATCGGCGATCGCCTGTTATAGATGCTCGGTACATATCTGTGGAGGTAATCCACTCTTGTCTGACGCACCGAGTTCAACAGGTACATCATACCGCTGCGGCGTGACGCTAGGACGATACTGTATCTATTGCAGAATACTTTACATAATTGTCATAGCAAACAAATGCCTGAGTTCCATCGTCAGTGGCTGTGATGTGACTCCTCGTAAATACTGTATAATATATAGATAATAATCAATATGCCGAGAGGGCGTTATGAATAGAATCCTTGATGGATCCTTGAGTGGTTGTAGCTCAGGACAGAGATATGACTCGCCACCTAGCGGATTTGGTCGTGTCGTGGGCGGAGAGTGGGCCGAGCCTAGCGATCCGCGGGATGAGCCACCTCTGTTCTTCTAACAGCTGCCCCCCCCCCCCTCCCACCACACACACTCTCCATCCCCATCCCCATCCCTATCCACCTCCTTCGGACTGCTCCTGGCGAATCGAACACTCTTGACACTGGCGTTGATTGCTGAGACAATCATTCCAGTGGCATGCCATGGGTGGTGATATGGGATTGGTGTTAAGGGGGTAAGCACTTGCTCCTTGATCCCCTGATTTCTGTGTACACTTGTCCTTACTGGCCGCTCACACTTGACGTATTTAGCATGCTTTACGTGGTTGTAATTCATCGCTATCGTGAACTACAAACTGACACCGATTACGTCGTGGAGTTTGACAGAATAGAGGGCTCGTTAAGTCGTATAGCTGCTACACTGATGGTTGATTGAAATCTGGTGTGAGGTCTATTATCATCAGCCGCGCTGTAAGTAAATTGCCTCAAGAGCCTACGGCGTTGACCAAATAGGTTGGTGTGCAAACGAAGCTTGTTAAGTCGTATAGTTACACTGGTGGTAATTTTTTGTCTGGTGTGAGGCTTATTGTGATCAGCCGCATTTAAAGTAAATTGTCAAAAGAGCTTGCGCTGTTGATCTAATGGTTTGCTGTACAAGCCAATGTTGCATGATTGCTATCGCGCATTCAGGACTTCGTCTTATGTATCGTAGGCAATTTAACTGTTTTTTTAGAAACTAATTTAACTAATTTAAGTGTCAGGAGTTCAAAAGATGACGGATTTTGCCAGGGGGCTAGGGCAGTGTTTCTGTGACTTTGGCTTGGAGTTTTCTTCTCTAAGCTGTGATGAGTGTTGGTATCATGGACGGCCGTGATGCGGCGTTCTGAAGGGTCAATGACTTGACCTCATTGTCATCAGTCTCCTGGCGACCGCTCCTGGCTATGTGTAGCCGCTATTGGGCTTGCTGGCTGGACCGGAAGAGGGTAAGGTGCGGGGTGGGAGGGGGCGCGGGGGCTGGGGGCAAGATATCCCTTGGCCGACCCACACAGCTTGACCGGACATCTGTTGCTTGTCGGTGATGGAGGATTCCATGTGGTCGGGATGATGCAAGCTGGCGTTCGGCGTTGCCACGGCGACCGTCTTGTCGCATAGTTACGCACGTGGTTACATGTTGACGGTTGGGCGTCTGTCTCACTCTCTCTCTCTCTCTCTCGCTCTGTTTGCCTGCCTGTCTGTCTGTGTGTGTGTTTGCCTGACCACCACGGTGCGTCCGCCGCCCTTGATGGAACGTCGACGTCCCCACCTGTAATCGATATGGAAATTGAGATAACGACGTGATTCAGTTGTTACGTCACAGAGGTCGGGCGAGCGTGTGGTTTGATTTAGTTATGTCACCATCCCGGCTGGATACATCCGGGCGCCCCGGCCGCTACCTGTGCCCGGTTGACGGTTGACCTCATATCCGGTCGTCCCTCCGGGGGTCTCCCGCCTCCTCGGCGACTCCGGTATTGACGTTATCGATCCGCCGACGCGCCCCCTGGTGAACGAGTGACATAATCTGGCGCTCCGACGACACCCTCGGCCCCTAGCGGTCGTCACCAGGCAGCCATGGTCCCCTCCATACCACCATCGCGCATCGACAACTTCGGTCGTTTACCTCCGCCGCTGGCACGAAGGTGATTCGGAGATGAATTTACCAGTTTTTTTTTCGTCCGGAAGTTTCCGGAAAACTTCCCTTCCGTTTCTTCTTTCTGCAAAGTTCCAAGCACAATTTTACGCTTTGCTTCGGTATTGCTTATGCAATAAGGGCATGCATATGTTTTGCTTTAAGGACTTGCGTCGGCGCGAATGGGGTGAACGGGGGGGGGGGGGGGTCGGGGTGAAGGGGGGCGGGCAGACTGTATGGCATCCATCGACGGACCTGTGTGCTCTGACAGTACTCTCAGAGAGTACATGTCGGAGGCCGGCCCAGTACAAATCCACCCCAGGCGTCCGAATTTTATGCCATCAATGGAATGCTTTTTTTGACCCAGATTATCTTCTAGTGGGGTCGTGGACTCGTGACGCACGAACCTCGAGAAGATGAAAAACGTCCCCCGCACCCCCCGCCCCGTTAGCGGCCGAGTGGGTAACGGCCAGTTTTTATGGGCGTTTGTCGTGGGCTCACGCACCACGTGCACCAATGCCCATAGATATACGCACCATATATGTATACCATAGGTACGTGTATAGTTGTGTTTACTTACGCCTCTCTTCCGGTGTGATCCACCTCGTGAATATGAAGAATATGAAGTCATAGAAAGGTGATGAGGAGAATTACAAAGAGTCGTGGGCGCAAAAAACATGTCAAGTGTTCCGCGAAGAAGTGAGGGTTGTGAGTAAGGTAATGCCGTAAGAAGAAAAAGGTGTTTCAATTCCTGGGAGGCATCGATGAGCACGCCACTCTTCTCGTCTCGTTTCGTCTCGTGGTTACTCACCGAGATCTCGTTCATCCACCTGGCCGCTAAGTCACGATGAGACGCCCGGAAGTGACAGGGAGGACACGCGGTTTGGTCGTGGTGCTTGTATATGAATATATATATATGTATGTATCAGAGCGGAGTCAGACCGCTCCTCTTATGGTGCGACCTGCAGTGACTTAAGGGGTGATCTCTCTCTCTCTATCTATCTCTTTGTCTCCCTCTTTGGTGGCTAAATCAGTACTCAAATATTGACCTGGCGTGGAGCATTTGACATTGGATTGTGACCATGTTGATGGATGGGTGAAGTGTATGTTATGTGCACGGCCGGCCGATAGCGCAGGGTCCTCGGGGGTCAGGGGGCTTGTCAACACACCGCCTGTGATAAGGTGCGCTTGAGTTGTGTGGGTGAGGGTTGTACGTGGGGTGTTAGGGGTGGTGTGGGGTTTTGGTGGGGGTGCGAGGGGGCTGCTACAGTTTAGCTATAAATATTACAATTTTTTTTGCTAGTTGCTGTTTATAGCCCGAGAGAGGGTATGTGTGTGAGGGGGAGGGGAACAATTGGTAATTTTGTTCTCCTTTGGATAGCTTGTTTTGCCAGTATCAAAGCGTAGAGGACAATGCCATCTTACGCAAGCCTCCTTCTAGTAGTTTTATATTGCTTCTTGAGGGTCACTTTTGTCATATCTCCACCGAAACCACTGATTATTAATTCACCAGCGGAATGTTGATGGTGTATTAGATGTTAATGGTTAGGTTTTGTTGAATGGACTGCTTGATACAGATTAAAAGAGTACAGGTTAAAGATAGAAATATTAACATTACGCCCTGTCAGATCTGCCCATGTCAGTCAAGATGATCTGGGAATAACATGTGTAGAAATGTGAAATTATAACTAATTATATAGTTCTAGCACCTGCCAATTAATTACGTTAGGTATATGGAATCATTTCTAGAAACCAATCAATTACTGGAGATCTAGGGACATTATTTAGAAAGTTAATTAAGCAGATTGGTTCCAGGATGCCGCCCCACCCCCAATATAGACACCTATAAGCTTCTCAAAACGACGCCATTAATGCGAGCGTACGAAACTAAATTTAACCAAGGGCACACATTATTTTCCATTTTAAGTAACCAATTAATTTATAGTCGAAAATGCGACATATCCCAAGTATTTATCGGTTCAGACTATTTGTCACACAGTTCGTGCACGTGCGTTTGAAATAAATGTAACGAACTTCTTATGGAAACCTTATCTCATTAACCGATTTGAGTGTTTGCTCTGCTTAAATGTGTCCATAAAGATGGCGTAGAACATCCAATTCCTCTTGTCAGTCTTTCAGGAAATTGTCCACAATGCGCGTATACAACGTACTAGGTATACGGTCGACAGCGACCGACCGCAGTTTCAGCACAACGGTTCAAATGTAGGATAAGTAAAGCGCAAGGTCGTGACCTCTTTGGTACGTGTCGACAGCTTTACTAGCGACTTCAGGGAGCAGTGACTATCTCTGGCACTCCATGGTGACATTTATAACTTATATGACGCGGGGAAGTCGTGCCGACCGGTTCACCTCATGAATATTCACGAGTGGGTGGTGACGTGCAGGGTTGTTGACGGGTGCCGAGCGACGACCCTGTCGTCTCTGCGGTCGTCTTCCCCGCTGTAGATCGAGTCGGATGTCCGAGATCTGTCTGCGGTGACCACGCTGGAATATACCGCCTCGTAGGGTGCCAAGGGGGTGCCCAGGGAGTGCCTAGGGGGTGCCCAGGGGGTGCCTAGGTGGTGCCTAGGTGGTGCCTAGGTGGTGCCTAGGGGTGCCCAGGTGGTGCCTAGAGGGTGCCCAGGGGGTGCCTAGAGGGTGCCTAGGGGGTGCCCAGGGGGTGCCCAGGTGGTGCCCGGGGGGTGCCTAGGGGGTGTCCAGGTGGTGCCTAGGTGGTGCCCAGGGGGGTCATTTAACTAAGGAACCGAGGCTTTGAGTAAATTTATAACAAACCCCAACATTCCTTTTCCTATAACATTCCAGCCAGACCCATGGCTCTAAGGGGTCTAGCGTCCGCCCCTGTACGCCACGGTGGGTCAATGACTGCCCCAGTAGGGGAGGCAGGCACCTCGCTGGCTGTGACGTAATGACGGGTTCCCGTCGTGCTCTGGCTTCGTGGCGGCTGTGCGGTTTTTCCTTCGAGGGGCCCAGCGCCGTAAGATATCGGGCCGGGCGGTGTCACCTCCACTCAGGCCGAAGTATGCGGATGTTCGTCTATAAACGGCGCTGTTTCAGTTAAAAAAAAAAAAATTTTCTCAGCATGTTTTCTGGTCGCCGATGTTAAAAGGCCGTGTTTATTTACTAGTGAGCCTCCCCCATTTCTTCGTACATTGCCCCTCCCCCCCGCTCCAAGCACCCGGCCAACCCTTGCCTCCGCCCCCCTTATGCGCCCGGCCTCCCCTTGCCCCGTTAGTCAGCTCGTCCCCTGCCTTGCGCCCCCACCCTTCACCCCGCCCCCACGCCCCACCTCCCTCCGTCATATGGCGGCCGTGCCTGTCCCGGTCGCGCTCGAGTGAACAGACCCTATTGCGTCTGGCCTCTCACGGCCCCTCCCTCACCCCCGGTCGCACTAACACCCCTTCCCCCTGCCCCCCCACCCCCCCAGAGCCCGACAACCTCTCACTGGGCTGACTACCCCCTCCCCCCTCCTCCCCCCTCCTCCCCCCGTGGCCATTGTGGCTGTCCCAGTTGGAGCAGCGAGCGGTGTGTGGGTCGGCGACAGGCCGCAGTCTCCCTGTGGCTTCCGCCGAACGTACTTCATACCTACATTGGATAACTACTTGACGGCCGCTGAGGACCGGGCCGGTGAAAGCGCTTACGTACCACGACCACCGCCAGCCACTGTCCTCCACAGTGTGTGTGTATAGTCCATCTGACGACGTACGGGGACACCAACCACATTCTCCCATTCATTGTCCCTTCCTTGTCCTACTGGGATCTGTCTGGACCGACGGTCGTACGTAACAGTAACACTGGATAGCAGCAGCGAACTTTAACCAAAAGGAGGACCAACCACTCCAGGTTGGTCTCTGCCCGGTGGGCGTGAAAGGACTTGGATGTGTCTGTATGTTGTGACATAGGCGACAGTGGCTGGTATGTATGTCCGTCTCGTGGGTGTGGCCCTGGGAGCTGAGACGGTATTAGTAGAGAGGTACGCACGGTATACTTGTATACATGCCATAATGTAAGGAAGGACCCACGCCACGGTGTCTCTCTCTCTCAGGTGGGTTTGTGCCAACCATTGTATTTATGGCAGCGAAAGGTGACCTTTTCGGATTTCATCAATGGGTGTGAGCCAGTCGCAGCTGTACCCAACCCAGGGGACCTTTCCACCCCATAGCCGGCTCTTGTGAAGAGCAATGTGCATACCTGGAACGGATGACCTATCTGGGCTTATGACCACCATCTTTGCTGATGATTTTCTTGAATTGACGGCATTTCTTGGCAGATTATAATCACCTGGTAGGCCCTAAATAACCTTTGTGTGCAATCATGGTTTTTGGCCCACGTGGGGGTGTCTCGTGCATGGGTTTATGACATCGCAAAATTCATGACCTACGTCAGTTCATGACCAACCTGGGGTTATGAATTAACAGACTGCATGACCTACCTGGGATCATGAATTAACAGACTGCATGACCTACATGGGCCCATGACTCACCTGGGTTCATGACCTACCTCGAACTGTGACATACCTGGGATCATGATTAACAGACTGCATGACCTACCTGGGTTTATGACCTACTTTGGTTCATGACCTACCTGGGTTCATGACCTACCTGGGATCATAATTTAACAAACTGTGTGACATACCTGGGATCATGATTAACAGACTATATGACCTACCTGGGTTCATGACCTTGTTGGTTCATGATCTACCTGGGTCTACCTGGGGATCTACCTGGGCTTGTGACCTATCTAGGTTTATGACCTACCTGGGTTCATGATCTACCTAGGTTTGCTACCTACCTTGGGCCTGCAACATGATATACGGTCTATATGGTTCACTGTTTACTTGACATTACACTTACCTACGCATGGTGATGCTACATGCTACCTCATGTTGAAACCTACGCTGGCTTCTGGGCATAGGCAGTGGAAGTTTAATTGGGGGCAGAATACGCATAACTACATATAAGTATGCATTGTGGAGTTGTAAAAATAGGTACCCGGCTATGCCCGTGGTCCCCTGGCCCGTGGTTAGCCCGGCGGCATATTCAGTCAGTCAGTGACAGGCAGGAACAGCGGACATATTCGCTCCCCCCCCCCACCCGCCCTCCACCACCACTACCACCATCCCCACCACTCTCACCTGCACACACGTCTAGTGCGTTGTGGTCAGTGTGAGCCCGCCGGTCGTACCATCTCAGTCAGCCACAGTTCCGGGTAACCCGGCGACAAGAAATCTCAGGACTTCCGCTACTTCCCAGCCCCCTCCGCCCCCTTCTACCCCCCCTCCCCCCTCATCCACCCCACCCGCCCCGCCCCCCAAAATTAATCAAACACCCCCTTGCATGTACCTTGGTCGATCGGAGTGCGGGGATAAGCCTCACCCGGTTTCGGTACTTGACGATCCTCCCTCCCTCCCCTCTGACGTCGACCGGCGGAATACCGCTCGGGTGACGCAGCCGACGGCCACTCTCATCCGGTAGGTGTCGCCCACACCCCGCTCTTTGCAAGTAAATGAGTGAGCGAGTGACAGAGCTGACTGGCCACCTATCCACGCCCCCCCCCCCCCGCCCCCCTTTCCCTGTGACACGACTGAGCTGCGTGAGCGACAGGCCTGATCTACCAACCTGTAGTGCGGGGAGGGACGGGGAGGGCGCGGCGTCCCAGTCAGTCGGTCCGTCAGTCAGTGAGAGGACTCCCCCATCACCGCCCACCCAGTCACTACCAATACTACTGATAAGGAGCCCAGCCGTCTTTCTACGTCTCTGGTCGGGTGGGTCAGTGATAATAGTGTCAGCTGTGTTCAGTTGGCTTTGACGTGGCAGTCCAAAAGTCGGGTGTGACACATATGTTATGATTACGAGAGCGAATTCCTCCGTGAATCTCTCTCGGCCGCTGTATTTATTATATGAAGGAATGAGGGGATCGCCTTGAGCTTCTCACTCACTGACTCTTGTTCCTGGCATCCTACCGTGTGATACTAGCCGGACAGACCGGGATATCGGCTCCTACAGACCTGTGGTTTACAATATCGTCTTGTCATTTCCAGAATATTAAGGACCACGGAGAAGAAAGACGTTGACTGCACCGTCCCATCTAGACACGTTGGAATACTTCCGAACCGGATATAAACTTAAAGACCAGCCGCTGAGACATTGTGGATATAATTATTGTTGATGGACTAGGAACAGACGTCGTCCAGTGACGTCAGTCGCTCGTTCTCTCTCGTTCTGTCTGTTTAATCAAATCTCAAGGTGAGTCTTTGTGTTAATTGTCCTGTTATGTTGCCATGTCCGTATGTAATAAACATATTGCCGTCTCAGTGGTTGTTGTCTAAACGAAGAGATGTCATACGGGGGGTAGTTGGGGGGACGGGGGACGGGGCGTACAGGACCGAGAAGTTTACGGTCGTTGATTTTTCTGTCGCTGGCCGTATGACCTTGGCACAATATCTTTGATCTCTTCTGTGTAGCCAAGGAAAACGGGTTGTATTCATTCGCCCGTGACTTGGTGTTCATGGACCCCCCGCCTCCACCCCTATGTATCCCCCCCCCCTTCCCCTCCTCCTCCTGCCCCACCACCCGGCGACTTTCACAAGGTGGTCGGCTATTGTGTTGAGCACAATGTTCACAACCTGATAACGGTCGGTAACCTGTTGTCGCTCCCTTACCATAACCATTGCTGACGGGTGTGTGGGGCAGCATGGCTGACGGGTCGGTGTATGGGGCCAGATGCACTACTTGCCGTGTTGTTGTGGAATGCGACCACGGTTGGGGAGGGAGGGTGATATGGGGGTGGGGATGGCGGGTGATATGAAGGTGGAGGGGATGGCGGGTGGGGTGGATAGTGTTTAATGTGCTGACAGGGAGGGAAGGTGGAGGACAACCCTCAGTTGTCAAGCCGCCCGCATGTCTGCCCCCCTCCCCCCCCCCCCCCTCGTCGTCCTTTATTACCAACCTGGTATGGTTTTAAATTACTGTGGCTATTTCTGCCAGTTGGAACTTGTGCAATCCCAGCTTATTCTCGCAAAGCTCTTATACTTAGTCGGCTGAATATAGCCTGTGCACTGTGCCAAGCAAAGCAGCCTAGGATGCCGATGTCCCTTGGCGGGGCTCACCTGGCTGCTGTTGTAGTTAGGTATCGAAAATCCGTTTTCCCAATAAGGAAAGCACAAAGGGGTATTAAATTCTGAGGCTTACCCCACCCACCCACCCCCTCCTTGGTCTCAATGCATATGGACTGCGTAATATAAAGAACATTTTGTGATATACATCCGGAAAGTTACTGAAGATGTTTGGTGCCTATGTTTCCGTTGCATGTGGGTCGTATTTCTCTGTATAGTTCTTGGGTTATATGTGGCATGCATGTGTACATGGTTAGAGTATATGTGGGTTATATTGGCTCTGATGTGGTTGTTTACAGCGTATGAGCGATCATCCGGCCCTGTACATGGTACCTTGGGACCGGACATCTAGCATTGACAACCCACATATAATATATATATACAGTAAATAATTCTGTGGCCCCGGTACCTCCCCCTGCCTCCAATCACACCCTGCACCGGGCCAGGTGTAGGCTGCCGATGCGGGTTATTTACGACCCGAGTTTCCTTTCCGAGAGGTCGAGGGTGTGCTGGGTGGGTGGGGGGGGGGGAGGGTGGATGTCGTTGGGGGCGGGTGACGGTGATGGGGGTGACCCAGCATGTGACACACACCTGGGGGAGGTCACCACCCGGCCAGGCGGCTGACCTCAGGTCGGCGTCAGCAAGTACCCAGCCAGCCTGTCGCCCCATCCCCCCCCCCCCTGGCCGTCCCCCGGGGGGAGCGGGTGTCAATCATCAGACACGCGCTCGTCCCGCCGTGGGTAGTCCTCAACATGATCTATAATTTGATCATTTCAATCCGGGACTATTCTAATCAGGACAACAAACGGCTCACATGCCAATTTAGTGTCAATTCCTGCCGTGTCTTTCGCTGTTAAGTCGCTGGAACGGGTGCAAGACTTACCTGCCTATCGATTTTCTGATATCCAATGTTTATGTTGTTGAAGGGGAGAGATCCAATGATTTTCTTCGGAAAGTAATTAGGTGACCCCCCCCCCCCTCTCCCAGGGACGAAGCGAGTGAGATGATAACCCCCCCCCCTCTCAAGGACGAGTCGAGTGAGATGATACCCCCCTCTCTCCCAGGGGCGAAGCGAGTGAAATGTTACACCCCCACCCTCTCCCAGGGACGTGGCTCCGCCCCACCCTCTAATGCTCTGTCCGCCATATTGACTTGAAGTGACCTCCGTTTTCTCCTCAAACCGACTCGCCATGGTCACTGGGTGTGGACCAGCAAGTCATCACGTGCACACTGTAAGCTAACCTTCCTCTGTCCGTTGGGCGCACATCGTATAAGGTGTCGTAATCTTATTTCCCGATTTAAATGGACAATAGATGATGGAATTACCTATCAGAAAAAAGGTCCGCTTCAAATGACTCAACACGACAGGCCATTGGCTTGGCATTTTTGCTTTCATGATTTGAAGCCCAACAAAGACATTCTGGAAACTTTTAGAATTGCCTGATTATTATAACATGTGTAATGACCTCAGCTTACAGGACACAGGCTAACACTGAGTTTGCTTCATACAGCGCACCGCTCCTTGAACCAACTTTGGGTAACCAACCACAGACCGTCTTAGCGCTTTTAAAAATATATCTGTTGAACTAACGACTTGTATATATATAAACAGTATCCGGCCTCGTGTCGGGTGGCTTATTCATAAGACTTCCATAAATAATGTGCTTGCCGCCACCTCATCGGTTGTGGAAGGTCACTAGGTAGAGAGAGACAAGAGAGAGAGAGGCGAGAGGGTGGGGGGGGGGGGGGGGTGCTATCGCCCCGTGCGCATCCGTGTCACTGTCTCCTGCAACGCCCTGTCTGTGAGAGTATGCCTGGTGGCGCCCCCTGCCGGCCCTCCATATTTGATCACACGCTGTAGAATAACTGGTTTGGCAGTTCGGTTGAGGATGATGTTCGTGACAGGAAGTCTCGGTGACACTATTTCCGGTTTTGTGACTTTTGGGCTCTGCTATTGATTTTACGTGAAAGATTACATGAAATTTTAAAACGCAAAAATTAAACGTAGCTTCTGAAGCCAGTTACCCGACGACTATTTATATACAGCCACATCATACGAGGTTCTTAATTTAATATGTTGATAATTTGATGTGTTTTTTTTTGTGTTTTTTTTTTGGGGGGGGGGGGGGAGGTATTATTGTGAAGACACCTTCGTGGCTTAATTAAGCCTGAACGTGTGTTATACTATATGTTTAATATTCATTTATAGCATAATGAGTTGTAGTTTAAATTGAAGACTGCGCCGAAACAGCCTACTTAGGGTGCCTGGAGCCGACATATCTGGAACCGAAACAAAATCTCGGGGAGTCCAAATGCCAGGGTCTGTATTTTCCAACAATTTACTGTAATCGGATACCCGGATTTGTCTATTATCGGGTTATCTGCGACAGGTAGTGGTCTATGATATCCCACCCCGAAGCGTTCCACTCCAATATGTTCGGTCTATTGCTGTATAAGTGATAGCTTTTCAATGGAGTATTGTGTTCGTATAGTAGTGAAGCAGACGGCGTGTATACCTATTACTGAGCATCATGTAGCTGTTCTCTCTCTATCTCTCAGTGTAACAACGCAAACCGGCTGCCGAGGTTCCTCCTGCCAGCCAGCGGGCAGGCCATTAATTGTGTATATAATGTGTATGAAGGGGATTGATAGTGTGTATGCCGACAGCCTCTGCTGCCCCCCCCCCCCCTCCCCGCCCCCACCCTCACACCACTACCGAGTGGCCACCATGTTACTCTGGCCCGGTACGACTCGGCGTAATGGTTTTCGCGATTTTCCACTTTTCATCGCCATGAATATTGAAAATTGTTTGCATCAGGCGATGGGTCCCTCACTCACTCACTACCTCACTCACTCCCTCACTCCCTGTCTCTCTCTCACACACACACGAGGGGGGGGGGGGGGCTGTTAGTTGGGTCTATGTTGTGGTCAGTATGTATGTACCCTGGATAATAACAACGCCAGACAGGCAGCTTCATCGCCACCATTTGTTAACGTTATTTATTGCGGGAGGTTTTTTGTTATCAATTTACCGCTTTTTTGCAGGTCCTAGAAATGAATTGGTGATGGAGAAATTATGGAGGTGGGCGAGAAGGGGTCGGGGGCAACGGTTGTGTTGCGTTCGATCAGGTTGTTTTGCCGAGAGCGAAAGATGGAAGGTTGGGGGTGGTAATGAGGTGAGGGGGGTGGGGCGGGTGGTAGGAGGGAAGCCAGCGATGGCGGGTTTCTGTCCCTCCGTCCTGGCCTCACACCGGATCATAGCCTGACCCCCTTATAAGTGGCGAGGATAACCTGATTCCCGCCGCCGATGGGGCTTGCTTATTCCGGTCATCTGGCCTGTCGCCGGGGGAGAATGGCTTACTTGCCGCACCAACGTGGTTCCGCTGGTCCCGTCCACAACCCCGTCCTTTCAGGCCACATAACCCCATCATGTTTACTGACATAAGAGCAG
Source organism: Arenicola marina (assembly GCA_964019135.1). Classification (NCBI taxonomy): domain Eukaryota; kingdom Metazoa; phylum Annelida; class Polychaeta; family Arenicolidae; genus Arenicola; species Arenicola marina. Next base: position 37,709,969 of record OZ025248.1, read on the forward strand.
GTCATGCTGGGAACTGGTTGAACCGCCGCCCCCTGCCCCCGCCCCCCCCCCGCCTCGACCCCCTCCCCATGGAGCCTCTCTGGTTGTCATGGTGTTCCCTGCCACCCCACCCCTACCCTGAGCCGCTTTCTTTGACATCCAGCCTTGTCTAATCCGGGGCGTATGCATCCAAAAACCTTGACCTAATTTAACCCCCGTGTGCCTGGCCTAAAACGTGAATCTTTTCACTTTTGTACGTTTACTACCGTTTGTTGTTGAGGGGTACCGCCCAGATCTCTGACAACGGCACGTGCATCGGGGGTTCGAGCCCCGCTGTGGTCATGTCTGTGTGGTCGCAGGATAAAGACCCCATGTTCTTCTTCGCAAGGAGTAGGGGGTCAACCCCGGGGACATGGCTCCACACTCCCTTCCTTCTCCCAATGACGCGATATGACCAAAAGTGTTTTAAAGCGTCCTGAATATACAACCAACCGACCCAACGACGCGATACGACCAGAATTGGTTAAAACGTCCTGATTATACAACCGACCAACCAACCCTAGATCTCCGGCGGTGTTTGCGGGATACGGAAACACCGTTCCAGTTTGATGGCATGACACATAGGGAGTGGCACATGCCGGGGGCGCCCGTCTAACCTCTTAGCTGTGTGCGACATACACGGTCGGTGTTTTAACCCCGTCCCAACAAGATCGAGATCCAACTGACTATTCTTAGCGAGGGTTGTTACGTACACGCGTAGGTCCAGCCATTTGTCATCGACTTTTTGTGCCAACACGAGGGTAGATTTATGCGATAATATGAGATGTTGCAAACCTGACCACCACGTCTGGGGACATGCGCTGAAGGCGGTGGGAGACTGGTAACGTTTTTGGGAGTGAATTACCCACGGTTGGTAGTTGGTTAATTCCACCGACCACCTGCTCGTTATAACGATTCGAACCAGCTGCTACAAATAAAAGGTCTTTGCTGGCGCGCTTTTGGCTTATAGTGCCAGAGAGGTATATATATATATATGTGCATACCAGAAATTTGTCGGGGCAGAGAAAACACAAGTGGCATTGATGGAGGTGGACTTTGCCTGCAGTATCGCATATTCACGTTCTCAGCATATCGATGATGGCGGTAATAATAAGCCACGTGTTGTCGTGGTGAGAGCTATTTGCTATTTGCCGATGTTAGGTGAGCGATGAGCGATAATTGGGTGGCGGCTTTGGGGACACTGTGTCTCACTTTAGGCATTCGTGTCGGGGACTCGGCTGACCTGGTCTCCCACGTGTAAATAGGCTAGGCTATGCCAGGATGAATTTCTCGCTCTGATTGCCTTCTGGTGCCCCCTGGTGGCCTCGTTATTTTGTTGGAGATTGTTCGTTATGCGAGGGCATGAAGGCTGCCACCAGCCGAGTCACTTTGTGCTTTTAGGACTTGTGGCGTCATGCCACTTCTTTGTACAAGACCTGTGACGTCGCGCCGCCCTTCTTATATAAGACCTGTGACGTCACGCCGCCCTTGTGCAGGACCTGTGACGTCGCACCGCCCTTCTTATATAAGACCTGTGACGTCACGCCGCCCTTCTTATATACGACCTGTGACGTCACGCCGCCCTTGTGCAGGACCTGTGACGTCGCACCGCCCTTCTTATATAAGACCTGTGACGTCACGCCGCCCTTCTTGTAAAGACTTGTGGTGTCACGCCGCTCATCTTTCACAAGACCTGTGACGTCACGTCGTCCTTCTTGCACAGGACCTGTGACGTCACGCCGCTCTTCTGGTACAAGACTAATGACGTCACGCAGCTCTTCTTTGACAATACCTGTGGTTCGTTCTTCCATAGCTCCCATATCACTCACGCCTACCATTTATTACATTGATCCATGGCTTTACCATGGATGATGAACCAACGTGTGACGTCCGTGTGACGTCACAAGCCGTTTCTGCCTCCATGAAGGCAGTGTATTGTGCGTATGGAGGGTTGTAACTGTTCATAATACAATATCTAGGGACCTCAGTAATAGACAGTTTAAATCACTCAATTGCATATGATCATACGGCCTTACTTCATAAAAAAAAAAAAAAGTGCATTTTGCTGTAATTATTAATCTCAAAAGCTTGGTTTTAAAACCAACTCATGGTTTTATATTCTGACAATTTGTTGTCTTTATCGTTTCACCATTCTTCACTTTCATGGTTTTATGACGATCTGCTCAATGATATTACTTGATATCCTCAGGGTTTTATTGATCTATGGATCGATTCCACAAAGACTGCATTCATGGTTTTATTCATATCACATGTATTGATTTTCAGGGTTTTAATATTGACTCTTGAGTTATTTAGAATAACCCTAAACCAATATGGCACGATGTAGCCTTCCAGGCTGAAAGTGCCGTTAAGCCCCAATCAAATCAAATCAAATCAAAAATAATACACCAACAAAGCTAGCCCTAATGTATTGCGTGGAGGGTTTTTTGGTTGATATTTGTTGCTTGATTTACGTATAGGCGACTAACAGTGGCGACCTCTACCGATATCAGACAACATGGCCTCTCGGTGTGCAGCAACATAGCATAAAACAATCCGTCCATTCATCTCTAGACATATAGCGCTAAGAAATGTGGCGATATTGGCACGAGCTATTAGACTAAGTGTATGACGGCCGGGGTCAGCGGATTTTGAATTTGTGCCCCAGAGAAGCAGATATAATTAGGGAAGCAAATTGGTTATTAAATGAATTCTATTATCCACAGACCATCGCTCACCTGGTGCAGAACCGGTATATTCCGCTTTCAATCATCATTACCGTTGAATGTTACCATGGCAACGAAAAAAAAAAACAATTGCAAAACGCAACTGTCGGCCCAAGTCTCGGTAGACTGCCGTTTGAAGTCCCCTTGTGCTGGTTAGGGAAGGGTAGATGCGGCCTTAATGATGCTCTTCTGATTAGCGCAGGATGTGGACAGCCTGTTCGCCCTGCTGGCTGTACCACCACTCTACAGAGATATTTGTCGGGCGCTGTCGGCTTTTAGGAGACAGACAGTTTAGGGTCGAGGTGGGAAAGGGTGGTTGGGGTGGGGGGGTGGGGGGTGGCGGCAGGGAGGGGGGGGGATGGTCCATATGGGTGAACATATTGGCTCCCCTACACCCCGCTGTGTCGTTACCCCATTCACCTTATATGGTAAACCGTCACGCAACTTGCCGGGATCAACATAACGGTTGATTATTTATTGACGCTTCCTTAGCCTTGGTGTTTGTCGTTGTATTGAATGGCCAAGCGTGGTTGTGCGTGTCTTTGACGTCTGTCGGTGTGTTTGTGTGCTGGGCAGCTCAGTTCGTACTTTAGTCTGTTGGTTGTCGCTGTTGGAACATCTGGCCGTTGTATGACACCATTTTATTACATCACCTGGTCGTTGTGTGATGTCATTTTATTAGATCACCTGGCCATTGTATGACACCATGTTATTAGATCACATGGCCGTTGTGTGACACCATTTTATTAGATCACCTGGCCGTTGCGTGATGTCATTTTATTAGATCACCTGGGCGTTGTGTGACGTCATGTTATCAGGTCACATGGCCGTTGTGTGACACCATTTTATTAGATCACCTGGTCACGATGTTTGATGGCACCTGGAATTTATCTCATTTTATCTATTTTACAAGGGGCGGTTTGATCACTTGACCGTTATTTCACAAGGGACGGTTTGATCACCTGACCGTTATTTCACAAGGGACGGTTTGATCACCTGGCCGTTATTTCACAAGGGACGGTTTGATCACCTGGCCGTTATTTCACAAGGAGCGGTTTGATCACCTGGCCGTGATTTCACAAGGGACGGTATGATCACCTGGCCGTTATTTCGCAAGGGGCGGTTTGATCACCGGGCTAGTCTCAGTCTTTGTCGGACGGCATATTGCTGTACTGTTATATTGGACGACATTTTCGGCCACCTGTGACCATGCCGAGTGGGTGGCCTCCCGTGGCGCGTGACTTGTCATGGCCACTACCCTCCCCATGCACTATCTGTGGAACAGGGCGGCCTGCCTTTGTCACTTTGGATTGTCTAGATGAGCGGCAGCCTGGAAGATTGCAATATGCTGGTTCGAACCTTGGGCCGCTTCTTGGTGGTGGGGTTTTGCCCCCGGGTCTCTGTTTGTCTGCGCTCCTTCCGTTTCCCCTGAGTACATGTGCTTTGGCTTCAAAGGTTCCCCTCCCCAGAGGATGCAGGCACACTGGTGATAGCATCAGTTTATGCACCTTGCCCGCTGGCCGCAGCCTACCCACCATCACCTCCCTCCGTTATGACTAACGTATTATTGACGAGGCTGACCTCCAATATCTTGTCCGGCAAGCACCGGCCCTATCGACGGCCCTGATAGCCTCCCCGCGGCCCACGCCGCCTCCCCCCCCCCCCCCGGTCCTCCCCCCGGTCCTCCCCCGGTCCACCTCCCTGAACTCCCGCTCAGTCACTCGATCTCTTTCCCTTGTCTCCCCCTGCCAGGCTGCTGCCCTTTGGAGTTACCGCTCCCTCCCTCCCTGAGTCATCATCATATCAGGCCGCCCGGTGTGGGGAGTTGCGAGGGGGGGGGGGGCGGCGGAGTTGCGAGAGGGCCCTCACCCTCACCCTCACCCTCACCCTTCCGCGACTCCACTCCAACGGCACCCCCTTTCCCTCCCCCTTCCCCGCCTACGGCCCCGCGCACCGCTCTTTCCCCACCCTCAACTGCCCGCCGCTTTTGCCTGACTGCTCCCATTCCCTTTAACTCCACGGCGTACTCTCCCTGCCTCCTCACCCCCGTGTCACCACCCCCCCCCCTCCCCGGCCGGTCCCGTGTGTCACAGGCTAGCGACAAGCTGGCTCCCTCTCCCCAGCGTACACGGCGGGCCGGCCGCTCTACTCGCCACCTGGACGACTCGCCCGCCGCCGGGTACGAACCGCCCAGGTAACGAGCTCCGCCGTCGGTCGGTGCAACGCGCGCTATTAGCCAGCGAGTGGTGCTCCACGGCTCCGCCTCGGCAGTCAGTTAGTCCGTATACCAGCCTCGGATCCAGGCAGGACTCCACACCAGCGAAAAAAAGCGGCCCAACACCACCCACCCACCCACCCACCCTCCTCACCCCGGGGTTTTTTGACCTGCGGGATTATCGCCAAGGCAAAGCTGGAGGGATTACCGCCCCATGGGATTACTTAACCGTAATACGTACGCGGATTATCCTGAGGATTACTCATATATCTGAAGGTTCTGGATTAGGTGTTGTGAAAACCCTTACTACCCACCATGGATAGGTGATGTGACGATATATCCACGGGATACATACGGACACACACACCCACCGAGCACGTGTAAGTGATTGGGTGTAGCCTGGGTGGGTCCGCGTCCCAGTAGACTACAGCAACCTATAGGTAATGTTGCCACTACTCCCAAACAAAGATCTCAGTGCGTGGATATACTGTACATGTATATATGAATCATGCTTTTATTGTAGCCGTCTAGCTTTTTCATTGCTGGCTTACAGGACTTTGCGACCAGGCCTACCTCTTATACTGTGGCCTGTCATAAACTCTCATCCTTCAATCCGGGTTACGGGAAGGTAAGGAGGTATCTGTCGCTCAGTGATCTATCTCCCCGTGTGTAAAGGTACGAATAGACCACGGCTTACCACTGGCTGACCAACGTGACTGGGGCACTATATATGTGTAGACACGGCTACGCCGCACCCCCCCCCCCACCCTCTCTAACCCCCCCCCACGGTCAGCTGAGTGGACGGGAGTGTCCATCCCGCGTTGTTGTTATAGGGATCAATACGTTGACCATCGCAGCGTGACGGGTTCAGCAGTGGCTGTCTTATGGCCGACTCCCACCATGACTGGCTGCACCGTCCATCCGGCCTGTCCCGGTGGCCTGTACCCCTGTACCGGGGAGACAAAGGACTGGGTCATTATAACGGTGCCTGTCGCTTGTTGTCGTCCGTCTCCAATGCTGGTCGACTGACTGGTCAGTTATCGCCATCCTTTTAGGTCTCTTCCCATGGATGGCGAGAGGGGGTGGGCGTGGGGTATGGGGAGGGGGGGGGGGCGGCTGAACCGACCATTTCTTTAGGCTGCCCTGAGACACAAAGGATAGGGTTATAATGACGCAGGGCTTGTGGTCGTCGACTGGTGGGGGTGGGGTGAGGTGGGGTGGGGGGGGTGGGGATTGACGGGACGCGACGGGACGATGACCCTATGGGTACGGAACCGCCCCTCCCCCACCATCCACCCCATCCTCAGCTGCTGCAAGGTTAGGAGGCGAGGGGGGTTGAGGGGTGGGGGTGAGATGTGATCACCCGGGGTACCAGGAGGGGAGAGGGGTGGGGGTGGAGGTTCATCTGGTTTTTCTCTCCACTTCCACGTTTGAATGGTGGATTATGTTATTATGCCAAAGGACGGATTAATGCTGCTTGTGTTTTGTTAAATGTTTAATGGGCTCGAATAATAGGGGTGAGGTCGAGTGGAGTGGGATTTGTAGCGCTGTACACGAAGCTTGGTTGACTTTGTGCCCTATCGCGTGAGTATCCTATAGATATACATACGTGACGTACTTTTTAACCGGCTTTAGTGGTAACTAAGGGGAACCGTGATTAGATTAGCGGCTTATATCCGGGTGACCCCCTTCCCCCCTTCTCTCCCTTCCCCCTTCTCTCCCCTCCCCCCCCTTCCACCTCACCCTCCTTACCCTTCCCCACCCCCCTCCCCCTCCGAAACACAAGGCAGCAGGCAGGCAGGTAACCCGACTCACCGTGCCCCGCGCGGCTTTACGACCTGCCCGTCTTATCTGCTGGATGCCGATAACATACGCGCGGCGGGCGTATGACCCCTGTGGGTGGTGTGTGGAGGGGTGGGGGTGGTTGCGGTGGATGGTGGAAGGGAGGGAGGGAGGGAGGGAGGAAGGCAGGCAGGCATTGAGGGAGGGAGGGAAGGAGGGTCGGGAAGGCCCGGCGTTGGCGGTGTCGGTGCCTGGGTCCCTGTGCCCAGACATTCTGATAGGGCCCCGATGGGGGTTAGACAAATGCCAGAGGAGTGTGCGCGGCGTCGTGCGTTGTGTATCAGGCCTTGTTTATGCCCCCTCCAGGACAGACACAGACAGACAGGCAGGCTGGCTGCCGGTCTCTGGCGCACGCGGAAGCCATATAGATAGATAGTCACCGGCGGTAGATACTATTACACCCTATATAATACATTACACGTTATGGATATGTAACCATCTTCACCTGATGTAGCCGCGGTCTCAACCCGAGGGATAATTGTGGCGCGACCAGCCAATGTTCTCTTTTGCAAAGACTGGGGAAGTAATTTAGCCCTCGGTCTGGATTGTTCAGATCGCGCCGGATTACGTCTCGAATGCCTCAAGTCTCGCGAGAAGGTATCTCCCCCCGGTGCTAATTATATGTTCGCGCCCCTGAGGCTCTGCACACTGCACGTGATCTGTCTCTGTCACCGAGAGGGAGAAAGAGAGAGGTGGGGAGGGAAGGGGGCGTTAGGTATAGATATGCCACTCTTTGAGTGTGGCTCATGTATAGATAACACATACACGTGAGTGCCGTGCCCGCCGCCTGGCCACCTCGTCGGGTCTCGGGGTGTGTCTGGGGTTTGTCTGGAGCTGCCACCGCTTTGAAGGGTTGGGGTTGGGGGGGAAAGGGGGGTGGGGGGGGCAAGCCGAAAAGTAGGTGTGATTGAACGGAGCCACCTGTATTATGACGTGAATTAAGTGGTCCTCACCCCTCCATCCCTCCCCCCCCTCCTGTCGTCATTAACAACGGGATCCGGACAGATCCTCTCCAGTCGAGAGGAACGGCGGCTCGCCGTCGATTTGTGATGAATGGAGAGCAGATGGCGATCGGTGTATGTGGGTGCTTCTCTGGTCTCGTTCAGATACTATAGATGTCATGTATGTATATCGTTTGTATGTATCTGAGGGGACGGTCGTGTCTTTGGGTGTGTGTGTGCGTGGTAGGGTGGGGGACGACTGGGGGTTGTTGTAGGGGGCAGGGGGTGTGGGGGGGAATCTGTGCCAAGTGCCAAGGCAGTGTCAGTGAGGTCGATTGCTTTGACTCTCCCCTCCCGACCCCTGCACCCCTCCCTCCCCTTCACTTGACATATAGATATGTGCCTCCCGAAGTCACGCTGCGTAAATATGTACCCCATTTAGCCTATGTTCCCAGGTCGGCGGCGGCTGCGGCTGCGGCGGCTGCGGCTGCGGCGGCTGCGGCTGCGGCTGCTGCGGCTGCGGCTGCGGCGGCGTCCTCAGTCCTGGATCCAGGGCGGGTCACGCAGGCTCTTTGCACCTCGTAGAACTCGGTGCCAGACCCCACCCCATTCCCCTCACTCCCCTCCATCCACTCGTCCATAGGGGGAAGGGGGGGTGGGGGGTTGTCCGTACTCCTAGCATCGCAACAGGTGACGTCGCGGCTGGAGTGTCACTTTAACCAGCTGTACAAGCCTTGCTTTATCTTGGCCCGCCGCGTGACGTCGGGCGGCCAGCCTGGTCGCCATTTGTTGAGCCGGGAGGGAGCGAATGAATGGGTATCCTGCTGCCGTGTGCTGATGGATGGATTCGGGATCACGTGTTAACTGTGGGGATCCCGACAACCGACCGGATGCAGGCCTTGCTTGCTTGCTGCCGGTCTTTCTGGATCCAACCGCCGGCTGTCTGGCCAGCTGTCTGGATCGCCCCGTGTCAGGGTGTCGGTACGGAACACCCAGGGTACGAATCAGAATCGCGCTGGGGTTGTAAAGTGCGACTTAATGGGGGGTCGTTGAGGGCTGTGTATCGTAGTATGCAGCTGTACCGTGTGGGGCTGTGCTGGTAGGGGTGGTGGTGGGGCGTGTCTGGAAGTCTAGGGGTGTGGGGCCTGTGACAGGTGGCCTATGGGATGTGACAGGCTACATGCTGGGGGCGAGTGAGGGGGGGTGGGGGTGTGTGGCCGGCAAGCATGTTTGTGTCACGACCGGGCCCACGGGTCGGGGCGGGGGTTGGCGGTTGGTGTTGGTAGTCAGGCGGCACGTTGATGCAGTGCGGTGTTTTAAGTGCGCCGGTCGGCCTCTTTGTGAGAGATGGCCATTGCGGCTGCATATACGCACTCTTTTGGCGAAATCACGACCGAACAAAAATCTTTCCCCCCGGCGAATGTGTCAACGAGGTTCAAAGTCTGCCAGACGGAGTAATATTTTCCGTCCACGTCCTTCGTCCCCGTCAGTTGTTGACTGGTGGCCGAGTGCCTAGTGCGGGGTACAGCTGGTTGATTGCGTCGGGTGAGGGTTGGGGTGGTCGGAGGGGGGTGGGGGAGGTCTACTTCTGGTAGGCGAGAGCGGTGGTGGTGGGGCGTCTTCTGTATATAGACTGCATGCGGCGCGATCAGAGGCTGATCTCGATGGAATGTCGTTGACCTCTTGACTGATGTGCACGTATACCACCTACATCATCCACCACTGCGTGGTGCGTATGTTATATAATATGACTGCTTCGGGATTCTGCACTGCTGTAATCTCGGACAGACAATGCCGTCTGGCTGACTGCGCCTCGAGATCTGACAAGTCAAGCCCCAGCTTTGTCCAGGTCCTCAGGTGGTCCTTGTCCAGGTCCTCAGGTGGTCTTTGGACGGTCCTAGGTCCTGTGGCGCGATGGGACCAGGCGCTCGTGTCACTCTCAGACCAACGCTAGAGCTGCACTGTCTATACCGCGTGGTTGTCGTCCTCTCAACGATACCGGACAGGAATATGACACGTAGGATACCAGCTCAGGTAGGGCAACCAGGGCTCTTCCGTTCATTCTCCCGTTGACGCGATATGACCAGAAATGGTTAAAGCGTCCTGAATATACAACCATGTAGGGCAACCAGCATGTCGTACCACGGTTTCATACATGACCTGGTTACATTGCTCCATACATGACCTCGTTCCATCGCTCCATACATGACCTCGTTCCATCACTCCATACATGACCTGGTTCGATCGCTCCATACATTACCTGGTTCTATGCTTCCATGCATGACCTGGTTCCATCGCTCCATACATGACCTCGTTCTATGGTTCCATACATGTCCTGGTTCCATGGTTCCATACATGACCTGCTTCCATGGTTCCATACATGACCTGGTTCCATGGCTCCATACATCACCTGTATCCATGCTTTCATGCATGACCTGGTTCCATGGTTTCATACATTACCTGGTACCATGGTTTCATACATGACTTGGTTCCATTGCTCCATGCATGACCTTGTTACATGGCTCCATACATGACCTGGTTCCACGACTTCAAGCATGACCTGGTTCCATGGCTTCAGACATGACCTGGTTCCATGACTTCAAACAGTACCTGGTTCCATGGCTCCAAACATGACCTGGTTCCATGGCTCCATACATGACCTGGTTCCATGGCTCCATACATGGCCTGGTTCCATGGCTCCATACATGACCTGGTTCCATGAGCTAAGCAGGCTAAGCCGCATATCAACCGGTTATGGGTTCGTGCCCCATTGTAGCCAATGTGTGCACAAAGGCGGCCTAAAACTACAATCCATCCCTCCATCCGTCGATCGATCCCTGCGGCCACCTAGCGTGACCCGGACTGACCCTCTCCAGGCGACACGCTTACTCCTTTCCTGCAGATAGTGGATGGCTTCAACCTTGAATCCGCCATAGCGACCTCGGCGGGCCACGCGATGGCGGGTGGGTTGGGTGGGGTGGGGGTCGGGGTGGAGGGTCGGGATGGAGGGGGGCGGGGGTGATCGCTGCGCCGTGCTGTGGAGGATGCGATAGCTGGCCGGTCGCGTGTCCAGGTGTGCTTATGTGTCGTCATTGCGTCGTCACTGCGTCCGGAAATACACCCGACAGTATGTCACCGACCACTGGCCTGATGGCTGGTGTGTATCACTCCCCTCCCCACCAGCACCGTCCTAGCCCCCCCCCCCCCTACGCCCACCGCCTCGAAGCCCCCACCCGTCCCTCCCATTCGCTCCGTGCTATTCTCCCCACCCCTCACAATCCTCCTGTTACTCCCTCCCTCCCTCCTTCAGTCTGCGAGATTATAGCGCCTCGTGTGCTTTAATCGAGACCACTCCCTCCCGTGGCTCTCACCTTGTTTGTGGCATATATTCCTTCATTTACTTTCACCAAGGCCATAGCTGCATTGCCTGCACCACTGCCCCTCCCCCTCTCTCCCCCCGCCCCCAACATGGACCTCCAACCCTTTCCCACACCCCGTTCCACTGAACCCCTTGCTCACACTACCTAGACCGCAGCCCCCCCCCCTCACCCCCCACCCCTGACCCTACCTGTAAGCCACCCCTCCTCCCTGTTTCCAGGCCACGTGGCCTGCCTCTCGCTGGTACCTTTGTCCAACACATCATATCGCTGACCACATTGCGGCAGCGGCCATTTGGTTGCCCCGAGCCTTCTTTTTGCTGTGACTGTAGTTTATGCTCCCCCCCCCCCCTCCTCGCACCCCCCTCCACGCGCCCTTCTCCTCTGTAAGCATTGAAGCACTTGGCAGAGCCATATTCAATATACGACGTTGAGACATTCTTTGTCGTAGATTCTTTTGTAGATTCTGCAGGTAAATCTTGACCTGCTACTGCATGACAAAGTACGTTGTTGACCCGGGAGGACCCAATATAATACCGACCCAGGTAGAGACCAGGGAGAGTGGCGGGAAGTGGTGAGGGAGGTGGAGCAACGCGTATGGATCGGGGGGAGTGGACAATAGGATGGACTGAGTGACCTCAGGTGTGGGAGGGAGCGAGCAGGTCCCAGCGGCGCCCCTACCCCCCGCCAGGTCGTCTGGGGTCACGGGGACGCCGCCTGACGCCTGACCTTGTGGCCTCCTGACCCTGTGGCTGGCTGCATGTGGCCGCGCCGGCTCCTCGCGCTCACCAGGCTGTGGCCCAGGGCGACATCAGGTCCCGGGATAAACCCATCCCACACTCTGACTCGCTATTCCTGCAAACCTTAACATGTTTAGCCTCTAGGATAAATGTTTAGCCTCCCTGGGTGAATTTAAGCTGCGTGCGATAAAGTCTATATAGCATTCTCGGTTACATCATCTCTACTCCATGATATAACCGATTGGCTGGAGATCAACCAATCTGGCATTTGAACCAAGGTAACATAATACGCGTCTTTACGGCCGTTCCTCTTTTGGAAAGGCTGACGCACTCCAGCATACATGACAATTAAAAGATTGTTTTTTTCTGCACACGAGGTATATTAGGCCAAGGAACCTGCAGGGATAAGGAATGATTTGGATGCAATATGTCCCAGATTAGATCGATGAGACCGGGTTTCGAACCCGACACCTATTGATCTACATTTGAGTGTTCTACCCACTCGGCCACCGAGGCTCCCCCTCAGCCTAACTGCTTGTTTGGTCCACTTAAGATGCTTCGTGAGTTCTTTAACTTGTTTTTACTCTCGTTGTCGCATGATGATATCTTGGCTCCTGTTTAGCCGATGTGTTTGCACCAAAGTGGCTCAAATCACCTGTCTATCGATCCAACCCTTGTCCTTTCGACTCATTCGTTTGCATTGGGTTCTTTTGTGTGTGCAATAAAAATGTGTCTCCTGTGCAAGCGGAGTTTCTTTGTCGCCCACGAGAACATAAAACTGGACCGTCCATGTTGCGAAACAACTGGGGTATACGACAACAAGAGGCTCATGCGCGGTCTCTTGACACCTGTCCACGTGGCCTCTCAGTCCCCTGTTATCGCCCTCTCAGGCAGGAAGAGTCCCCGCCCAGCATGATTAACGCATGCCGACAGAGGGCGCTTATCCATATAGGTATTTCGTGCGTATCATTATGTTTTATGTGTTCTTGAATTCGACGCATACTTTTTATGTCTCTGGGATGACATGTGCGACAAACATGGCGTAAATAATAAATTGAATGACGTCAATGTGTCGGTAAACATGGCGGAGGCCCCAAGGCTAGATCCCTGTGGGTTAGTCTGGTCGTTATTAATTATGGGAGTGGCAGTATAATCCAGGGGCGTTCCTTGGTCGACAGATCCCGGTCCAATCCCCTGGCCTGGCATACCTGGAGTGTGTGTGTTCTGGGGGCCGGGCCGGTAATGATGTGTTACACCATCATCGTCTATTTCATCATCCTAAGAGGTTCGTTCGCCCCGTGTGAGCCACATATATGAACAGACCATTAACACTTCACGCGTTCGCCCTTCTTTGCCAATCGTGTAAGGTGAAGCCCACTTTAGTTCAGAAATATCTTGATTCTTACACGATTTTAATTTTTTTACTCCAAAATCATTATGATTAGGCGTATCTCTGGAGGCTGTTTGCAATATGTTAACGCCAACGAGACTAATCTTTGGATAGTGCAAACACCAGGCAACTGTGGATGGAAATATTACGACGGCGGATGATTTTTAACTGGCTCATGCCGTTATCAATCAGACCGGCTGCAGCTATTCGTGCAGCCAGGTGCCTCACTCTCCCCAGACACGTTGGTAGGCTGGGCTCGCGTTAGCATTCGCCAATAGCCATTGGGCGAGAAATATCGGGATTTGGCGATAAGAACTTCCTGGACACTCGCCAAAATGGCGAATATAAAAGTTCAACTATAAACACATTTTTATTCATGTTCACATTACATGGTAGATCTACTACATTCGTCTCCAATTATGAGATTTATAACCAATTTATAACCAATATATTTGGCTAATTTTGGCTAACGTTTTCCACGGAATTAGCCAAATTGGCAAATGAAAAAAATATCCTAGCGCGAGCCCAGGTAGGCGTGATGTATAATTTACCGGTTGATTTTTCTGCATTGATGGCGCCCGAATCTCTCACGTGGTTTCCACGTAGAAGGTACGGCCACGGGTGGGCCTAACTGCCCAAGCTCCCCGCTCGGTGGCATCACGTTCATCAAAGCGATGTATTTCAATACTCTTCATCGCGGACACAATATGACATACAAAGAATTGGTTTAGCTATTATGAATTAAAAGTTGCTCCAGAGATAGAGAGAGGGCCAATATGGGGTGCCCGCTTTAATGGCCGCTGCGTTGGGATATTTTTTTGAAAGCTGAAATGGCCAGCTGCAAATGGGTCAAACATGTTAACTAGATGCTGACATTGGATGAGGTTTCAACTGGAGCAACCTGTCTTGGATTGCCTGAAGGGACGTGGCGGTCTGTGATGACGGTGGGTGGTGGCAGGCTGGCTGGTTGGCTGGCTGACTGGCTGACTGACACGTTTACGAGGCTCGGTATGTTCCCTGTGACCATGCCAAGTTCATGCATAAACATGAGGCATGCCGCCCCTTTCGAAGTCCCTCAACCCCCGACCCCCACCCCCCCGTCCCCTCCCTCCCCTTCCTCCCATCCCTCCCCTCCCCCCCCCCTCCCGTCCACCGGGGTGCTCGGACCTCAGGTCAGGAGGATAATGCCAGCCAGACGCCCTTTTGTCTCAGACGGAATTTTGACCTTTTTCTGTCCTTTGTTTGTGGGTGATGCGGTGGGGGTGGGTAGGTGCTGTGGTGGGGGTAAGGGGTGTATGGTGTGATGGGGGGTAAGGGGTAGGTGGTGTGGCGTGGGGTAAGGGTCACCAGTGCCCAGATAAGAACCACGTCCCCGATTTTACCTCCCCTGGCCTGGAGTGGCCACAATTAGGTTTTGATTGAAAAAATGCCGGCTGCATCGTTTGCTTCATATCATCTATTTTCTCTTATCATCGGTCCGCCCACTGTGCTCGGCTAGGTCAGCCCAAGCGGCCGGTGTGTGGGTCGAATCCCACCTGTGCAAATGTCTTATATTTGTGCATGAAGAACGTGCCATGCCTTTCTTCGCGAAGAGTACGAGGGAGTTTGATCATGGCTTTCCCTACCTTGACCTTCCCCATGGCCGCGATATGACATAAACAGGTTAAAGCGTCCTACATAAATCAATCAATCCAGGAACCTCCCGCAATAGATTCGTGGATCCGCAATTATGCCTGAACATGGATGTCACTCCGAGAGTGGGCTGAAATCCTGATGCCACTGCGTGTGTACGGACTGGTCCCGCCCCCCTTCTCCACCACCCCCACTCTGCCTTCGACTCACTCCGCTAGGGCTCTATTATATCTCTGTTGCCGCCTACTTCCTCAATGCATTTCCGCACTTGCAGGCTAAGAGTGGAAATCGCTAGGAAAAATGCGCTGCGCGTTTCTACAAAAAACGTTCAGTCACAATTGTAACTTTTTCGAAAGGGTACAAGATGTTTTTTTGCTGTATTAAATACACAGAGCTCGTTATTTTTATGTGTTATTCTTGAAAATTATGATGATGATTACGGCTGATTTGACCGTTTTTCAAGAATCTTGAAATTTTTCCCCGGCCGACCTCAGCGGTAAAAGCGCGGCTTGCGTAGCGCCACCGTGCGGGGAGCTTGCACCACCCCCTCGATCAGGGTGTGGAGAATTATGCCAGAGATATAGGAATGGCTTTTGGCCCTGTTCTACACGGCCACGATCTGCCTAACGACGTGTGTTCTTGGTACTGCCTCACGGTGCGTTATCAGTAGCGGTAAAATGGGTCCGCCTACCCCCCCCCACCTCCCTCCTCCCCCTCCCCCTCACCCCCTGTCCCCTGTCCCCCTGCCCCCCCCCTCTCCCCCCTCCCTCTCTTACCCTCTCCCCCCCCTCCGCCTCACCCGGGTCCGACACAGCCGCTCTTGTAACTACATCACTTTGATCTTTGTTTTGTGTGTTCTAAAACTCAAAGGCATATATATTTCAAACTGATGATGCTGAGAGCCGACTGAGGGGTGGCGTGAGGCCTGGCTTGTGGTGTGGTGTGGTGTGGTATGGCATTGGGTCGTGCGGTATGGCAGTGTGTGATGTGGTATGCCAGTGTGTGGTGTGATGGTGCGCGTCGCGTCACGTGACATGGCGTGACGTAACGTGACAGTGTGACGTAACGTAACGTGACGTGACGTAGCGTGACGTAAAGTAGCGCAGCGTCATGTAACGTGACGTGGCGTGACCTAACTAGGTGCAGCGTGACGTAACGTGAAGCAACATCACGTAATGTCACGTAACGTTTCTTAGCGTTACGTGACGTAACGTAGCTCGCTGTGTCACTGGAGATCACTAAGTAAGGCCCACCAACCGGAAGTGCGTCACGGATCGACGTGAAGTGATTGCATTAGCAAAAATAGAAGGGAAAACACGTTGGCCATCTTGTTTGAACTGGTATCTTGTGCGGCACATTAGTCTTGTTGTTCGCCTTTCCCCCATCTCGTGATCTGACGGGGCTTCCTGGCCAGGAATAACCCGTGTCTGCACGAAGGTGGAGGATGTCTGAAAAACAGGGATTCTTACTTTGCGGTGAAGCCTTGTTTTTATCATTCGCCCATCTCAGTGCGGTGGGTGTCATGTACCGCGTCTCATAACGCGGGCAACCGATGGGGGAAGTAGGAGGGGAGGGGGTTGGGTTGGGGGTGGGGGGGGGGGGTCAGTCCTGTCGCTGATATTATGCAATGAAACGCAGTAGCTGATTGGTCCACAGGTGACCGAGTATTCCCTCTGAGATGGGCTGGGCCAACCTATTTATTTGGCTGGTGGTACATGTACTTGCATTTAAGTGTCTGTATGGAGACGATAAAGGGTCTGATGGCATAGATTGTATGGTAAAACTGAAACCTACACTGCCAAGATATCTTGAAGTCCTCTTGAAGAGATGAAGTGAGCTCTCGCGGATTACGTATTCCGGGGTTGTCCGGCCGCCACTGGCGAGTGGCGCCGATAGCGCTGGCGCTGCGGGGACGTACTGGCAATCTACACCCATTCCCAACCTTATCGACGAGGAAGTGTTAAGACGAGAAAGATTGAGATGATTAGACGGGGGCTATTATTAAACACATATCGTCCACAATTCTACGAGGTCCGCTGCGGTCGTTTGCATGTTATTTTGGTATCCGGTGTTTTATACAATGGACCTGGTGTAAATCTACGAGCTCCGATCTAGTCGTTTGCTTGTTTTTTTTTCGGTATATAGGCCGTATTTTACATAATGGACCTGGTGGTAGTCTGCGAGGTTCGCTCCAGTCGTTCGCATGTTTTCTCGCTATATATTCCGTATTTTATACAATGGATCTGGTGCTAATCTACGAGGTTCCCTTCAGTC
>OZ025248.1:37727323-37847409 GCA_964019135.1 Arenicola marina
GCGTGTCCCCAAGGTAGGTCGAATATTGGATTAGGCGTGTCCCCAAGATAGGTCAAATATTGGATTAGGCGTGTCCCGGAGGTAGGTCCAAAAAAAGGATTAGGCGTGTCCCCAAGATAGGTCGAATATTGGATTAGGCGTGTCCCGGAGGTAGGTCCAAAAAAAGGATTAGGCGTGTCCCCAAGGTAGGTCGAATATTGGCTTAGGCGTGTCCCCAAGGTAGGCCGAATATTGGATTAGGCGTGTCCCCAAGGTAGGTCGAATATTGGATTAGGCGTGTCCCCAAGGTAGGTCGAATATTGGATTAGGCGTGTCCCCAAGGTAGGTCGAATATTGGCTTAGGCGTGTCCCAAGGTAGGTCGAATATTGGATTAGGCGTGTCCCCAAGGTAGGTCGAATATTGGATTAGGCGTGTCCCCACGGTAGGTCGAATATTGGATTAGGCGTGTCCCCAAGGTAGGTCGAATATTGGATTAGGCGTGTCCCCAAGATAGGTCGAATATTGGATTAGGCGTGTCCCCAAGATAGGTCGAATATTGGATTAGGCGTGTCCCGGAGGTAGGTCCAAAAAAAGGATTAAGCTTGTCCCAAGATAGGTCAAATATTGCATTATACGTGTCCCCAAGATAGCAGCCCAGGGCTATTAGTGGCCTTCTCGTATTGCGTCATTGGCGAGGGCTGCAGACAGACTGGGGGTCGGGTGTGGGTGGGGTGGGGTGGGGTGAGGGTGGGGCGTGAGTGGTGTGACGGTGAGGGGCGATGTGGGGATGACGGAATGTCGCCCGAGGAGTTTCCGGGAAGCTGGCGTCAGCGTTGTTGCCTGGCGGCAGGCTTGATGCCGGGGTCTGTGGTTATCTTGGCCGGGAGAGGTGGCAGCAAGGTAAGGTGTCTAACTATCTACCTGTGTACCCACCTAGGCGCCTCCTGCGCCCCTACCCCCGCCCCACCCCCCTCCGCCATCGCCCCCATCCCCTAGCCCCACCCCGTACCTCTGTCCCCCTCTCCGGTGCGGCGACCGCCGCCTCGCTACACGGTTGGCATAATCACAAAGCACTCTGACTGCTCGGGGTCAAATGCCGGGGGTGGGGGGAGAGCGGGTGGGGGGGGGGGGCGAGGGGGGGGGGGTAGGTGGGCGGATGGGAACGGGATTGATCCGCCCAGACGTCGGGCGGGTTCATCGCCCTGGAGTGTTTATCCGGTGACAAGAGCTCATCACCCAGCACTAGTGCAGAGAGCTGACCAAGGACTATCCCGTGTAGTGATGTTAATAATGGATAGTAATACACCAATTCCCCTTCCTCCCTCCCTCTGTCCTTGTGGGGTGGGTACAAGTGGTATTTCAGCTATTTCATTTCGTATAATCGTGTTTATAATACATAATAATACATCAGTTCCCCTCCCTCCCTTCCTCCCTCCCTCCCTCTGTCTGCTTGTGGGTGGGTACAAGTGGTATTTCAGCTATTTCATTTCGTATAATCGTGTTTATAATACATAATAATACATCAGTTCCCCTCCCTCCTTCCTCCCTCCCTCCCTCTGTCTGCTTGTGGGGTGGGTACAAGTGGTATTTCAGTTATTAATTTCTCGTGTTTTTTATTTGTGTTGTTTCCAGAGACCCCGCTGACTCTGGCCGCCACCCTGCCCTCCCCCCGCAGCGTCATCCTGACCCTGGTCGGCGGCGGGGCTCACATCGACTTCCGCACGCGGCGGGAGGGCCTCACCCCCATCCACCGGGCCGCCCAGAGAGGCAACATGGCCGCCATCAAGGTCAGTCAGTGTGCAACCGCCTCCATTTCCCGGAAAGTTTAGTTTTGGGATTTGATTTCCTCATTGTGGTCGTTGTCTCGGGCGTGGGTCTTCGGCCTCTTTAGCACATGTGTGCATAACAATGGCCCAGAACATCATCCTATCTGTCGTAATAGTATAACATCGTCGAATCCAATGCCTCTAACATAAAACAAGCTTGTCATTTCTCCTGCTGCCTAGTATGTCATCCTGCTTTTAAACTCAAATTAGGAGATGTTATGGAAGCGATTTGTGGGAAGCACTATGGACTGATGCCTCTAAAATATTATAATGATAAAACTAGTACTAAAACTAAACTTTACTAGTGTGAGCGCTATGGACTGTATATAATGGGCTGTCTTGTTGTTTGCAGACGTTCTTGGAGCTGGGAGCCTCGCCCAACTACCGGGACGCCCACGGCCTGACGCCGCTCTTCCACACCATGCTGCACGACCACCTCCCCGCAGTGCGCCGAGCTGCTTCTGCACGACCATGCCACCGTCGGCGTGGCGGACGAGCGGGGCTGGACCGAGGTCCACCAGGTGAGTCACTGGGTCAGGGGCTGGACCGAGGTCCACCAGGTGGGTCACTGGGTCACTTGGTGGGACCGAGGTCCACTAGGTGGGTCACTTGGTCAGGGGGCTGGACCGAGGGCCACCAGGCGGGTCACTGGGTCAGGGGGCTGGACCGAGGTCCACCAGGTGGGTCACTGGGTCAGGGGGCTGGACCACCAGGTGGGTCATTGGGGCAGTCAGTGGGTCAGGGCAGGGGGCTGGGGATGGGGCGGGGGTTGGGAAGGGGGGCTGGATGGAAATCCACGAGGTGGATCATATTGGTTACTAACTCGAATGGCACGAATACTTGAAGGAGGTGAGTCTATTGATAAACTGATGGGTGTGGCTGTCCCCTAAAGTGCTTCCACAGTGTTGATTGTGACACTCGCATCCCATGATCACCCCCCGCCTTTAAAGTCCATGCCGCTCGTCATAACGCCCCCGTGCGAGCGGCCGCTGTTCTAGGTCTATCATACCCCAGGCTTGCACGGCGCTGTAACGGCGCAGGTAGAGGTGAGGCAGCCCAGGATGGGCGAGGGGGCCCTGCGTGTGGCTGGAGCACTACACTACCCCAGTGTGATTGATTGCTTTCCGGTCCACAGAGACCTCCATTGTATGCGGACCAGCTATCAGGGGATCCCGTCTTACTGGTGTGATACCTCTGCACATCTAACACAGTTCTTGCAACCCGCCTCTGGGTAAAAAACTTCCGATCTCCGGAAAAAAAAACCAAATTGATTTCGCGTATGTTTTTGGGTTTGGCTAAATAACACTCGCACCCCGCCTTGGAAACCCACACGTGGCCTAAATCGTTTAATTAAAGTTTTGTGGTGATCGCACAGGATCCGTTAAGTAAGGTTAAATAACATTGTCCATTGTAATAATATAATCGACACAATATCGCTCACAAAATCGCTCACAATATCCGCCGCTGCACCCACGCCCCCCCCCCCCCACGCCCCACCTTGGTTCTAGCCCCGACTCGGCTCTACTTCAGCCCAAACCAGTTGCTGAGCCCCCGCCCCCCACCTCCCTCTCCTATCCCTGTCGCCAGGATGGTCAGACCCCTCTCCCCCCCCCCCTCCCTCCTCCACCGCTTGCAGCCCACCGTCGCACCCCGGACTGCTCTGCCTCTCAGGTACGCGACAGTCTCACCACGTGTTCCGCCAGATGGCGCCCCGGCCGCCGACCCTACCTACCCACGCTATGTTTTTGAAAGATGATTGCTATTAATAATGAATAATTGATAATTACATGACGGGGTGGTCGGCATGGCTCTGAGGTGAGAGGAAGGTTGCCCTCGAGGAATAAAACACCGGGGGCCCTGGGTCGTATGAGAGTGGGCGCCCGTACCGCCTCACCGCCCGGCCTGGTGGGGTGTGTGGGGGGAGAGGGGCAGAGAGAGAGAGAGAGAGAGGGAGACAATAAGCTGTCACCACGCGGCACGCGGATCACTCATGAAAACAACAGGTCCGACGACACGTCATAGAGGGCGGAACCGGAAACGCGAAGTAAATTGTTGCGCAACTTGCACGTGGCACATATCCGACCCTGTACATTTTATATTTAAAATGCGTTGCCAGGAAGTTAAATGTCCAAGATTGCGGATCCATGGTTACTAATCTGCGAGAGATGCGCAGTATGAAGGACTTATTCATGTGGTGCAAACAACCACATAGGCAATTATTATATCAATAGCTTCGAGCTACATTTTCTGGGCCAGAAATTTATTCTTGCATGATGTGTATCGCAAGCGTGTGTACTTACTTCCGCCCCCCCCCCCCACCCTAAACACACACACACACACCATCCCCACCCCATTACTTCGGCGAAGCATCATAATAGACAAGAAAACATATGTTGTTTCAGGTCAAGTTTGTGCGCAAACTGGAACATTCAACAGAATAGACAAGAGTTATGACTCCTGTTATATAACTACATATGAGTGCCATGAGGGCAGCACCTAACATTAACAAACACGTTGCCATTGGGGAGTTTTGAAGCTGAATTTAGGAGTTAGTGCGTGGTCCTCGCCGCCTTGATTGTCCACGACCGGTCGGTGTAGAGACAACACGTACCAAGTGTCCGGCCAGACGTGCCTCGTATGCCTATGAACCGGTCACTTAGCTATGTACGTATCCTCGCACGGCGAAAGGAGGGGGGGTGGTGGGGATCCAGGAGAGGAAGGGGGGGGGGGGCTTGTGCCTATGAACTGGTCACTTAGCTATGTACGCATCCTCGCACGGCGAAAGGAGGGAGGAGGAGGAGGAGGGGGTGGGTTGGGGCTCCAGGAGACCGTTGGGGGAGGGGGAGGGGGTAAGGACACCGGCGGTGCGTCCAGCTGTCACTGTGACACCACGCCTTGTCCTCCTCACCACGTGTCTTGCTCTGTCCGCACCTCCCAGTGGTTGTTTAATGCGTGTCTCGGGAGCAGAGACGTGCGGCGACTGTCAACTAATCCCTCTCACCGAGTGTACTGTTGGCGTATCACAGTGATTTGTACTCACCCAGTGTACTGTTGGCGTATCACAGTGATTTGTACTCACCGAGTGTACTGTTGGCGTATCACAGTGATTTGTACTCACCGAGTGTACTGTTGGCGTATCACGGTGATTTGTACACCGGTGCACGCGTTCCGGTGCTTGTTCGGGTGCCGTCGGTTAAAGGTGCACAGGTGACCCCTGAAGTGAAGGTCGGTGCGGTCTCATTACCGATAAACGGCGTGGACTTAAAGTGATGAGGAGAGCATGACGTCACTTTTGGTGTGCTGAAATGATAAAGAGTATGTGGCGTCATTTGTTAGTGTGCTGAAGTGACAAGGATTATGTGACGTCGTTGTTATTGTGCTGAAGTGATAAGGAGTATGTGACGTCATTGTTAGTGGACTGAAGTGATAAGGAGTACGTGACGTCATTGTTAGTCTGCTGAAGTGACAAGGAGTACGTGACGTCACTTGTGGTGCGCCTGAGTAGTTACGTCACCATTTGTCTGCTTGAGGTGATGAGGATATACGTGACGTCACTCACAGTGTACTTTAGGTGATGAGGAATACGTGACGTCATTCACACCGTATACTTTAAGTGATGAGGAATACGTGTCGTCATCCAGTGTACTTTAGGTGATGAGGATATACGTGACGTCACTCATAGTGTACTTTAGGTGATGAGGAATACGTGACGTCATCCACAGTGTACTTTGGGTGATGAGGAATACGTGACGTCACTCACAGTTTATTTTAGCTGATTAGGATTACGTGACGTCACTCACAGTGTATTTTAGGTGATGAGTATATACCTGACGTCACTCACAGTGTACTTTAGGTGACGAGTATATACCTGACGTCACTCACAGTGTACTTTAAGTGATGAAGAATGCGTGACGTCACTCACAGTGTACCTTTAAGTGACGATCATACAAAATCAATATTTTATTCAATATTGACATTTTTATTATATGATCATACAAAATATTTTTTTTATACTTTATTGACATTTAAATTATGTGATAATGATCTATTCATTGTAAACATGGCGTGTTTGCTGTTGTTATCCATGCTTCATGGTGTCGTTGTTGTCTGTCTGCAGGCGTGTAAACATGGCCGCGTGCAGCACCTCGAACACTTACTCTTCTACGGCACCGATATGAACGTACAGAACTCTAGTGGCAACACCGCACTGCACGTATGTGCCGTCAACAACCAGGTGGGTGTCTGACTTGCGGGGGGGGGGGTGTGCTGCAGTGAAATGAAGTACGTTACGTCATTGTTAGTGTGCTGAAGTGATAAGGAGTACGTGACGTCATTGTTAGTGTGTTGAAGTGATAAAGAGTACGTGACGTCACTTGTAAGGCGCCTTAGTAGTTACGTCACCATTAGTCTGTTTGAATGTCAACTGGTGATTGTCTTACTTCTGTTACCTTTATATCATACACCAAGTACTTCTATAACATATTTGGTATTGGTGAAATAATAATAATACTTGTGCCCCATACTGGCCATGCATTGAATAACAATCATTTAAAAAGGGCCGAGTGAGGTGCCAGTGACCTCCCCCCCGCCCAAATCCACCCTCACCCCCTACTCCAGACCCGCTAACGCTCTCTCCGGCTCTGCTTCAGGAATCCTGTGCCCGGGTGCTTTTATTTCGTGGTGCCGACAAGTCGATCCAGAACTTTGCCAACCAGGATGCCTTCCAAGTAGCCGTGATATCAGGGAACACTGAACTCGCTCACATCATTAACCACTTCAAGAGAGATGAAGTCGGTAAGTCAACCAACCACGATCAGCCGTGGCCAACGGCACTTCTTCACCGTCATTGCTGTCAGTTCCGATGGACGCCCTATGCTCCCGCTCCCGCCCCTCCCGCCCTCCCCATCCCGCCCCCGGTACCTCCCCCGCCTTCTCCTCCGCCACCTCCCCCCACCCCTACCCCAGTACCTCCCCCGCCTTCTCCCGCGCCACCATCCCCACACCCCGACCCCAGTACCTCTCCCGACACCTCCCCCCACCCCGACCGCAGTACCTCCCCCGCCTTCGCTCCCCTGCCACCGCCCACGCCTCCTGCCACCTCCACCCCCCCCCCCCGCTCCTGCCCCTGCCCCCCCCTCCCCCTCGCCCCGCCCGTCATTGTTCTCACAGCTAACATATCACAGTTACAGTTATACGAAAAAGGGCCAGAGCGACATAAAAGAATAGCAGCCTGGGCCTGTTTGTAGTGTTTTATCTCCGGCGCGACTGAGCACCATAATGTGGAGACATCAAAGCTGTGACGTCGAGGAGCTTTCAGGAGCTTCGGGAGTGTCAGACATTCCAGTCGCGTGCTCCCCGGCGGTCTGGGCCCCGTGAGCACTCCAGACGAGTGGTCTCCATGGTGGCCGGCTCACTCTCATAGCGGGTTTTATAAGTCTGAGTCTCTATACGCCGCGTCTGGTGTCCCTCCCCCTGCAGCAAGGCTGGACCCTGTGAGAAAGGCGCCCCGATGGCTAGGTTACAGTCTTCCAGTGTAAGGGACGGGATATTTACCGCATGGATCTACAGTCGTTGTGTATGTTGTTAGCTTAACCCTCAGTTTAATGGTATCCCATTCATTGCTGTCTTTACTATTAGCAACTTTTATCGTTTTAATGCTCTCGTCAATTACTGTAATAAGTTTGTTGACCCATACTGTCGTGTGAAATATACCAAATGACTCAGGAAGGAATTTTATCTTGACTTTATGAAATGTGAGGGATAAAATAATACGGCAGTGTTAAACGATAAGTAAAAAACAATCCTCACTGCCCCCTGCAATGTTCACCCATTGTTTCTTACAATTTGGATACCTCCTCAAGTTAAAATACTATCCTATTTCGAGCGTGTGAAATGTTTTCATGTTTTGAGACCTGGCCCAATGTTGTCTTGCTGTACCCAAAAGTGGCTTACCACACTAATGTATTATTTTAATTATTAATATTAATACCTGATAATGTTGAAACCTGGGCGTTGCAGTGCCATTCCAAGAGATGCCCCACTACAACGACAAGCGGCGAGGCACGCTCACCCCCGCCACCCTGTCCAACCTGATGCGTTCCCGCAGCAACCCGCACCTCAACCAGCTCTTCCAGGACGCGGGCCTCTCGCCCGACCACTCCTCCTCCTCCTCCGCCACCAGCCCGTCCGCCAACGGCATGCCGCGCTTCCTGGCCAATGGCAACCTCTTCGACCCGTCGTCTGCGGGACTGCTCTACCAGAACGTGCGCCTCCGGGACGAGGGCGACAGCCGCTCGCTCAGCATGTCCAGCGGGGGATCCTACACCGGTGAGTGGGGCGGGGGGGTCGGGGGGCTAGCCGCAGGGTTGGGCGGGGGGGTGGGGGGGCACTGCGGGCGCCGGCCTGGGACAGTACCGCCGTGTGAGGAACTGGGCGTTGTGTGTGGGGGGAACACAATTTCTTGTCTTGCATATAACATTTTTTTTTTAGATTCCGACATGGTTTTGGCGGGAGACAACTGTTTGAATAGTTTTAATTAGTTTAAAACTAATTAGTTTTAATTTAATATATTTATATGCGTGTTGAGATAATCACATGCTTTTATATAGCTTGACTTGGTATAGTTAATCCACATCTACTCTATGTTCCCGGGCTGTATTCGATAAGGGTGTTAATACGTAAGTTGTAACAAGACTAGTTAATCTATATGCGTAACCCGATTTAACCCGAACACATTAGTTAAGTAGGATCAACGTGCTACCGTATAACCGACGTGTGGCTAGCTCGCACTGGTATAACAACGTAGTCCTTAATTATTAAACTGAGTAGCGTTAAATATATTGACTCAATGTGGGATCATTTCATCCCCATTCCGGTGTCGCCTGTTAGCCATGTGCGGTGCGGGCCTATCACTGTGTCATATACTACGTGTAGGTAGTTACTGGTGTATCGACGCCGGGTCACCGAGGAGAATGGATGCATTGCGTGAGATGGATATCAATCTGTGACTGACTGACGGGCTCGCTTCCTCTCCTCCCCCCACCCCCATCCTCGTTTCCCCCCTCCCCCGTTCTCTCTACAGGCTCCTTTGTGTCCGAACCGCAGTCCCAAATGATGTATCGTAAGTTGCCGTCTTACGGACTACTTTCTTTGCGTGTCCGTCCGCGGGCGATGTAGTTCGGTCTATAACCGTCGTGCTTCCTCACATCGTGTGGCGTAGTCGTGTCTATCAGTTTTCTTGACTTGTGTCTAGTGGTCTTACCAACCGTAGTCGGTGAATGTCTAGAGGTCTTAACAACAGTAGTTGGTGGATGTCTAGTGGTTAACAAGAAATTGTCGGTGGATGTCTAATTTTCTGTCCGTAGAGCTTTGGTTTAACAAGCTTATTTGGAAGTGCTAGGCTTTCGATGACTATTTTACGCGCAGATGTAGAAGGTGTGATGACTGTATACTACATCTTCTACACTTTATGCACTGTATATTGAATTCATGAAATGCCGTGGACGAAAGGGGCTAGTTTTGGCATACTTTTGGGCATCTTATTATATATTGGGATAGAATGTCACTGCTGTTATCTTATCGTAAACTTCACGTCACCTTATTTGGCGCCTATTTGAAATCAATTGGCCCGCCATTAAGATGGTAGATCTTGTTGACAACGTTGGAATTCGGGAACAGTGCCAATCGTTGATATTTCGCACTCACACACAAATTATGGCTTTCGTCGGAAAACTTCCCCACAATATTAATGAGAATGAACTACAGTATTGAAAAAAATCATACCTGGGGCCAGTCTTTTGATTAGTGGTGAAGAGGGGGGTTCTATTTAGCCCAGAAACGTAATCTTAGTGCCAATGACCTGCAGCATTTGTAATAATGCCAGGGGCCAAGCCGTTAACTCGTGGTGGAGGGGGGTAGGGTTAGTCTCTTTAGTGCCAGCTTCTCGATTTCACAAGTGTGGCCCCTTTAACATGTGTTTACTAGATGTGGTTGTGTGTCGCTTTGACTGTCTTTGTCTGTGCTGATGACTGACAAACCAGTGTCTGTGCTGAGGACCGACTCTGCCTGTATTTGTGTGAAGACTTACTGACTCTGTATCTGTTTGAAGACTCTGTCTGTGGCGTGTGTGGATGCTTGTCGCTGCGTGCTGGTGTCACTGGTGGACGTTGTCTGTACATAGCGGTTACAACGCGTCGCCAGGAGACATCATCACACTGCTTAACTCATCGCCGTGTCTCTGTCTGAGTGTGTTTATTACATTCAAGGCTTGCCGCGTGTGTGTAGCTCTAACGATATAAAGTGTAACCACAGTGTCTCTCTCTCTCTCGCTAACATGTAAACCCAGACCACCCCGCCCAAAATAAACCAACTGTGGATTCCTCCCAATTGGATTTTTTTGCGTGGTTAAACCTAAAAGATACGAGAAGGTGGTTTAAGCCTAAATGACCACCGCCCATTGCTCGGTTGGGATAACATGCCAAGAGAGGGAGCCACTGAAGCTAACTAACACGCTTGTGGTAAAGGCATAAGAGAGAGAGATTTGTATTTTCTTATTTTTTTCATGCAGCAGTGATTAAAATCAAACCTTTATATTAAAATATCGTAACTACTAATGTGCAATTTTTATTACGAAGGCTTATTTTGTTCATCTAGTAGGGGATAATTTCAAGCTCTAAGGTTAAAAAAATAAGCAATTACTAATGTATAATTTATACGAAATTTGTACTAATGTCTCGTAGGCGTAAGATGGTATAAATGTAATAATACATTGATGTTTAAGCATGTACTACGTAATCTACTAATTTAGTCCGTATGATTCGTTCGCCCCGTGCTTTCGATGGACTGACTCCGTACCAATGGGCGAGCCAACTATTACAACAGCAGGCTTTGTAGCGAGGCGTAGTCCGCCATAATAAGTCCATGTTTAAGTAGTAGTTACATTGTCATTGTTTAACGTAACACGGACAGGAGTGGCGGGAAATCAACGCGTATGATGATGCCATGCAGAGATCAAATGTCAAAATTAGATTTATTCTGAAAGGCAAGATTACAATTAGGACTTATCTCTGTACAGATAACAGAGTTCAGATATTTATTCCAAAACGGATCTACAAATATAGCCACGCAAGTGACATTTGAGATATTGTTTCGGAGCAACTCAACGTATTTTTTATACGCAAAGGACATATTTCTGATATTGACGTCAAAACGAAGGTTGAAATCAAATGTTGGAGGCGTTATTTATGCGTGGTTCCCGCCACCCCCAGCCGATGCTTGACGTGTGTATGTTCTGTCGTACTGTGTAGATAATGGTTGGCCTTGCCTCTGCATGCCGTTCTAGGTTCAGTCAGTATGGATGCATTGAGTGCGCCTGATTTTAACGCCAGTAAGTGAACCGTTACTATAGATCTGCAGTATGCCTACCAATCGCCTCCAGTGTGTTTACGCCCATTCACGCATTGAAATCACCTGGGTTGATGATATTATTGGGATATATATATATATTATAAGTAATGTAAAGAGTGCTCCTGATGATGACCCCAGTTAGTGAACCATTGCTTCCTCACAGAGTATGATTCGCCTGATGTGAGTTCACGCTCCTTCCGCCGTTCAAGTCACCTGTGTTGATGCTGTTACTATTACTATTGTTACGTATCTGAGCGTGTAAGGTAACCACTGCTACCCTCACAACCATGCCCCCCATGACTGTGTGTGTAGCACCCATTCTGGCGTTGAAATCCCCCATGCTGCTACTATTACTACTGTTACGTATCTCAGCCTGTGAGATAACCACTGCTACCCTCACCACCATGCGCCCACTGGCTCTGTGTGTAGCACCCATTATTGCATTGAAGTCCCCTATGCTGCTAGTATTACTACTGTTTCGTATCTGAGCCGCGGACCCCGCCGTGGCCCCGTACCGGGGTGCGTGCTTGGTACGGCGCCCCAGCGGTTAAGTGTATTCACGTGTTCACATGTAGGCCTGGGCTCCCACTGTCTGTGGGTTGAACTGCCGGGATATTGTTACACTGTCCCTGTATAGACAACCAGTGTGACCCTGGTGATGAGCCATCGATGTGGCTCCCCTCGTCCTGACCTCCTGTGTTTAACACTCGAGTTGACCACTGGGTACGATGGCCTTCTACGTGCCCCGCATGTAAAGCTCGAGTTTACTCCGTGTCCTTTGCTATATGTTAAAGTGGGGCCAGTTACAAATGGGACCAGTTACAAATGGAGCCTGTTACAAATGGAACCAGTTACAAATGACGCCAGTTACAAATGGAATCAGTTACAAATGGAACCAGTTACAAATGACGCCAGTTACAAATGGAACCAGTTACAAATGGAACCAGTTACAATATGGCGTGATGGGTGAGCCGTGATCAAAAGTGTTGAAATTACACAAATTAGATATATGATCCAGCCAATTATAATGACATTAATTATCAATATGTTTACGTGTGTCCGGACCCCATTAATCTCCCATCTCTTTGTAACAGTGTTATACATACTCATGCTCCCTTATATACATCACAAGTGAAACAGTTTAGGCGAAACTGATGCTGTTATAGTCCTGAAGCACGTCGGCTAAATGTCCTCTTCACATCATAACGTTAACATGTAAGACCACTCACGCCAGATGACTTACAAACAGCAGCTTGAGCGGCCACAAGACACAACTCTCACGCCGGCCGGACCTGGCCGCATGGATCCCTTCCCCACCCACCCTGCCCACTAGACACTAGCGCATTCCCCAAGACCTGTACATATATGTAGTGGTGGTGGTGGTCCCATGCCGTTCTCAGAGCTAGGTACGTCACGAGCCGCGTTGTAAATGTACAGAGAGGCTCAGAACTTCAAACCGAAATTGTCTTTATATTTTGAAGTTTATTATTTGGAATTAAGGAGCTTATGAAGAAGCCGCGGACGTGCCTCGCTCTGAAAAACAACTGTTTTATATTTTGCTTTGCTTGTTACTTATATAATTACTTTCATGAGAACCGCACGGTGGATGACGCTTCTCGTGACCTTGCCCTTTGATGAACCTGATCTGACCTGACCTGACCTGACCTTGACCTCCCCCAGGCGGCGAGTCGCTCTCTGATTGGCCGAGACAAACCTGGGACTCCCCAGCCGAACAGGGGCAGTCGCCTCACCACCTGTACCGCCAGCAGCCGGTGCCGCTGCCGACCCCGGCTTACCCGGTCCCCCTCTCTGAACGCACCTTCGTCTGTATCCATGACTACGACCCCCAGAACGAGGTGGAGCTGCGCCTGAGGACCGGACAACTCGTGCAAGGTGCTGACGTCACCCTCGCTGGCGCCTGTGCCTCTTCTTGTTCTTATTTCTTGTTTCTTTCCTCTCTGTACCTCTGTCTCTGTTTGCTCCACGTCAGAAGTCCAGGGGCTTATTTTGGGATTGATGGGGCGAGAGAAAGGGAGGGGGTGGGGTGAAGTTACTTTTATAGTACTATATATAATATATTACGGGTAAAATGAGGCGGGGTTGTAGGATGGTGTTCAGGGTTAGCACCAGGGCTTGGTGGGCGGGAGTGAGTGGACGGTGGTTAAAGTGCCCCATAGCACTAAATATAAGTATATGAAGACAAAAAATGGAATGGGATTGGTGCGAGGGGGCAATTGAGTGTGATAACTAAGGTAGACTTTCTCGGGTAAGGTGACTAGTACTACAGACTGAGGACGAACCTACTAGCAGGGCAGACTTGACGTAGTTGAAAAGGTAAAGCTGCTCGGGGTAAAGGGTACAGTTCACCTGCGGCGACCACCAGACTGACATGAATAGTGCATCATGCGCCTGTAAACTCGAAAGATTATTGCCTGACATAACCCCCTCCCCCCTCCCAACCCCACCCCTCCATCCCAACCTCCCCCCTCCATCTCAGCCTCACCCACCCTCCCCTCCCTCCAACTCACCCATTATTGAAGGCATCAAGGGCGGGGCGGGGTGGAGAGGGGATGTTAAGGGAGGGTGAGATGCCAATTAGTGAGAGCGGCCGCTTGCTGGGATCAGCCAGACATTCGGGAGCCTTTGGCGGCCGCGCGCTGGTGCTGCCAACGGCGGGCAGTATCCACAACACAAGCGCCTGACGCAGCATCCTTGAAGATGTAATCAGCAAAAAGTCTCCCTGGCTGGGCGGTGGCTGCCCGATGGCCGTGAAACCAGCTTGAGACTGATTGATTGATTGATTGATTCATCCAAGGGGGACTGCCGCAGTCATCAATGTTAACACAAGGCCGAGCAAATGAATTGTTTGACTGCCGTCATTTATCACTGGTCCTGCAATTATTTACAAGCTAAGACTTGGTGGAGGTTATATACAACCCTCCCTCCTTCTCCCAACTCTCCCTTCCTTCTCCCATTGACGCGGTATGACCGGAATTGGTTAAAGCGTCCTGAATATACAACCGAACAACTCTACCCGCAATAAAGAATGCGGTGACCTTATGATGTTGAGGCGACATGTATTATTGAATTATGGACTCCATGCAGTATAGTCTAAGGGTTAATACAGTAGTTGGGAACAGTGCCATCCCTGGCAATAACATGGCCTAAGATCCCCTGCGGCTCCAGGGTTCAGTCAGAGCGGCATCGCTGGAGTGTGGCTGGGCGACCCCCCCTGCCCCCTGCCCCCCTGCCCCCTGCCCTCTGCCACCCCTACACCTTCCAGGACTCGGGCAATGCGGGCTTCTGGCACCGCTCAGGTGTGACTGACTGACTGTACACGGCTGGTGAGCCACAGAATGCTGACAGCGTCTCACAGGGCGGAGTAATCTTAGGACTTATGGGACAATCTGTTCGTCTACCCTCTCCAATGGATACCTTCAGTGTCTTGATTCTGTCTCTCCTCGTGGACATGTGACGCTTCCAGATTGATATATTTTTGTTTGATCCAGTTGGGTAATCTATATATGATTATTATGATTTTTATGATTGACCGATGTAACAATAATTTATCCTGTGAAAACTGCTTCTGGAGGAAGAATGATATAGTTTGATCCTGGTGTTGGGTTACCTACATGTATTGATAGGTATTATAGATCTGTAAATAATTTAACCCGCCCCGTTGATTGTTAATTCAGTGCTTAGTGGCTTGATTCTAAGGTGGATGGACCGTATTATGTTTATATGTTGATACCTTAATTACCCGTAGACAATTAGCTTGCTTTGTTAATAGTCTTTGTCTAGTGGCGTCTTTGGCTGGAGCGTAACTTAGAGACGATATCTGAAGTGACTTCAGAAGTGGCAAAATTATTCTTGGGGCTATTTATCCCATTGAATTATTTTTATTAATGGAATATTTTTGAACCGCGAAGTCGTGCTGGATTCCATAAGAAATGAATGAAATATTTTTGATCCGCGAATTCGTTCTGGACTCCATCAGAAATGAATAGAATATTTTTGAAGCGCGAAGTCATTATGGACTCATCAGAAATTAATGGAATATTTTTGAACCGCGAAGTCGTTCCGGACTGCATACGTCGCTCGGGTTTAGGACGCCAACTGACAAATCAGTTACCACCAGGGCCTTCTAGCAACTGCTTCGCTTTCAGCATTCACCATAGGTGACCAGGGCTTCTGGGAAGGCAAGGTGGCGGGTCACATGACTGGTCCCGTAGGCTGGTTCCCCAGCCACTGTGTGGAGGAGGTCATCATGCGCCAGCAAGGTCAGCAAGGCGCTGCAGACGGCGCGTTGACGTATCACACACGTTACCAAAGCTCTGGAGCACACAGTACTCCATCCACGCCGGCGATATCACAGCGCCCTGTCGCTGACTGAATTCCACACACACACACACATGAGAGTTCCTACACTACACCACACTGCGCTACACCATCGCAGATGTGAATTTGCGTTTAATGGGAAATCTCACCACACGTTCTGCGCTCGAGTAATAGGTTCCCGGATGTTGGTTACGATCTCGATCACGTGATTTTTTGTTCCTAGTGTCTTGGGTCGTTGTTATAATCACGTGATTTGCGTCCCGGCCGGCGTATCTTATGGCTTGGCGTAAATTACGCCTCGGTCATAGTGATCATGGCTTGACGTAAGTTACGTTCGACCTTCTGTGTCTGACTTGACGTAAATTACGTCTCGTAAATTACGTCTCGGTCTCAGCGTTCATGGTTTGACGTAAATTACGTCTCGACCATCGTGTTTATACCTTGACGTAACTTACGTCGCGGCCATCATGTTTATGCCTTGACGTAAATTACGTCTCGGTAATGATATTCATGGATTGGCGTAAATTACGTCAACGTCCCGGGATTGGAGCGCCAGGCGTTCTTATTCTGTTGATATTTCGACATGTTGCTGACTGTGTGATCTCCCTCTGAACCTGACAGGCATGCGGCCGCCACCGGAGATAGACAGCGTATCACAGGGCCAGGCGTCCATGGCTGCCTCCACATACGAAAGGTAGGTCCTCACCACGTCCTACCGTCCCCCGATGTCTCCCGATTTTGGATTACCTGCTGGTTTTCCTATGTTTCAGTCAAATATTGTATACTATATTATAGAGAATTTTAAAGAATGTATAATGTATGGTTCATCATTTTTCTGAAGTCTCGAATGTGATATTCAATGTGAACTATTGTGATTTATATTATGTGACTGAATTGACTGACCGACTGACTGACTGACGGAGGACACCAGAAACGGCGCTCGTCATGGCCGGTGCACTCTTTCTATGACCCGTTATGACGTCAAATTCATCCGGCGGTTTGCTTGCACGTTGTTTCCTGGGGTGCGTTATGATAACTCTGAACACCGCTGAAACCAGAAGCACGTTATGATGGAACCACCGCAAGTGTCTGTGCAGGAGAAGAACATGACACGCATCTGGATCTGGTTTCAGGAGTATCCAAGTTGAAGTAACCTAACATATAACGAAGCTGGTCCATTTTTGCGCGCATTGGTTGTCTACGTTGGGTCTATGGCCTCTAGCCTGGCCTGGCGGGTCCATGGCCTCTAGGCTGGCCTGGCGGGTCCATGGCCTCAAGCCTGGCCTGGCGTCTGCAGGAGCGACTTCGCTGGTTCTGGTGCGACGGGCAGCATGCCAACTGGGTATGCTCAGTGCTTCTATCCCATCCCCAACCCATCCCAACCCATCCCAACCCAACCCAACCCGCCAATTCTCTACCTATTTCCTCCGTCGTGTTTGTTCAATCTCTGGCCCTGTGTCGCGCCACACTGACAGAATGACGGCTGACCTTCTGCGGAACCTTTGGCTCCTGCTCGTCAGACAGTCCACCCCATGCCCTCTTCACCGCCCCACTCGCCGCCCCCCCCCCTTCCCTCTCGTCCAACGTGACTCCTGTTTGTCCGATGTTCACCTTGCCTCGCCCCCCCCCCCATCCTGCACTCCCACACCCCCTTCACTCCCACACCCTGAGACTCTCATCCGCACCCCACCCCCGGCTCGCCGCCCCTCCCGGCTCCCCACCCCTCCCGGCTCTCCGCCCCCTCCCGGTTCCCCGCTTATGAATGTCCGTGGACGGTAGCCGTGAACTTGGCACTCTACCGGGCTGGTCGCTCGGCCGGAAAGTGGTCGACTGTTCAAAGGCCAAGTTAGATGTCGTCTTGTTGGGGACACGGTAGGGCGGTGGGGTGGGGCGAGTAGGGGCGGGGCGAGTAGGGGCGGGGCGAGTAGGGGCGGGGCGGGGTGCTGTGGTGTGGGGCGGGCCTAGATGGGGCGGGGCGGGGAGCGACCTCGCTGGTTCTGGTGCGACGGGTAGCATGCCAACTGGGTATGCTCAGTGCTTCTATCCCATCCCCAACCCAACCCCCACCCGCCAATATCCTACCTATACGCGCAATTATAACGACCCGTAATCGCTAAGTTGCAAAGGAAGCTTATTTGAGATCAGAGAGGAAAATTTAAACACGTTTTAGGTGTTGTAATTAGCTGCGCAATACAGTATTTAAGTGTGCACGAGCAGACACCGTGACATTGGGTTGGCATTATGCACCCCGGAGTTGTCCGTACCCGTCGTGAGAGAGTGCTTGAATCATCTTCAAGTACTCGATTGGGGCCGCCTCGATAGCCCAGTGGGTTAGAGCGCTCGCCTTGAGTGCCCTGGCCACTTGGGAGCCTTACGACACGTGGATCGGTGGTTCGCGCCCCGCTGTGGCCATGTCTGTGTGGTCGCACGATAAAGATCCCATGTCCTTATTCGCCAGGAGTAGAATGTTACCCCCCGGGGACATGGCTCCGCTCTTCCTTCCGTCTCCCGTTGACGCAATAGGACCAACAATGGTTAAAGCCTCCGGAATATACAACCAATCAAGTGCTCGATCTCGCAATCCGCTTCGCCATGAAGATGAAGCCATGTATTATCGAGGCCAGTGGTCACCCATATGTGGTGGTGGCATGTCGTCGGTCTAATGTAACACGCCTCACACAATCGACAGCTCGGGGGTTCGAACCGCACTGACTGTATAATATTTGTGGTAGTCGCTAGCCCAGCTTGGACGTCATGTGCACAAAAGTGGCCCTGAACACCCGACACGTCCATGTTGTCATGGTTACTTGGGTCTGTCCATAACCTTATAACGTGGCACAAGCATCCTGCCCCCCATCAGTGATAGCCTGGAGTAGGCACGCTGGACTTGATACTTGGTCTAGTTCGGGTGATGACGTGGCGACGTGGTGACTAAGCCATGTAACCCACGACTGTGTTGTGGGTATATAGACAGACGGGCAAGGTACGCTTGTCTCTCTCTGTTTGTCGTTGGTCGTTAGCACGGTGTGTTTCTGAACCATGTAGATGGTCGTAATGTGTCGTGTGACTGGAGGACTTGACCCAGTGGGGGGGTCAGGGTCAGGGCCGCCGCCAGCATTGCCGGGCCGTGGACCGCTGCTTGCTGCCTTGTCGCCTGTGCCGCTCCCACGACGTCCGTCCATGGCTGAGGCCGCACCACATCGCTGTCACAGCGCCCATGGCACGGGGATGGGGCGGGGGGCTGGGGGCATGGGTGGGGGGGGGGGGCTGGCGCGGCGGTAGCGCGTTCGGTTGTGTGGTGAGTATACTCTGAAAGCGAACCGCTCGGTGCGTGGTTCAAATCCCACCTGTGTAAATGTTTGTTTATGCAGGATAAAAAGATCCCGCGTCTTTTGTTCGCAATAAGCAGGAGAGGTACTCCTGGAGACATGGCTCAGATCAGCTTCGGCCCTTGTCATTGTCGCGATATTATCTACAGAGATTACCGCGCCCTGCTTCAACCAACCAGCCAACCAACCAGCCAACCAGATGACCCATAGCAAGGCAAAAGCACTACCCTCACACCCCGGCCATCACAGGCCTCCCCACGACCCATAGCAAGGTTCCTCCATCACTCCCCTGACACCCCGGCCATCACAGGTCTCCCCACGCCCTGGGCCCGCCATCCCAGCCTACTCGCCGAGGCTGATACAGGGAAAAAATATACATACTAGAGACGGACCGAAAAGGTGATGTTGATGGTTACTACGTGTGACTGACGCATGAGGCAGAAGGAGACATCTGCTGGTTATGGGAACGAGCGGGCCATATTGATCGGGAAGAGGAGGGGGTGGCATGTCTGGTCATGCGTGGCGGGCACGGATATAGGGGCAGGTGTGGTGGTGGTGGGAGGCGGGGAAGGGGGGAACGTGTAGGGAAGAAATCGGGAAAGGGATGAAGGGAGCGTGGCGGGGGCGGGAAGGGGGGTGGGGGCTGTGTACGGCCGCTGGACTTGTTGGGACACATTGTGGCTGTTGGTGCTGGTGACGTCCCCTGACCACCCGCCCCACGCCGTTATGTTGTTGAGTGTCCAGCACGTGGTCCAATGGCTCTCTGGTGACTGTATTATGGCCCTAGGCCAGCCTACTCGCCGAGGCTGATACAGGGAAAAAATATACATACTAGAGACGGACCGAAAAGGTGATGTTGATGGTTACTACGTGTGACTGACGCATGAGGCAGAAGGAGACATCTGCTGGTTATGGGAACGAGCGGGCCATATTGATCGGGAAGAGGAGGGGGTGGCATGTCTGGTCATGCGTGGCGGGCACGGATATACTGTGAGGGAGGAAAGTCTTTGTCTCCGGTCGGCTTTTGTGTCCTGGGATATAGGTGGCTAGGGTAAGGTAGGGCATGGTAAGGTAGGGTAGCGGCTGGGGCAGGTGTGGTGGTGGTGGGAGGCGGGGAAGGGGGGAACGTGTAGGGAAGAAATCGGGAAAGGGATGAAGGGAGCGTGGCGGGGGGCGGGAAGGGGGGTGGGGGCTGTGTACGGCCGCTGGACTTGTTGGGACACATTGTGGCTGTTGGTGCTGGTGACGTCCCCTGACCACCCGCCCCACGCCGTTATGTTGTTGAGTGTCCAGCACGTGGTCCAATGGCTCTCTGGTGACTGTATTATGGCCCTAGGCTTGAAAACTGTTGCGACACCGCACCTCCTTATGACCTCATCGCCCTTTGATCTGGCTTCACGGCGGTGACATCATGGCCACGTAGGGTCTCGCCGTCGGCCGGTCGTCTGTAGCGGCGGTGGAAGCGATGCAGTGACGTCATGGAGAGGGGAACGTGTGTGTGTGGCGGTGGAGAGGGGGGGGTGGCGTATTGACCGCCTCTCCCCCGTCGCCCTAGCGCCACACTCCCAGGGTCTCCCCTCTCACCTGGGCCTCCTCGCCTCACAGGTTTCCCTATCCCCTTCCCCGTCCCAGAGCCTCTCCCCCCTATCGTGGGTCACCCTCCCAGGCTTCCCTGGCTGGGCCTCCCTCCCCCCTCCACCCTCCCTCCCTCCCGTCCACGGTGCCGGACCACGCAGGCCTTTGTTCGCCAGTGAGTGCAACGAGTCGTGTCGGCGGCCGCGCTGCAGGCCACACCGCCAAACCTGCCCCTCCCCTCCCCCTCCCCCTTCCCCGCGGCCCGACCCACTCCACCCCGGCCCGCTGTCGATCGGAAGCCAGGGGCATAACGAACCGCCCCATCGCCCACCCTCCCACCCACCCACAGCGTGCTCGCCACCCTTCCTCCTCCCACCTGGATTGATTGCTCGAGACACCTTCGACGTAGCCATCCCCACCCGCCCACCCACCGCCGCCCCTCACGCCCACCCACCGCCGCCCCTCACGCCTAGATTGATTGCTAGAGACCCCCCCCCCTCCGCCCTCCCTCGACCCTCATCCCCTCCCCGCACACCCGCCCTCCCACCTGGCGCCGCCCGCCGCCCGCAAAAGGCCGGGTTAACATAGGTAGCGAGTGTGACACAGGCGGCCCGGCTGTCCCAACCTCCAACCCCTCCTTCCCCTCCACCATCCCCTCCCCGCCTCCCCTGCCGTAAGACGTCCGCGCCCCCCGGTATGTAGGCGAGGCGGCCGTTGCAGCCACAGCTCGTTGGCGACACTCCGTACTTGACCTGCCTCCGACAGAGGGAGAGAGAGAGAGAGAGAGGCGGAGAACAAGACGAAGACCCACCATTCCACGCGTGACGGAACCCCAGAAGAGGGCTCCAGGACGGCCCCCAGACCCCCCTGCGCCACCCCCCCCCCCCCCATCCACCCCGCGGAACGCCGCGCTTGGCTGACAACCCTCCACCTCCCGCCCCTGCCTAAGGGAGTCGACAGACAGCGGATAAAAACGGATGAACGCTTTTCAAACAAAGGTCGTATTTGTGTTACTCAACGGCGTCGGGCGCTACCTTTTATGTGTGCCCGTCAAGTGTGTGTATGTTGTTGACGGACATATATATGTGTCTCTGTATGGGAGTATCTGTGTGTACACCCGCCACTGGAGCGTGCTGTGTACGTATGTATGTATGCGTGGAGGTATGTCTGTATGTGTGGTGACCGGTGACGTCGACCAACCGCGACCATGAGCCGGGGGTACATCGAAAGACGGCGGTGGGCGAGTGTGGAGTGGGGGGACAAACCCTTAGCCAACGGACTGGCACAGCCGGCGGCCGACCCGCCCACCCTACCCCCGCAGGGCCGCCCCCCTCGACCCCGACCCGCCCTGCTGGGGCCACAAACCCCGACCGAGAGCCAGCAGAGCCCGGCGCGGACAGGCGCCGTGACGGAGCCACCCAGGGACCCCGAGACCGCCGCCGCCGGTCCAGTCGTCAACCTCCTGCTACCACCGGCTACGGACCGTACCGCCATAGCAGCTGTAAAGCCTTCCGGACGCGGATTGTGCAGGTCTCTGGAGAACCTTCTGGAACCGCCGAGGAGTCGTTCCGCAGGATCTGATAACAAGGACGGTGGGGTTGTATTGATACCGGCGGCGCTGTCGTCCGTCGAGTCCTCCCCACGAGCCCGCTGGGAGGGTCGACGCTACCGGCGGCACGGACGGCCCTCGGGGGCGGCAGGCGGCGGCGGGGGCGGCGGCTCAGCGGCAGCCCACCGACCGGGCAGCCTCGAGGACGGCACCGAGTCGACCAGCTCGCGGGGGTCCTCCTCCCTGACCTCCGGCGGCAGCCAGCGCAGCGGCGCCAGCGCCAGCGGCGGGGAGTGGTGGGCGGCCTTCGCCCCCGACGCGCGGCGCGGGGTACCCCCCCGGGCGGGGTCGCTCGGTGGCTCGGGCCCCCTCAGCCGGGCCAGCAGCCTGGACTCGCTGTTGGCGGACGGCGCCGAGTACCACTACCAGGCGGTCCCCGGCCCTTCCAGAGCGGCCGGGATCGTCATATTCGGGAGCGGGATGGCCGCCCCCTCCTCGTCGTCTCCACACCGCCACGGCGGGGCGATGCCGCCGGCTCGCAGCACGGTCGGCAGGGTGGAGGGGCTGAGCATGAGTCGGGAGTACACGCTGCCGGCCAACCCCGCCGCCGGGTCCCAGGGTGGGGCTAGCAAGTCCACCCTGGCCTCCCCGGACGGCAACTGGGTGCTGAGGCCCGAGCAGGGCACCCCGGGTCAGGGGAACACCCTGCGGGCGCGCAACAAGGCCGTCAGCAACCAGCTGCTGCACAACGTCTTCGGCCCCGACCCTGCCCCCGCCCCCGCCACTGCCACGCCCCCGGGGGGTTATGACAACGAGAGCCAGGGCGGAACCGACCCCGAGACGGGAATGGCCAGGGCGCAGGGGGGCCGCCCGCAGCAGGCGAAGCCCCGCCGCCAGGACGCCCCACCCCACAGGAACGGTCAGGTGGTGGACGACCGAGGGGTGGTGTACGAGACCCACGCCCGGCGGCCTCCCCTGGTCTCCCAGACGGTGGGTCGCAGCCAGGGGGTACTCCTGGAGACGGCCATGAACACCCCCGGGGCGATATTCACTAAGGACGCGGCGGGCAACCTGATGGTGCTCACCCCCGTGTCGCCCCACAACCGACCCCGCCCGGGACAATCTCAGGTCGTGTACGTCCGCAAGAGGGCGCCATCGCCGGCGCAGGCCGCCAAGGGGAAGGCCCCCAAGCACAAGGGTAACCTGGTCCTCCAGCGGCCTCACTCCCGAAGCTCCTCCGCCTCCTCCTCCGCCTCCTCCGCGGCCCCTCGCTCCCCGGGCAGCCCGGCGGGGGTCCTCACCCACCACCACAACCCCAACCAGACCTACATCGTGTCGGTGCCCCCCGCGCGCAGCAACAGCACTCCGAACCTGCTGAAGGACGCCCCGCTGTCCCCCCACCACAAGAAGCGCCAGGCCCCGCCCCCACCCCAACCCGTCGTCATGGAAATCCACCCCGGGCTGGACGCGGACGTCCCCGCCCAGACCCTGCCCAGGAACTACAGCTACCGGGATCGGGAACGCCCCACCGTGCTGCCCACCCAGCAGCTCTCGCTGGCCCCGCACCCCGGGACTCCTCGCCAGCAGCAGCGCCCGGGGCCCCGGGCGCTGCACGCTGGCCAGATGGTCCGGGTCCAGGTGACCGGGACCCCTACGAGGACCCCCCGCGCCGTGGACGACACCACGCTCTCGGCCCCGCCGCCCGGCAACCTGCAGAGGGCCAAGAAAACCTTTAACAGCGAGCCTAACCTATTGGAGGCGGAGCCGAACGGACACGTAACCTTGGTAGCCACACCCATCAAGTATATCGACTCGGAAATCAGGATAGAGGGGGTCGTGTCCGCCCCGAGCACCCCGGCCGTTGGGCAGAACCCCCCGAAGAATACCTCACTCGAGAATGCCCGTCTCAAATTAGGGTAGGTATTGACGCCCCCACACCCCCACCCTTGTAACGCAGTAAACACACTCGACTGACGTGGGAACCTGGCTTATCGGTGACTTGTCAGTGGTGAATACTTGTACCATGAGTGGAGACTTTAATAACTGAACTCTTCCACTGGTGTGTGCTTCCAGTAGTGAAAACACGTATCGTGAGTGGTGACTTTAATGACTGAACTCTCGGGACGTGTGTGTTTCTGTCAGCAGTGAATACACGTATCGTGAGTGGTGACTTTAATGACGGACTCCTGGGACTTCCCACACCAGTTTGACGGTATCGTGACCAAGACCTTAAAACACGGCCCCTCGGCCAGGGAAACACATCTTAGCCGTCATAATTATCAGTCGGTATAAGTCAGAGCTGTGATTGTGTACTAAATGTTTCTTGTTCGTCACTGTGACATCGGCTGTCACTCGTGTGCGCAGCTGCTGCCTCCGCGTGTCGCGTATCACCTTGGTAACGCCAAGGGGTGAGGTCTATTCTGCAAGCGCGGCGGTGGCGGGGTGGGTCTGTGGTTGGGGTGGGGTGGGGGGGGGGGCTGTTTGTAACCGTGCGATTACTACGTGTGTATAAGCTCTCGTTTTTATTGGTCTCACAGGGTCAACACCGGTAATAACTCATCCTATCCACAAATCAGATTCATATTTTACCGTTATTTATCTACAATTAATTGACAATTTGCCACGTTACGGATCAACTGTTGGGCAACATAAATGCTCGAGTAAGAATTCTGATCTACGAGAAAATGATTTGCAATTTCCAAAATGGGACATAGCTGAGGTTTGAAATGAGCATGTCTGGCCCACGGAGACTTGGGTGAACAATTGAAATAAACATGGCTGGTCCACATAGGGAGTGGGATCGCAGTTGAAAGGAACATGTCTAGTCCATGGAGACGTGGTCGATAGAGGGACTAGGGGAGAGGAGCTCAATTAGTTGAGATGGACATGTCTGGTCCAAAGATGGACTATGAGAGCAGTTGAAATGGACATATCTGGTCCAAAGATCGACTAAGAGAGCAGTTGAAATGGACATGCCTGGTCCCCCGTCTCGCCGAAGGCTCGAGGCCCCCAGCGTGGGGCCCTCTCATCGCACGTCGTGTTGTTGTCATCGTCTTGTCACTGTCCTTCCCAGGTGGTTCGTTTTGCAGGCGACGCCAGATGTCTACATAATGACTCACCTGGAGACCATGTTTACTCTCCCTCCCTCTCTCTCTCTCTAGTCTCCCTCCCTCTTTCCCTCCACCCCATCACCGAGGGCCCGGTGCCCCCGCCCCACTCCACATCTCCTCCCTACCCCCACCTCCCACCCTCCCACCCCACTCCCGGCGTGTTATGCTCGGGTAACGAGGCCCGGTCACTCAATGTCGCCCTGTGCCCTACTACATCCAGCGTGGGCGATAGCGGCTGCTGCTGCTGCTGCTATGGTTGGGGACGATTCATTATGTATCAACAGCTTGATCGGTCGGCGGACCGTGGACCAGGGTAGGGCGGCCAGCTGGGGCATTGTTTATTCATTGATCCTGTATGCTCGGTGGACCGGAACCGATGGAACGGGACTAGGGCCGCTGGTAGTGGTGGGAGGGTAAGGCAGGTGGGGAACATGAAATGAAGGCTGAAAGTTGCCATGGAAACCGGCGCACTTGAGGTCGCATAGGTAGAACTTGCCATTTCATTTTTTTTTATCAAATGTATTTCCTATTCATTTGGTATTGCTGGGGTGGGGAGGTGGGGGTGGGGGGTGGGGGTGCACATAGATGTGCAGGCGAGGCCAAAGTACATTTATGTTGTCATGCTTTGATATAATGAGTCATTATCATTCGACTTACTGCTTTCGATTTATGGAAAAAAAACCGGTAGGAGGGAAGACAGATGGGAAGGAAGGAGGACATAGCGAAGAGGAAATGTGTATATGGGGGGGGGGGGGGGCGGGGGGGCTGGAGAATGGGAGCAAGAGTCAGACAGAGGGTTACGATTCATCGAGACTTGGAAAATGAGGTTCTAATCTTTCCGCTGTCTCCCAAGGAAGCCATTACCATGTTCTGCCATGTTCTAAACGTAGAATCCTCAGCGACTTACCCCATTCCCCATGCACCGTAGTTTGGTATGCACGGTGCATATGGAGGCGCTTTAACCTGACAGGGTAGCGGGTAGGGACATCTCAAGGTACATATACATGCCACTCTCAAGGGCGTTATATAAGGCCCGGTAAAAGTTATTTTATGGCCTTTGATGGTTTCATGGCCTTCACAAGGTTGACGGCGGTCTAGCGGGCTTGCGGGACTGGCGGGGGTGACGGGGCGGGCTGGCCCGGCGGGGGCGACGGGGGTGACTGGACTGCAGGGGTGGGGGGGGGGGGCTGGCGGGGGTAGCGGGACTGGCGGGTAGATACCTGGAAGCGCCAATGGGTGGCACGTAAAGAGGGCGCTGTAAAGAAGAGCGAGAGGGAGGGGGACCCTTGTGATGTATGGATCGAGAATGGCTACTTATACAGAAGAATAAAGGGCCGGCGGGTATGTCTTCTGTTGACGTTGAGGGGTGGGTATGTCGTAACAAGTTACAGAGTCTCTGGAATGGCCGGGGGGTAGGGGTAGCGGTGGGAGAAGGCGGGGGACATCGATATAAGTTGTGTCAACCATTTTTCAGTGGTTGACCCTTGACCCAGAAATGCAATGAACCGCCTTGTGACCAATCTACCGAGCAAGCCAACCAGTCAACCAACTAGTCAACCAACCAGCCAACCTGCTTAGCAACCAGCCATACAACTAACCAGCCAGCCAAACAAGACGCCAACCAACCAGCCAACCAACCAGCCACCCAGCTAGCCGGCTAACCATCCAGCCAGCTAACCAGCCAACCAGCCATAAACTAACCCGCCAACCAAGAAACCAGCCAGCCAATCAAACCAGCCTTACAACTAAGCAGCCAGCCACCCAGAGGACGCCATCGCCATCACCCCTCAGGCCTCTCGGGCTGTGTTGTGAAGTAACTTATGATACCTACATTCATACATACATTTTTACATCAATACACGAGGGAGTCAGTCTGTCAGTGGTACGACATATGGCAGGCAGTCACTGTTGTTGTGTAGTTGGTGGCGACTGGGGCAGGGTGGTGGTCGATGGGGACAGGGGGGATGGTGAGGGGCTTGTCATGTGGCGGCGTGGTGGTCGAGGGTGGGGGGGGGGGGGGTGAGGGGCTTGTCGTGTGGTCCGGACGCTCGCTCAGTATTGCCCCCGGGGGGCTTGTCCTCCACACACACGGTGACGGCCGCCCCGACGCGTACCCAACCCCCCCCCTCTTCCCCCCCTGACCATATATCATGCCCACATCTGTAAGACACGGGGCCCCAGAACGCCTTCGTAAATGAGTTTCACGTTTTACTTTTTGTATCAGTTTGTAGAAAGCGATACGACGGACCCTAATAGTTTACCGAATAAGGAACATTAGCGCGATGGCGTTTTTTGGTTTAGTCATTTTTTGCGGCCTGTGTTTTATGTATAATGGGGGTATAGTGCGGCAGTTAACTTATGAGGTCAGGTACGTGGGCAAGTAGGAGGTCGCTCTGGGAGTTCTTTCGTACGCATGCGCAGAATTGTGCCTATACATGCTCCTCC
The DNA here is from genome assembly GCA_964019135.1 of Arenicola marina. Classification (NCBI taxonomy): domain Eukaryota; kingdom Metazoa; phylum Annelida; class Polychaeta; family Arenicolidae; genus Arenicola; species Arenicola marina. The sequence continues at coordinate 37,754,881 of OZ025248.1, forward strand.
TCTACCTCCACCATCTGGTCTCATTGGACCTCTTGCAGTCGCTATGACGTCACAGCTACATGCATTCAGCCACTCGTTCCAACGTTATCCAGGAGTCCGTGTTCTGAGTTTTGTTTTCGGGCCTTACTTGCGACCTATATACATACTTTTCCAGAGTTACTGGCGCTCAACAAAGTTAACTAATCTAAAGTGACGCAATGGCTGTTTTTTCATGCCGACTGTAGGTGTACATGCCAACTGTGTTCATGTATTGTCGGTCCTTATATACTTATATAGTGTCGATACAGCCCGGCCCAGAGTGACGGTTGACGCCGCTGTCGATACAATTCATTCATCGTTTCATGATCCTATATCGATGCAACCCGAACCCAATTGTATTCACTCGTTGTCCTAGATTGATCCTGTCTCGTCGATGCAAACGGAACCAATGTGTATTGTTGTGTATATCACTGAATCATACTGTAGTCAAGGTACACAATCTTTGCTGTATTCCCGGCTCCGGCCCCTTTTGCACTACCGTCCGGCGGCCGTGTCCTTAACGTGTCGATCACACGTACACCCCGGCCCGGGCCCTCCGCCAATGTTATCATTGGGAAGTCAAATGTTGATGAAGACGTGCGCAGCTCTGTTAGCAACCAGACTCCGCCTCATCCCCGGTTCCCCTCCTCCAACCCCCTCCCCATTCCTAGCCTCCCCACCCCTGCACCCACGCACCCACAAACTCACTCGCGTTGCAGGAAAAAGCGCTCGTAAGTTTCCAATTATCCCGTAGTTTGAAGCCGACTGCCGTTTTTTCCTTGCCGATATTTTTGGCTGCTGTTCTCATCCGGAAGTGAGCGGTTGGTGGTCTCCGCGGTGCTGGCGGCTGGTCCCGGCATAAGCCAACATCCCCGGGGGTGGTGGGGTGTTGGTGCGGGTGCGGGTGGTGGTGGGGGAGGGGGGGGGGGGGTGACGAGGGAGAGATAGACTAGTGTTAAACCCCGGATTGTGGTCCTGTGGTTAGCTATGGGCCATCGGGAGACAAAGGTCTACAAGGTGCGGGTCATGTGTTTTAAGATGGCTGGAGGATAACCTCTTCCCCCCGGGATGTGGAAGAGTCGGCCAGGCAGCCAGCCAGCCAGCCAGTTAGTTAGTTCCTCTCGGTGGTGGTGGTTCTTTGGTCTCGATTAGCGAGAACAGGATGTGTTGGCCAAGGTTTGTCCTGACCCCGGAACTGATAACCTGGATGTCATGGCATGTCTGAGCGGAGAGGGGTGGAGGGAGGAGGGAAGGTGTCTTGAGGGGTGGAGGGAGGGTGGAGGGTGGATGGTGGATGGTGTCTGAGGGGTGGAGGGAGGGTGGTGGAAGGTGTCTGAGGGGTGAGGGGTGCCTCCTTACAACACCCCCCGGCACAACAACTTGGATGGAATGAGACGTGTGTATGTTAGGGGAGAATCGCGAGGGGGTGGGAGGTGGCCTCTGGTGAGGGTGGGAGGTGGCCTCGGGTGAGGGTGGGAGTGACGGGGCGCGTGGCCTGCCGCCAGCCCAGGGTCGGAGGGTCGGGAAGTTCAAAGTAGGCAATAGCTTCCTAGTATTGCCTGCAGCCTTTTCTCCCCCCCCCCTCCCCCTCCTTCCCTCACAAAAAGTTAAGAAGTCAGCCATGAGTGAGAAGTCTAGGGGGATGCCGGTCGCGTGTCGCTGGGACAGGTAGCGAGGGATGGGGCCTGGGGAAAGGGAGGGGGCCGGGATAGTGGGGTGGGGGGGGGGGGGTAGGCGCCCAGGGGTCCTAGGCGGATGAATCAGAATTCCCCCTTGCTGACGGATGGAGTGTTGGGGGGGGGGGGGGTGAGGGTGCAGTAGTATGCAGAAACTGAGGAGAGACACTTGGGATACGTGCCGAGAGCTGGGAAGATGCTCCGCCACTCACCTGCAACCTTATGGTTGGTGTATCGCCAGCGCTGACGCCGGATGGTTTTCTGCCGGGACAAGGTTACCAACCACCACCGTTGATAGATTATCAGTCAAGGATTATCATCATTCTGGATCCATCCGAGTGCATGAGGACCAGCCCTCATGGATTAGATACCATCGGGATTGGATATATAACACCAAGACCAGGAGACAGCCATGCCACATATCTTATCGCCACCGCCTCACGTGGCCTTCGAGACTAGGCTCTGCTGCCACCCACGTGTCGCGAAAACTCCTGTGTACTCGTGTCAAGGCGCATGGTACAGGGTACTGGGCGTGTGTCCTGCAAGACCCATGCCTGACCAGGAAGATTGTATTGCCTTAATAGTGTGTGGGGGGAGTGAGGGTGGTGGTATTTACATCGCTCCAGAAGGAGCTCGACTGTGCGATCCCTAATGACGGGATCCTTTCACAGCCTGGTGTGTTCATTGTTCCATCGGGATCCGATTGTTTGCCCGTTCCTCGCTGTTGTCTGCGGTCGCTGACGTGTTTCTCGGGAAGAAGCTTCTATACATTCTCGGAAGCCAAGTGGTAGAATACATAGTACTGTTACTCCCGTCTATAAGGCTTGGCTGGCTGAGGCATGTGTTGTGTCAGCTAACCGCTTACAGGGTTCCTGTGCTATTTCACTTGGGACGTTAGCCTGGGAAAAAAGCGCGAAGTCGATCCCATAGTTGGAAGTGGGAAAATGTTTTCTGGAGCTTCCATTTGTTCTAAACGACTTGCATAAAACGTAGTTCATGGGAGCGACGTCGTCACGTGTTCTTTGTGGTCACATACACAACTTGTTATTACCCCAAGTGCTGTAGGTATGGACAGTGGTTGTAACTTTTTTTTGCAATATTTCATTTGTAGCTTTTTATCAAGGAAAAGATATTTAATATTTTCTGGGATAATTACAAGGGCAGACCTCTTATAATTAAAACACATAAAGTCAATCAGAGTCTGAACAGCCGCGGTTTGTTCGTCTTGACCCAAATTGGCCCACTCTAGACTGCGGGCGGCATGACAACATGGCCCCTTGTTGTGCTGGTCTGGTACGCGGGGATGTATCCCCCGGGCATGGGGGGAGGACGTCCGTTTCAGGGGGGTCGAAAGTGGGGTGATGTAGAGAGGCGCCCGGGGCAGGTCAGAGGGATGGGGAAGGGTGAGGGTATGATGCACCACTAGACTCTGGTTGGCGGGAGAGTGGAGGGAGGAGGACGGAGGGACGAGGGAGGAGGGCGTAGGGAGTACGAGTAGAATTGATGCTTCAGTTCAATTTGGGGGCCGTTCAATTTGCGGTCACAATGACAAGTCAATTATGCCCGTTCACACCTCCCCCACCCCTTGTCCCCTTCACCCCGCCCCTCCCCCAGTCCCCCCAGTCCCCTTCACCCCGCACCCCCACCCCGTCCCCTTCACCCCCTCCCTCCCTCTCTCCCTCTTCCCAGCCTGCCCGCTCCCGTCCTCCGGCCATGTTGCTTCCATCCCACCACGTCTTGACCTGTCATTTGTAATTGTCTCTGTGATTGTCTTTGAAACAGGCACCAAATGGGTCGGCTAGGTATATATATATATATATAGTTATATATATTTATATACCATATACATCCCTGCGGGCGGGTGGTGTGCTTGGGCCAACCATTACCCAGTGCTGCCTCTGGTGGCCGGCTTCCCTGGGGACCACGTCTAAACCTGGAGGGTCTTCCCCTTCTCTTCCCACTCCCAGCCCAGACGGGGACCCTAACGCACCAACCGCCTTTCTGGCTGAGTGAGGAGCGTCGCCCGCCCGCCCGCCCCCACGCGGTCTGTTTTGAGAGTTACGTGGGAGATTGATCTCAACATCGCTACCGCGGCCATCGAGAGGATCGGACCACCGGGTTCCCCACCAGCCAGCGAGCTGCCACTCCTCAGCGTACCATGTTGCTCCCAACTGATCATCCTCACGATTTGGAGCCAGTGGTATTTGGGGCATGGTATTCGGTGAACCAAGATGACATTATCGTCTTGTCAGATTTCCATCAGTTTTCAAGCCGGAGCGGGATTGGTACAATCCATTTTGGGCTGCGTTCATGAACCATTGGATACCAGCGTTGTGAGCCACCACCGCTAAGGGGAGGGAAGATGGGGGAAGGCGGGGGGGGGGGGGGGGGCGTATGGGGGCTGGCTGGCTGCTGTTGTCCGCTCCTGCGTGGGTTGTTGTTGGGGGTTATCTCTCAGCCCTTCCTGTGTGTCCCCCCCCCCCTTCCTGTTCTCTTCGCTGTTCAGACAGTGTAAGAGGCCCCCCAATGAGTCCGTCAGGTTGTTGTGTAGAGATTGGAATATGCCCCATGGTATAAATCTGCGGAAGATGTGTCGTATTGATCCGGTAGTGACTTTATCGTGCAGGATTACTTTCTGGAGAAAAGGTGTTTTTACGACGTTACCTACATAGAGTTACATATTGTGGGAGCGTCAGAGAGCAGGTGACCGTTCTTGAGGCAGTTTGTGGCCTTGTTTGAGTCATACTGCGGCCCTGTTTATGGCCCTGTTTGAGGCAGCTTGTGGCCCTGTTTGAGGCAGCTTGTGGCCCCGTTTGAGGCAGCTTGTGGCCCTGTGTTGGGCAGTTCGTGGCCCCGTTTGAGGCGGTTTGTGACTGTGTTAGGCGACGTGTGGGCGTCCTGAACCAGCGCGATGAAACGAAGTGGTACGAAGAGACGAGAGTTCCGACGGACTCATCGCCGCAGCAAACACACTAAGTACGAATCGTCTTCATGCTAAACTTCTCTGCTTATTTCTATCAGACTATAGATTATGTCCCAAAACTATAGCCTTTCCGTGATTCTCCTGCGTAAATCATGGGCTCTTGTCAGAGCCGTAATATTATGGTGTGTATTAGCGCTGCTAGTGTTTCATGTTCACGGTGTCTCTCGGGAGTGGTTCGCTGTGGCATTCTGGCGGAACTCGATGGAAGGAATTTGCGTTTAAAGGCCACCCTTGTGCACACATAGGCGTTGTCAAGAAACTTAATGGATGGCAGAGTGAAAGGGACGCCAGGCACAGGTGGGGTTTGAACCCGTCGCCGGTCGGTCTCCGGACGAGTGCACTGAACTCGGTCCGAGAGCCAAATGCGCTGGGAAGTGTGTATCCTGTCGGCTGCCATAATGCTGTCACAGAGTGACACGTTCGCTCTCTCAGAGTGACGTCTCATAGCCTAGATCGGAAGCAGCCAGAATTTTTTTCATCCATATTCGATTCACCGTAGCATGAACATATTGTGTGTACCCCACGATATTACTGGCAAACAGAGTTACAGAAACATCATGGTTGACAGGACTGCTAAACAGAAACATCATGTCTGGCATGACCTTGGTGTGAGTCTGGTTCGGAAGGCGGAGAAAATCTATGTAAACGGTTGATGTTACTGTTTTTTGGCTAAAATAACTTTTGTGTTGGTGAAAGAGAAAAAGAAAGACATGTACGGAGTGTTTGTGGAGTGCATTGAATGGGAATGAGGAGGGACAGCAATGTGAGGGCCTACTGGTGGGCTACATGTGGGCAGCAGCAGCCCATGGACGTAACACGGCCCCCCTGGGGTGCTTGTGTACACCCCACCCCCACCCTGCTCCTCGCAGCGCCCCTCCGCTTTACGTTCCCATTCCACCGGTTCTCCCCATCTCTCCCTCTCGGTCTGCCTACCCCATATTCCTTCTCCCCATCTCTCCCTCTCGGTCTGCCTACCCCATATTCCTTCTCCCCATCCCTCCCTCCCCATCCCCTCTTCCATCTTTCTCTCCCCATCCCCACTTCCCTCTCCCCTGCCCCCATCCCCTTCTCTTCTCCCCTTCCGTTCTCCCTCTTACCTCCCCCGCTTCCCTCTCCCCTGCCCCCATCCCCTTCCCTCTCCCCTCCCTCCTCTCTCCCGTTTCCTTCTCCCCTGCCCCCATCCCCTTCTCTTCTCTCTTTCCGTTCTCCCTCTTACCTCCCCCGCTTCCCTCTCCCATGTTCCCAGGTCTGTGTGGTTGTTTTCCCCCAGCCCGCGGGTGCCATTAGCGAAGTGTTTCCCTGGCGCCCACAGCACATCGCTGGGTATTAAAGTAAAGAGCTGCTGTGTTGTAGTTTTCCATGCGTCTCCCGCCGCGTTGCAGTATGGCGACTGCTGTCGTATGCAGCCCAGGAAATGTGGCACAGTAGTCAAAGCTCTCACATGAACTCCTCATGGATAAATAGTGTGTGAAGGATATCTATATATATAATATATGTATAATATATAATTGTGTCTGTCATGTGATGGTGACATGAGCAGGGCTAGGTTTTATCCCCGTTGCTATATACACTGACGGGGAAGCCAGTGGTTGTCCGTCCCATGACCGGCAGGTTGGCGGTGTAGATGATGATCTGTGGGGGAGCTGAGGTGGGGTCAGTTTTCGAAATCGGCCTGCTCCAGGATATCTTCACTCCCGGATGTCTTTCCGTTATGTGTCTTTATGTAACTAGCATACATCCGTTTTCCACCCGGTATCTTGATCTGCCCTTTGTGACTGGCGCTCGGTCGGTCTTGAGGAGTTAAGGAGTTGGTTAAACTAACTGGACGTCTTGTCGGTCGGGTGAATCACGGGATAGGAGGTACGGGACCTGGTGTGGTGTGTTGACTGTGCTGACCGCGGCGAGACCGCAGCGCTGTGGCAGTCACCGACCGGGAATGCCCGGGGAGCCAGCGGGGAGAGACACCACACCACACACCACACCACACACCACACCACACACCACACACCACACCTCGCCACGACGCGATTTGATCATTTCCTTTCAGATGGCTTCTCCGTAGCGACAACTGTCCTTAAAGTCTTGTCCCTCACTGCGCCGCGGGGCTCTTGTCGCCGTCTATTCGTAACAGCGAACCTCGCTATGACGTCATTCACGTGAGCGATAATAGGAGACGTTTCCGTACTCACGAGCTTCCGAGCTTCATTTAACGCGCAACATCGACTCGCTACATGGAGGAATGCGAACGTCTGGCGACTGTGACCTGACCTTGACATTGACCTTGACCCTTTGGAGTTTGACCTTGATCGTGGATACAATGTGATAGCATGCTGAAATGGGCGGTTCGGTCTTCTTTCAGAGAGCACACACCCAGGACGGTGGTACTCCAGAAGGGCAAAAATGGCTTTGGATTTGTACTACGGGGCGCCAAATGTAAGTAGAAAACGCCGCTGGTTGTATTTCATGCTGATATTACTTAAATCTAAATTATTGATCCGCTACTATGCAAAAATGCGTTTTTTGGGGGGGATTAAAATGTAATAAAATTGACGGGACTGTCACTGTAGCTCTGTATGCCTACAGTGGATGGATGACGTTTTATTTTTGTATTTGGCGAATGGTGTTGTATTATTGATAACCAATATCTCGTGTCATTGATTTATAATAGCGCGTATATGTGCATGCGCTGTCTGGTCGGTAAACCAGTTCATAGTCACTTATGGAGGAGAGAGATAGACAGGTATACTAAGGTACCCTCGAAACCACGCGATAGTGCACCCGTCGAGATGTCAGTACAGCTCTATGACCCTCGCACCCAGATAGTAAGCGGTATAAACTGCCTCGCATAGTGTATGCCACAATGTCGGACATAGTGTATAATGTAATCTGATTTGGCGTTGATAATTTTCAAATTGTAATGTCATAATGATCAGGCTCGCTTCTGTGCCACCACTGGCCTTGAAGCTTGTCACTGGACTCACACTAGGGCAGCCACCTTATAGAAATTCTTTTGACGTTAGTGTCTTGTTCATGTGACCATATTGCCATACAGTGATGCAGTATCTATTGTGCTAACCAACAACTTGCGGCGCCCACCTACCCTGTTACTATAATACCCCCTAACCCACCTACCCAGCCACCCAGCCACCCCGACCATCCCTGCCCACACATAGTGACCGGTGGCTGGCGTTACATCCCCCGGTCGACAGGTTTACATACGCCCTATCTGACCGTGACGGAGCTCACCCATGTACTAATATTGACCGTGGGATCAGCGGCAGCTATAGTGTTGACAGCCCCCCCCCCCCCTCACCGCCCCCTCACCGCCTCTCCCGTGTTGTTTGTCCGCCATATTTTGGTGATGTGGGGGGATGGATCACAGCTGTAGGGATGTCCCTAACTGCCGTCTGTCGGTCTACCTCGGTGTTAGGGTGCCGCTGTCAGCTGTGAGCTGGCCCTGATGGGGAGGGGGAGGTGTGAGGGGGGGGGGGGGCGATAGGTGTAAAAAGCGTGTTAGCTGTGTCTGGAAGCTGTGTTTGTTGTGCTTAGGGCTGGATGTCGGGGCTGAGACTGTCGTCTTCACGTTCACATCAAATCGCCGGCGGTGACCCCGGGCTGTGACCTATGACCCCGGACTGTGACCCCGGACCGTGACCCCGGACTGTGACCCCTTGCTGTGACCCCGGACTGTGACCCCTGACTGTGACCCCGGACTATAATCCCGGCTTTTAACCCCTGACCTGTGACCCCTGACGGTGGCTTCGGCCTGTTATCCCGGCCCGTGACCCAGAACTTTGGCCCCGGACTCTGATCCCGGACTGTTCTATATTGATTTCAATCTAGGTCCGTAAATTCATATCCATGCCGATGAATTAAACGGTTGTTGATTCATGTTGTCAATATCCCCTGCAGATAGCGGTCTATAACTCCCATCTGTTGACAAAAGCACCAAACTCAATCAATTTATTTACCACACTCCGGACACGGTATTTGCATCTCGGGATTGTGTCACGGCTCTCTCATCCATTACCCCTGGTAATGTCCCTCGGTCAGGTATAACATGCGGCTGTCATGCAGACAGCGTGAGCCCACGAGCAGGAAGGCTCGCTGGCACATACCAAAGTTGTGGGGTTCATGTACCTTCTAAAAAATGTCGTCGATGGGGGAACCTAATGAGAGTTTCCTGTATCACTACAGGGGATGCCTGCAGTGCCCCGGCGCCGGCGATTACACTACACTAAAAAAGAGAATGTATAGATGACGTAGATATATCATATACGTATATGCTATATATCACTATGCCGCCGCGTCGTCCATTTTCTTGAACTGTTGGGTTTAGTTTTTTTGGCTAAATTTACCCTTCATGTGCACAAATGTGACCTGCAAAAAAAGTAATTTAGTTCAATACCTTCTTGGTGGTGAGCTCAAACATTCCGCGAATGTCTTTGTTTTACGCTCTGAAGGTTACAGTGCAAACATTATGAAAATTGGATTCAATTTGAAAAAATGCTTGTCCTGTGGCGAGGCCTCGAGTGGCGACCTAATTACCTGTATAGGTATAGCACCCGTGTCACTATGTGTGAATCAGTAAAACCTGGGGCTGGCAGTACTGGTGGCCGTAATCATTGTCTTTTGAAGTCGGGTGCACGTGACTTTTAAAGGGAGGTCACGGTGGAGTGGTGACTCGGGGGCAGCGGCACATCGTCAGCCGAAGAATCTCGAGATAGGGGGCGCTTACTGCCGGCGTGTAGGTTCCACCGGTTGGTTGGGGTGTGTATGCCCCCCTCCCCCTCACCCCGCTCTCTCTCTCTTTCTCTCCACCGCCGGCCGCTGGGGCTGGGTACCCACGTCACGGGCACCAGTGTCACCGGTCATGGTCGCTGGCTTGAAGTCATGCAGAAATGCCTTATAAATGCGGTCGTCAGAAGCGGGTCAAGTCAAGAGGGCATTGCCTGGCCCGGCATAGCTTGGCGCAGCGGGGCGGGGCGTGGCGGGGTGGGAGGGTGGTGTGTGTGGGTGGGGGGGTTGGGGGGGGGATGGGGTGTCTTTACAGTGCTTGGGTGGCACATTAATAGAATAGCCATGTAGAATGTGGGTAGAATTCACAGAGTGTGTGGCCCCGGCGGTCAGAATCAAAAAAAAAAAATTGGCGGTGCAAGTGACAAAAGCCTCTGTTAGAGACACCTCGGATAGAGATACTAACCCAATATTGTAAGAATGAGGGGGGAAACAATTTACGGACCGTGACACGCCCAACTCTACTGTTTACTCACTTTCCCCTGCAGGGTTGGGGGGCAGGGTCCGAATTTGATGTGGGCAAGGGCGGGGGGAGGGGTGGCCCCATAAAAGTTGATCTGATGTGTGCCCCCCTCCCACCGCCCTCTAGTGGCCGACTGAACCAATACGGCGCATCACCGTGGGGTGACGACGGACGGGGCTTCATGGCGAGGGTAAACTTGCCAAAGTCCCCGAACAATACATTCCTGTGAGCAAACAACTGAGGCTGGTGTAGTTTTACCCGCAGGTAATGAACAAGGCTCATTGTTGTACATTTGGATATATGCCACGTACAGTAGTTTGAGCAGTTTTAAGTTTGTGTGCGAAACCTACCCCCCTCCCCCCCCCCCCCTCCCGCTCCCCCCTTATTGTTTGTGTAAGACGTGATGACATATGGCGCGGTGTAACTGTAACAAAAACCTCGACAACCGAAAATAATCCTGTTTGTAATAAAGGGCACGGTCTGTCATTGTTTATAGGGGTCCCATTCGTTTTTTTTTTTTTTATGCCTCTCATATTTTATACCAACCCGGCCAATTATGGGGGGAAGGTTATGGTGGGGTCGGGGGCTGAGGCGGGTGCAAGAGACCCCCAGGGTGTGTTTCCCATTAACCCCCTGCTGACCCCCGTGTGAAGGGGTTAACAAGATCATAGACTGACTTTACACCTTACAGCTGTGTGTTCCACGCCATCCGCCAGCGTGGTGCCACCTTTAAGGGGCTTACCATGACCTGGTGACGTAACCCGGCGATTCTCTGGGATTGCTTATCGATTGGTGTGACTTCCACATTCCAGTACTCTCGCGGTAATCACTTAGCGTGCTTTATGATCTGTTGTTTGAGGCAGCGCTCCGGGGTGGGGAGGGCGGGGGAGGGGGGGGCGGAGGGTAGGGGGTAGGGCAGGATCCAGAGTTGAGGTGGGGAAGGGCGGGGGGGGGGGAGGGGAGGGGGTGGCCCCATAAAAAGTGGGGTTCGTTGACCTCGTACAACTGCGTACCGCGTTACACTGGTTTTGATCTCCAGTCTTTATGAATTGTTGCATATGGATTGCAACGCTGATCGTTGGATCTGTCCGTTGACCATCCACTCCACCCACCCCACCCCGCCTCTACCCAGTATTAAAACTACCGCCCCCCCCCCCTTGTCCGCGTCCGTCGATGCTCGTCCCCCGCTCCGCCCCCGCCCTCAGTGTTTGATCTCCCGTACCATCCTGAATAATAGACTATGCCCTACTGTTGTATTGACATGTTACATCGTCCTTTCTCTCGCCGTGTTACATTGACCAATCTCTCTCCCTGTTACAGCCCAGAGCCGGACGGCAGCTCAGCTGGACTTCAGTCCCACGTCGGACTTCCCGGCGCTGCAGTACCTGGATCGGGTGGATCCAGGCAGCATGGCAGCCAAAGCCGGCCTCAAGCCTGGAGACTTCTTACTGGAGGTAGGCACCACACACCCTAACCTCTATACTCCCCCCCCCCCCCATCACCCTCCATCACCCTCCCACAGCATGGCAGCCAAAGCCGGCCTCAAACGTGGAGACTTCTTACTGGAGGTAGGCACCACACCCCCAACCCCCCACCCCGTAACCCGTATACCTACCCCCGTCACACCCCCCCAGCATGGCAGCCAAGGCGAGTCTCAACTTCTTGCTCTAAGTAGGCACGCTCACATTAAACCCCCATCCCGCCCCGATAAGCCCCACGCCCCCCCCCCCCCATATTCAAACCCCACCCCACCAATACTCCCACCCGAACACCCCGGAGCAGCTATGTACCCAAACAAAGTCACGGACTCACACTTCGATTTTCGTGCCAGAAACGCATGAAGTGATTTCTTATCCCTTTTGCGGAGTGGTATGACGTTGGGGGAAGGGGTCTGGGCTATGATCTGGTCACCATGGCGACAATGATGCCAACATCAACACCAGATGGACAGTACCCCACACGCACAGACCCCTGCCCCTCAAGCCACCGCTCGCATCTAGCCCCCACCCCTCTCCCACCCAGCCCCCATGCCACCACCACCCCACCGCCACCGCACCCCCACTGCCTCCGCGCCCCAGCTTCTATATCGCTCTGTAGTACTCTGCATCTTTCTGTATGTAGCCCCCGTTAGAAGCGGAATTGTTATTGATTTTCAGCCTTCTGGTTTCCGTACTATAGTATCGAACTCCCGGAATCTGTTATTATCCTTGACGGTAAATCTTGACCAGTGCGCCGGGCGATCGATACGTGAGCCCCTTCCCGACCCCCACCCGGGGCACCCCCGACCGCGACCCCCACCCGTGCCTACCCCCTAACGCCGCCCTGCCCCCCCCCCCCCACCCTACACCGCCCCGCTTTGGTACCCATCCGTCCGGTGTTCCGTGGCGAGCAGCGGCTTGTGTCTCGGTCAACATGTACGATTTATCTTCAGGCCAAAGCCTCGTTTGATGTTACATATTTAATAAGTGAGTAATATGGTTGGCGGGTGTTCGATATGGTTCCCCCCCCCCCCCTCCCCCACTTCTCTCCCCCGCCCGCCCCCTATACACACACATTGCTCTTCCGCTGCCGATGTATGGGTTGGGGTTCCCCATCTATTCATGTTCTGACTCGTGCGTCATTGCATTCCTTGTGGCGTGTATTCTGAGCGTACCATGACCTGTCGCTCTTACCGTCTGGCCGCCCTACTACCCTTGTGATTGACTTGCCTGTCATTAACCTTTTACCGTCTTACCAAATCTACCGGTTCCCAGACAGTTTTCTTAGGAGTTCATCGCTATAGTCCAGCTCTTGCCCCTACCCTTTGTAGGCCCTTGTAATGTGATCCAATCAGATATGTCACAAGCACCTTGCTTGTCAGCAGATACCATTGTTTTAGGATAGCTCACGTATGACTCACGCCTACTGTTTAGTAGGATGGTGTATTTGATGATCGCTGACGTGGCCGATGGACCGTTTATTAGTTGAGGATTGAAAACTTTAATCGATTGATTCTCCTTTATTCGCTCTATTATATGAAGAGCTATATTTTCATCAATATACAAGCTACTCTCTCTGTAATTACACTACGAGCTGCCTATGTAGTGACGGTGACGGCGTGGACTTGACCATGTCATGGCTGCTCCGATATTGTGGTCACTCCGATATGATGGCTACTCCGATATGATGGCTACTCCGATATCATGGCTACTCCGATATCATGGCTACTCCGATATCATGGCTATCATGGCTACTCCGATATTGTGGTCACTCCGATATCATGGCTACTCCGATATCATGGCTACTCCGATATCATGGCTACTCCGATATCATGGCTACTCCGATATCATGGCTACTTCGATATCATGGCTATCATGGCTACTCCGATATCATGGCTACTCCGATATCATGGCTACTCCGATATCATGGCTACTCCGATATCATGGCTACTCGATATCATGGCTACTCCGATATCATGGCTACTCCGATATCATGGCTATAATGGCTACTCCGAACACCTGCTAACCACGTGTCTGTCACGTGTTTGTTTACAGATCATGAGGGCCTCCTTGATGTAGTGGTTAGCACATGACACGGCCGGTCAATGGGCGTAACGTCCGACATGTTCCTTGGCCCGGTTTAGTCCTCATGTAAAAAAAAAAAACGCTCTAAGACCTAAGTAATTTCACCCCTTTCCATTGAATTTTATTGCATTTTTTTATATTGCATTTTTCATTGACTTCTTGTACAGATCAACGGGGAGAGCGTGGTGAACGCGACCCACGAGCACACGGTGAGACTCATCAAGAACTCCGGGGACACCCTGGCTATGAGGGTGGTCACCGTGCGACCCCTCAGCCGGGAGGGGGGCCTCGACCAGCGCGAGATCCACGCCGACGGCACCCGCACCCTGCCCCTCAAGAAGAAAGGTGAGTCCTCCGCCCTCAGTCCCCAGCTAATCCCTGTCCTCCCCCCCCCCCACCATCCCTTACGGAGGTGGTGATGGGGTGGGGGGGGGGGGGGGCTCCTGCCTGTCGTCCCGTGGCCTTTGCCTGGTTTTGTCCCCGGTAGTCGTTTGAACTGGGTTTAAATGAAGTCAGCGGCGAGTGCAGAATAATGGATATATATATATTTTGTAAAAACGAAACAAAACATGTCGCCCTGAAGTCCATTCTCGGTGCAGAGTGCGCGTCCCCAGGTCGCAGAGGTCACTGGCGACGTCACTACTAGGCGGCCTACGTGATGACATGTCGAGTGTGATATATCTGTATTTATATACATGTTTTGTATGTTGGACCATGTGACGCTTGTTGTTGAACTGAGAGACCGACACCTAAGTCCTTGTGTTTTCGTTGTGTGCGGTATTGTGGCTGTTGTGGACGTGTCAGTATGATATACATACAGTCTGTTTATCCGTGTCGTCTCAATGCACTGCTTATGTATCACACTATATACCAGTCCCAGTGTGCGCAAAGCCAGAGGTCACGTGCCCCGATGGCTCAAGAACGACGTAAACATGTAGGACATTAGTGCAGTCAATAGGCGGGGCCGGTCGTCATAACGCAATCGTTCAGTGCGACGGCGTGTATGTTGTCATCTATGTATGATACTTGAACATATGTTATGATATAGGGCACTTTCTAGAGAAAATGTTTGATCTTGTCAGTAGCAACGTGTTTTTTAAAAAACTGTTTACATATTGCTATCTAAGTTCGATTATGGATTAACTGGAATCAACGGAATTGACGTAATATTTCTATACACCCGTCATTTGTTGTAATGGGCTGGCGAAATTACTAGACTAGTTTCAGTTGCTTCGATGGTAAGTTTTTGTTGTATACGATGGCGAAGTCACATACTGCACGTAGTTGATGAACAGTGTCGTATGACCACGTGGCTTTAACGTCCTCCGAACACTCGGTTATGGCCGATGAGCTGGTTCCCGTCGCTACCGTGTGTTGAGGCCGGTTTCCTCGTCGATGCCACGTGTTTCGCTTTAGACATATACAAATAATTGGTTCGCCGTTCGTGTGTTTCGCCGCGTGTTCGTTTGAAAAAGCTGGTTCCCCCGTACCCGGCTCCGGCTTCTCAGCAATGTAATGTTGAGCGTGTCTTTTTGTACCCTCCCCTCCCCCTCCCCCTCCCCGCCACCCTCCTCCCCGAGCAGGCGTGGCCCCGTCACCGCCCCAGCGCGACCCCTTCACCTCCCTGAGCCCCAGCGGCGGGGTGCAGGCAGCCACCACCGTGGAGAGCTACATAGCCATAGGTAACAACACCCACCGCCCCCTCCCCCCACCTAACCCGCCTTCCTGCCACCTGACAGCCTCTGATCTCTCTCTGGCACCTCTACATCTATTTTCTTAATACGCCCAACCCACACCACCCCACCCCAACCCCCTTATAACCTAGCCATTTTCCCTGGCGTTCCCATCCTAACCTCCTAACTCCTTGCTAACCTAGCGCGTACCGTCCGCCAGGCTGGATATGATTGGTATGGCACGCGGATGATGGATTTTCTATCTGCGAAATAGAAATAAGAATACACAAATGAATTCATTAATAAGAATGGCTTGGTTGGGGATTGTTCTTTGATTGGCGTGCCGGGTTTAATCCGTTAAATCTAAATGGGTAAACTTACTGTTGATGAAATGAACCGAATCAAATCATACTGATTGTTCCTGCAAGCTTGATTGTCAGCAATTATTACTCTCGGTTATATAGTTGGCTACCTTTATGATTGTACATCAGTATCATTATGTTTATCTTTCGTTCTTTAGTATGTTTGTACTGGTTGCCATGACGATGCATGGGGCAGAATGAATTGTTTGATTGCCCTATATATTGTCGATGAGACCGAGCAAACTTGGCGAGGGTCCTTGACCCTGGCGGTAGCGTCATGAACTAGTCTATGTAATGTCCCTAGCTCACACAACCTTTGTCGTTAGGCGTTAGTTAAGCCTCTGATACATCTGAAAGATTATCTTAAGTTTGATGGGCATGTAGAATAATTAGGAGATCATGACATTATACTATGTGATGGAGTACCTCTAGGAGATAATAATGTGTTTGTGTGATGTGATATTTTAACATGCCTGTGTGTTATAACTTTGTTAAGATAAACTATGTGATTAATGTGTTAACCTTTTAATGTGTGTGATTTTGGACTTGCATCCACCTGTAACCTGCAACGAAGTAGAATTGTCTAGCCCTGGGGTGGTTGTCCACCGTGGTTTTGATGAGAGATGTATGCCATACTACGTCATTTCTGTTGTAACTGTTAAGGATTTCTATTCGAAAAACCGATGATGAAATGGTTTGAAAAATGTGGAGATCCAGATTATTGTATAATCATACATTTAATGACAAAAATTCCGTGGACAAATTAGGACCAGGAGACGAACATCATAGTTAATTAATGTACTTTACCGTTCTGTATTGCGAAATTTAAGTCAATGTTATTTATAGTAGTAACGGTATGAATTGACTACTGCCCATTTCGACGACTCTCTACCGACGATTGCTGCTGTACATGTATTTTTCGCCGGTGAATCTGTGTTGCCATAATGTATGTGTGTTGTGAGTGGCGTGTCCCGCTGTGCCCTGTCCCGTTGCGCCCTGTTTCCCGTGGCCCGTCCCGCTGTGCCCTGTCTTACTGTGCCCCGTGTCGTTGCAGACAAGCTGGACCGGACCCTGGCGCAGTACGAGGACGCGGACCGCCAGAGCCTGGGCAACGTGTCCGACAGCTACCTGCTGCGGTCCGCCGCCGTCGCCAAGGGCGTCGACCCGGACAACAAGACAGCCTCGATCTCGCGCCGCACCAAGCGCATGAGCAGCGTGCCCCTGGAGGAGATCTTCGAGCGCCAGGGCGAGGAGCAGCAGGCCGGGGTGGACGTGGCCACCAGCGCCTCCAACCAGACCCGCCCCACCGTCCCCCTGCCGCCCTCCGTCGCCGCCGCCAGCGCCGCCGCCGGTCACCAGTACGCCAACCCCGCCCACATCGGCGCCGCCCAGCACAACGGGGGGTCGCCCAGGGGGGGCGCCGGGGGTCCGGCCTCGCCCGGCGGACCCCAGGGGTACGCCCGCCACATCAACAACGTCGAGCTGGAGCCCGTGTCGAGTCGCCAGGCGTCCACCGCTAATAGCAACGTCACCAACGTGCGGCTGTCGACCGTGGCGCAGAACGACAGCGTGACGTACCCGCGACGGGAGGCCCCCGGCACCCCCGGGAGTCCCGCGGGGGACGGCATCTACTCCGTGCCTTACAAGCCTCACGGCAGCCCCGATAGGGGGCAGCACCGCTCGCAGCAGGTGAACGGGTCGCTGTCCGTCAACGTGACGGACTCGTACCGCGGGCGCCAGACCATCCCGCCCCACCCGGACCAGACGGCGCCCCTGCCGCCCGTCGCCGGCGGCAAGGTGACGCTCCCGCCCCCGCCCAGCCACCCGCCGCCCACCCCGCCCAAGTCCTCGGCCAGCCAGGTGGTGCAGATCAGCACCAAGTCGCCGCACACCTACGCCAACGTGGCCGAGCAGATCCAGCGCCAGCGGGCCACGGCGGCGGCCGCGGCGGCGGGGACCGGTGGCGCCAACGCCGGCACCGGCGGCAGCGACAGCGACAGCTCGTACGAGTCCAGCTTCCGGCCCGGCACCAATGCCCGGATGACCAAGGAGCCCGTGGGGGGTCTGCCGGCGCCGCCCGCGCACCCGCCGCCGGCGCCGCACCAGGCCCACTCACGCTCCTCCAGCGGCACGTCTTCCATGTCCTCGGCCTCGGCCGGCTACGCCGAGGTCGGCGTCACCAGGACAACGGCCGACGTGCACGTGGCCGGCGGAGCCAAACCCAAGCAGGCGCAGCCGCAGGCGCAGCCGCAGGCGCAGGCGCCGGTGTACGAGCCCATACCGGACTACGACCCCCCGATGGCGCGGGACCCCGTCCCCGCCCCTGCCCCTGCGGCCCCCGCGGCCCGCGCGTCCCCCGAGGAGCGACCCGGCTCCAAGGGCGCCAGCGAGGAGATGTCGGCCTTCAGCAGCGCCATCAAGATGGCGGCCATAGCGCGCGAGAAGCGGTTGGAAGACCCCGTCAGCGCCCCGCCACCCACCGCGGCCAAGTCCAAGGTGCCGGCCCCGCCCCCGCCGCCGCCGGGTCCCCCGCCACCCCCGGGGCTGGAAGCGAACAGCATCCCGCCGCCGCCCCCGGGGTCGCCGCCCGAGCCCCCGACTGGCGCCGTGACGACGCCCGTGCTGAAGAAGACGTCGCTACCGCCGCACATCCAGAAGCAGTTGGAGGAGGACCGGCGGCGGGAGGACAGCCACGCCGCGCTGCTGGCCGCCGTCGCCCGCCGCAGGAACGTCGTCGAATCGGCCAACATGGACCGCATCGCCGACAGCATCGAGAACCGCATCCAGCGCGGCAAGAAGCTCCAGACGACCGTCTACAAGAGCGACCAGACAAAGGAGGTGCGCTCGCCCACCAGCGAGGCGGCCCCACTGCTGGTAGCCGGCGCCGCCGCCGCCACCGCCGCCACCGCCGCCGCCACCGCCGCCACCGCCGCCAACAGCGCCAGCCCGGCCAGGGAGGAAGCGCAGCAACAACAGAAGCGACTGGCGGAAGTGGAGGAAGAGAAGCGGAAGAAGGCCCAGGAGGAGAAGCGACGGCAAGACGAGGCCGCCGCCGCCGCCGCCGCCAACAACAACAACAAGCTGTCGGTGGGAGGCCCGCAGAACGGCAACGACGCGCTGCCCCTTAACCAGAGCCGGCCGAGCAACGCCTCGGAGATGGACTTTATGGCGGCGGCCGAGCGGGCGCGGCGTGAGTACCTGGAGAAGCGGTCCCAGGCCACCCTGGAGCGGCTCGGCAAGGGCGGCAAGGCGGCCGGCGGGGGCGCCAGGGACGAGGCCAACGGCGTCAACGGCGCCAGTCCCCCCAGCGCCGCCCCCGTCGAGAAGCCGCGCATGGCCGACCTGGCCTCCATAATCGCTCAGAAAGCCATGCAGCGGCAGAAGAGCGCCGAGGGGAGCCTGGAGAATCATAACAACAACAACGGCCGCTCGTTGGAGCCACCGGTGCCGCCCAAGCCGGGTCGGATGGCGGCCCGGGACAAGGCGGTCCAGCTGAACGGGGCCACGCTGGACTTCTCGCAGACGGAGACGCCGGGGTGCAGTCGGGCGCCGTCCTTCAGCACCGCCGCCGCCCTTGGGGAGGACCGCGAGGCCGCCCAGCTCATGTCCGTCTCGGAGAGGAAACGGCTGTTTGAGGCCCAGAGACTGGCCGGCGCCGCCCCTCACATGCCCCCAGCGATGATCGCGCCACCTGGCGACTTCACCCAGCGCAATGGCTTCACCAAGAGTCCTCGCCAGGAGTCGCCACCGGGCAAACTGTCGCGGCTTCCCAACGGTTACCACGTGGAGATGGAGGGCGGCGGCCCCGAGGACGGCCCGGCCCAGCTGGTGCTGGTCGTCCCGCCCCCGCCCCCACCCCCTCCGGCGCTCTACGAGCCCGACCTGGTGGCCCCGCCCCCGCCCGCCCTGTTCGGCCTGGACTGTAAGGGCGAGGACTCGGTCAGCATGGCCTCCTCGGCCTCGACGCTGTCCACCCTCTCTTCGGCCGACCACGACGGCTGCTCGCACGACCCGGCCGCCGCCTTCTCGCTGCTGCCCCCGCCCCCGCCCCCGCTCGAGTTCGACGACAGTCCCATCGCGCTCGCCGCCAGCGACGACGGCGCCGATTTCATCCCGCCGCCCGTCGAGTTCGACGCGCCCTCGCCGGCCCCGTCGACGCCGGGCCCCGCCAGCCTACGCAGCGTGCTGCGGGCCGCCCAGGGACCCTCGCACTCGGTGGCCTACCCGGCCGTGGGCGGCGGCACCGGCACCGGCACCAGCGGCGGCAGCGGCTTCCAGGCCCGCGCGGTCGAGACGTGGACGGTGGCCGAGGTGTCCGAGTGGCTGGAGGGCTTGCAGCTGTCCGAGCTGCGGGACACGTTCCGGCGCCACGAGGTCGGAGGTCGCGCCCTCTTGCGGCTCGACAGGCAGCGCCTCATCCAGCTGGGCGTCAGCCAGGTGGGTCAGCGCATGGCCATCGAGCGGGCCGTCAAAAAGGCGGCGCTCAAGCACTGACTTCACGCACCGGGCGCGCCGCAGGGACGCCACTGAATGTGTACAGCACGGCCGCCCGCCCCATGCCCGCTTCATGCCCGGGGCCGCGTGACAGCGTGGGGTCTAGGGCTGGGCGACAGCCACGGCTGAGGGAGGGGTGGGGGGGTGGGGGGGGCTTCATCCCGTGCGACACGCGCGCCAAGCCCCCGCCCTCGGCCCCCGCCCTGCCAAGAACGAACAGAGACCTTCATAGAACGGTGACGCCTCATTCCTGAGACTTGGCCTAACGAAAATCCCGTTTTCAATACCGAGATTTGGCCCAGCGAGATCACCTGTCCGTTACCCAGACTTGACCCACCAAGACCCCGTTTCCGTTAACGAGATTTGGCGGAGCGAGATCCCCTTTCCGTTACCGAGATTGGACGAGGCGAAATGCAGGTGTTCTTCTGTCCGCCGCAGCCACAGCGAGAGTTAAAAGACCATTGATGATTCCAATCACGGCACTGAACATTAGTAGTTCTAGACATCAAGTTCTAGACGTCCTAGTTCTAGACGTCCTTGTGCTGTTTTCGGTCCGCCAGACCCGGAGTCCAGGCACGATACACACATATCAAAGTGTTGAGTTAAGCGTTAAATCCCCGGATGTACATATCTAGTGTAGGATTATTTAACGACGTTTGCTGGTGGTGACCGCGTGGTCAGAAACCCGTTGACAGTTATAAGAGAACGATGGAAATATCTTAATCTCAGTGAATATTCGCGACGGAGAAAACACCTGGGAGACAGAAACGTGTGAACGTTTTGTAAAACACGAAGCTTTGATGGCTTGGCTTGGTAATGACGTCACAATGATGACGGTTTGGTCCGCTACTGACGTCACAATTAGGGTGATTGTGCAAGCCGCACGCGGCGCGGCAGGGCTTTCCAGCTGTTTAATCAAATGAAATCGTATTGTGTTCTCATCATTTTTACTAACATGGCTTGATGATTTTTTGCGATTATTTAAATTGTTCGGTAGACCCCGGCTGTTTAATTAATGACAAGGTGACATACTCAATTTTGTCGCGGACGCATTGTGTTTACGATGGCCACTATGGGAAGGTAGCGGCATAGCCTGCAGATATCGACGCTGTCTTTGTGCTTTATGTAAAGAAATATGTAAATTATTCGTCTTGCTATCTATTGTCATTTAGGCCCTTTGCATTTCTGGTGTGTGACTTGGCTTTTACCGCCGCCACATGCGGAGTAGAGAGGAGGAGGGGGGAAGTGAGGCGGGGGGTCGTAGAGTGAGTTGTCACTATGCAGATTTTGATTGTGAGATTGTGACACAATTCACAGCAACTTAACAACGGCTTTTGCTTTCTCCTGCACGGTATCAAACTGATAAATATCAGTAACGAATACAGAATGTAGCGTCTGTGGCGTTGGCCATGTATCCTAGATCTAATAACCCATTTAGTCGATCGCAAACCTATCGAAGTATATATTAATATACATTATACATATAAATATGTACATATATATATATATATATATTATGTGGATGAGCTACAAGCACTTGTTTTACTGTGACAAGAGCCGTATAATCGAGTTGCGGTTTACGTCATCGACCAAACATTCCTCAGACTGTGTCACAGACGGGTGGGACACGCACCTATATTGTCCAACCCTGTTTTCTACATTCATTGTGTATCCATGGTAACCCACCGAGATCATTATAAACGCGCGTCCTTTTACGCGCGCGTGGCGAATCGGTTGCTTTCAAATCGAATGGGCTATGGCGCGAAAATCAAAGAGACCGATTTTATATTTATATTACTATTTGGGGTGAGGTGGGGAATTTGTAATGGTATTGTCGTGATTGGTTTTTGTTTTCAAGTGGAGAAAAAACTAATTGGGAGTTGATAGATTTCAATCAACAGCTCTTTCGCAAAATTCCTCTTATAGTAGGACAATCAATTCAGGATGGCATAGGCGCTTCGGGAAGTGAGCGTGTTTAAATCAAATGTGCAACTTATTTTATGATCATCTGTGAATAATTCACGACAGGCATCGAACGAAATATGAGGGTATTATGGGCCCGTCGTCTGGCGAGCTCTTGGGTGGTTGGCGGGAAGTGTTTGAGAAGAACACGGAGAGAACACGGTTGGTGTTCACCACAGGGTGGCCTAGCTGGTTCCCGGCACCCTCGCCTCGGGGGGGGGGGGCTTCGCCTCGGGCACACCCTCCATGGGCCCCTGCCCTGGGCACACTCGCCCTGTGCCCCACCCCCCACCCCACCCTTAAGTTGTACAAAGTGCTCTGAACCTATGTCACTCCTTGTAACACATTTATTACCGACAGAATGGGCTACCAATGAATGTAATACCGTCATATAATTTTCAAAATAAAGAAACCAGTAAACCCAATTGCCGTGTTGTTGTCTTTCAATGTCCAACGAGACATATTGATCTTTGTATTTTTCTGTTTCTATATTATGGCGAGTTCGTCACAATGGAGACAAGAACTATATATAACCAAGGCCATGTGGACAAGTTAGTCACATTTTAGGCTTCGGTTTAAACAAATATAATAAACACCACACAAATCCCCCCGATATATTTAATCAACAAAGGAGTTAATAAAATGGAAAAAGAGCTTTTCGAACGCCACTCCTGATTTTCACAATATAATTTACACCAGCAGTAACACTTAATTTTATGTGGTTTTCGTCTGTGTAATTTGTAAACAAATATTACCTGTGTAAAATGTCTAAAGCATGGTAAACAAGACCATGAATATCCTCTTCGTATGATCTCAGTTTCGTTAATATAATAAAATATAATATAATTGTTTAATTGGATCCGCCTGTAATTCGTACTGTATGGGAGCAAAAATAAGACAAAGACACACGAATAATTCTTACAATTTATTGTAAATAAATAATTTGATATTCTACGAGACTACCCTCGCACACCGGAACAGAGAGTGAGAGCTGCACACCGGTGGCTGACGACTGGTTCCTAAGCCAAAGAGGTATTATTGTAGGGGTTTAAAATAACGCACATAACCCGTGGCAAAAAAAGTGAAGTGTTTGGACGGTCGGGAGATTAGGTCACCATGGATACAATGTATGCTGATCACAATGGGACATAATGACAGCTGCGTTACCATGGGTGGCGTGGGGGGTGGAGGGGGTTCTGCTGATCTCACAGTAACCGAGCCACTAGTATGCATCTGTTACCATGGTATTATGTATTGTGCAATTGTATTGTATAACATGGGCCAAGTGTTGCGCTGGTAGATATATATATATATACATCTAGTTAGATTACAGGTCTTAGGCCCCCGGTCCTTAGCATGGTAAATAAATGAGTTTACCATGGAGAGAGTATACTGATCTGCAAATACGGTGTCACATATGTGTCTTATCATTGGTAGAGTGTTCATACAACAGGGCCCCGATAGTACAGTTGGGTTACCATGGATACGTTCGTCATACAACAGGTATAGACACTATAATAATGCTATGTGCACTTCTAACATAGCCATGACTTTAAGGACGGACGAGAGTGTCTTACCGTTTCCGATTTCAGCTATTTCGAGGCCGTTAATTGCCTCTAAATAGATTGACGTAACTAGTTAATTAATTAAACAAAATATCATAAATATAACAAGTGTGAGCGTGACGAATAACGTGACGGGGCTCTGAGAGACGTGAGGAACACGTGACGTATGGCTGGAGTTCTGTCACGCGAACTTCTTTTTTTTTACAACTTTAATGAGCGTTATACAAACAAAGTGACCAAATAATGTAAAAGTCTTCGTAGTTAACCAGTCGACGCGGCGCTGAACAGAATTTAACATACACACAAGCCACACACAGATACGGCCACTGTTCTGCGGTCCGTAGACAAACTGTTATCACAGATTACAACGACCCCACAACCGGGTCTCGATTAACTCTCCATAAATACTCTTATTACAGGCATGGTTAATATTAATACACACACACATCCATGGCGTTTAGTAGTTTACCCATCAAGCCAAGCCCCCCACAGCTAAGCCATCAAAATATGGGAATAAACATAAGAACATGTTCAGCAAATGTAGAAAAAATTTACACGATTTTTGTGAATATTTTATAAATAATATAGGAATATATAGCAATGTGCAGATACATGTACCTACAGGTTGACAGTAGTTTGCTCGTCTTACCAGTCGAGGAATGTGGGTTATATATAGCCAAGGATATACGGTATTTCCGTGTAGACTATGCACCTGGCACCTGTCTCGACTGTAGATCTCACAAAAAGGCATAGACTGATAATCTAAAACTGAAGACATTTTACAAGTGTTGACTGCTACATTTATATACAGATGAATATAGGAATTAAATAATATAAATATGGAACTAAATGTAAAATAGCAGAAAAATATAAGAATATAGACAGAGGTAATGACACCGTGGGAGGCCCGCCAAGCTGTGGCAATACTGCAGGGCCGTTGACGGATCCTATACCAACACTGTGGGTGGCACCAGGTTCATTTGCATTCACTGCTGGGACCAGATTAATTGGCCACCAGGCGGTCATACAAGGAAGCCAGGGCACCACGGAAAACGTGGCGGTATCAATTAAACCACTGCTGCATTACCACTGCAATATAACACGGGTGTCCACTTAATTAATACTCTCCACAAGTCAATGTAGGCCAACCCCTGGAGGTCACAACGGCCTGACGACGTGCCACAGTCTGCAGTCGTTCACACACACTATAAGACTAGGACAACATATAAGAGACAACGTACATATCCTTGCATGGCACACACGACGCAGGAAACCTACATGTATCCGTCTCCAGCAATGAGCAATCCTTGCCATCTCGTCCCACGATCGCCAGCAATGGGGCATAATTAACGGATAGATCATACGGATTACCTTTGGTGCACACCTGTGCTGAACTGGGAGGGGCGCGGAACCTCACGATTAGACAGCCCCTTCAGAGGACGTACGGCCCCAGAAGACACATGCCCGGTGTTTGCTAGCAGTTGGGTGACCATGCAGCTAGCCTCGACCATCCCAGAGATGATGCTTAAGGCAGCATTGGTCAAAGTCAGACGGCCATGAGCTATAGTTCTTCCCCACTATTCAGTGCATAATTATAATGAAGGGCAAGTTAAATAATCGAGAAACTTGAATTTATGATTCATTAACCAAGAAAGCAGGGTATGGTTCGTATACATTGGCGTCTGTACATATCCGATCCATTTGAATGTAACGATGAAATGGATATAGATTGAGGGGCGGGGGGGGGGGGGGGATGTAGTTTACAACATTACGAAGATCAGATCCACGTTTCCTTGACATTCTACCTTTCAGACACGGGTATGATGTGTTAAGGAGATTGCATACTTGGTGACACTGTCTCACAAGCACACACACTGGATTAATACTAATGACACTGATAATACTTTGATAATACGCTGCAGCGAGTGATATGAGATCCCCTGCGTCCAGAGTGATCTTAGCGCAAACAAGCGGCACATAACACACCTTACGATTGTCCTCAATACCATCTGATGGTGGCAACTGGACCTAATACCCACCCAATCAACCAGGCTTCATATCGAATGAACAAAGCATTACCTAGTTCGGTCATATATAGGAAATCAGTCGACGACAATGTCATACAACAGAAGCTTGCGTAAATCCTCCTTTCTTAATGAAGATATAGAAAATACAACTTTAAGCGAAGAAATTATTAAAGAAAACATTGTTTGTATACATACGTACAAGTTTCTCCCTCTGTGCTAAGATTTCGGACGCTACCGAGTATAAGTTAACCGATCTCCTTCCAGGACACAATCATTGTTCCAACCACATATGCTCTTTTCATTTGACAAATTAGTTTTCTATACAAATATGCTTGTGTGTCGTCAGCATACCGTTATCTGTGCTTCACCCCATCAGGTCTTCATCCCACGAGAGGTATATCTGTATAGCCACGGCTCAAAACAAAAGGAAACAAGCCCGAACCCGAATTCAATGATGCATATTGCACAGCTACACCATGTAACACAGACCAACTGATAAGCATCACTGAACAACAATATTGTTCGTTTAAGCACCTATACATTTAAGCACAATTTAATAAATATAATAAATTAGTCACACAAACACTGTTCACCTCAAACGACAGCACTACACGCAGGACAAACAGTGTAATAGCACAGCGTTCTGGGGTCAAACTTCCAAGGTCACTCACAGAGGCGGCCGTATACCATTACTGCGTGAAAAAGTCTAGTGATAATGCTTAACGAACCCAAGTCCTAGACCATATAGAGAAATGGTGTCCAATGTCATAAAATAATACAATAGTGTTTTCATCCCTTAGTGTCCTACTAAAGATTGTTTGGCATGTTACTATATTAATGAAAATGAAAAGATACAGTGGATACCCTAAGATATAACGACAGTCCATTCTGCTGTGGGCGGATAGCACCCAGACACAACAAGTGTCTGTATGTATTACTACTCACCGTGTTTCACCCGGAAACTGCTACATACGTCTAATGTTAGTCTAAGATAGCGAACAAGTTGGCCGGACTCCGATACTGATAATGTACTAAAGTAGGATTCAATTTTACTTAGTACGCTATACTAGGCCCTTTACAGCTAGAATCAACCAAAGACTGCAACTACATACACGTTAGGAATGTCCGACATTGTATATATATCCAAACCGACCCCACGACAGGGTAGATCCCTCGGTCTGTCGTCAACGACACACACACATAATATACGTATCAATGTGTAGACTTGAAAACATCTATGATTGGCTCGCATAATTTAAGGCCTCACATGATCCAAGTGCTGTAGCTATGCGCTGAAACGACAGAGTTCATCACCTATCTGACTGAGGTGTACTTACCACGCTACACATGGTGCAGTCCTCCACTCTATGTCTTGACTCTAGATCTATGGATCAGTATACCAGGACCTAAGGCGCGGGCTATCAGTGGTCAAGTGCCTGGCAACATCTACACGATAGGTGCTACAGTGTAGATAGGTGTACATAAATAAAAGTGGGCGTGCCCTAGCCGCGAACCTGGATTCCGACAGGAGGCACAGGGAGGGGACGTATCCCCCAAGTCCAAGTAAGTCCAAGTCTAGCAGCGTTCCGTATTCAGGCCGCTGTCGAACAGTGTAGGGGCAGGCAGGCCGCTGTCGAGAAGCGTCCCGCAGTTAGGCCGTTGCCGAGCAGTGTAGGGGCGGGCAGACAGGTGGCGAGGTACAGATGACAGGGCTTTGAGCAGTCTAGCTTGGCTCGTCGTTGGCGTCTTTCTGTTCCGAATCGAACCCACTGTCAGATCGGCTGTTGGACTCCAATTCCATGTTCTGTAATACAGCGATTTAAAAAGTACATTAGCCAACCACGGAGACATTAAAAGGTGCAATAGATGTTTCCAAAATTTCTATCACGCAGCTAAATAAAGAAATGGATACCTAAAAAACAAAAGATGCTTCTGTGACACTTTTAGAATGTTTTGGGAAATAGAGCTGTACATATCCATACAAGCTCGTACTTGCTTGCAGAAATACGTTGGACACAGTGTATGATCGTTTTGTGTAAGGTTATATAAGACCCAGCTTCAGTCAATCTCTTTGGGATTCTCAGACAACACACATATGCATATACCAGTAAATATATGTATCGATACACATGTATACAAATACAGGTTTACACACCTCTAGTTCCTTCATGATTTCATCCATATAGTCGGTGGAGTTGTTTTTGTATGCCACAGCCGCCTTGATAGTATCCCGAAAACACTGAAGTAAAGGACGTTATGTTAGATGCAGTGACATAACTAGGGTATTAAATTATTAAACTTCATTGAACCTAATACAATACAGGTTTAAATGCGGTTTAATAAACATTCATATCATGAAAATACTGACGAATCGTGTCCGGACATAGCGTTATTACCTTGACGACATTTGTTCCATCTGATGCCGAAACAAAATAGAATGGCATTTTGTGCTTCTTGGGGAAGTTGAACCCTTTTTTCGTAATGCTGTAGTCCGCTGTAAGAGATTAACAATCCCATAATTAGGGAGGTAAATTGTGTCAAGTATCTGGGACAGATGTACTCATACGTTTGTTTCAAATACAGTACATGTATATGCATATAACGACCAAACCTATTAAGCATTTACTATTACAAATTATATATATAACATGTGTTATTACCCAAAATACCAACTAGGTACACAGAAGATAGAAGTAATGTACAAGTCCAATATAGAGCAAGTGGACAACCCAAGAGACAAGAGAACTTTCCGGTATTAAATTGCATCAACAGCAGTTCTTTAATTTGTCAGAGATGACTGGCTAACACAACATCATTTCCAGATATGATAATCTTCCTATGAGATATCCAGGGGGTTTCGTAAAGCCTACCATCGATTTTATTTGCAGCACAAAGGCATGGAATTTCTGGTCTGTAGTCCCGCAGCTCTTTGTACCAGTTTGGGAGATTCTTGTATGTAATTTTCCTAGTGATATCAAATACCTGCAGAAATAATATGAAATGCCTAAGCCAACAGTAAAGATTTCGACCAGTTCATAAAACAGTGCTACCAGACAAATTGTATTATTTAACTCTATAACTGGGACTACTGGTATATACTGTTTGTTATTATACTGACAATATTTTGTTTCATGCTTTATATATAATTAACTCACAATATTGTAAACATGATGACATCACCACATACTTACTAATATACATGCATGTGCTTGATGGTAGTATGATGGATGCATATTATTGAATCTTTCCTGGCCAGCTGTGTCCCAAAAATCTGTGTAGAACCAAAGTATCAGTAACAATTAAATTTGTATCTTATATTCATGTATACTGGTAATACATGATAATTGTTAGCATATCAGATTTTATTAAACCAGTTTGCCAAAAAATATTGTCACAACCTGTAGGTACTGTATTTCACGTATGTTTTCGGACACCCCCTCAAAGGCAGAAATGGGATAAATTTAGTGTACTGTAAGTTTTCGGACACCCAACGCAGATAATTTTTTAAGTGTATGTATATTTTCGGACACTGTCGGACCTAAATTAACAATGCGTCTAGGCTCTTTGTTATTGCGTAGTGCCGGCCCCCATGATTGCACTTCACTGCTTGTGATTGCAGGCTTTCGGCGAGAGGGGCAAGTCGCTGTCTAGGGGCTTATTTGTGCAGTATTCTTCACATGATTGAATTTGATTTAAAAAAACCTGCAGTAATCAACCGAAATCAGGGCTTAAATAGCCATTTTGAAGTATGCAAAATTTGCATTTAAACTGTAGGTGGCATTTGTGTTACAGTGTTATATAAAATGTAGGCAACATTGATATAAAGAAAAAAGCTACAGTATATTCCTCTATGCCGGTACATACTAGTACTTTAACCAAGTTCAACTCAATTATTACGCAAATAACAAGAAATATATACTACCGTATTTCACGTATGTTTTCGGACACTATGTTTTCGGACACCCCCTCAAAGGCAGAAATAGGATAAATTTAGTCTACTGTAAGTTTTCGGACACCAAACGCAGATAATTTTTCAAGTGTATGTATATTTTCGGACACTATCGGACCTAAATTAACAATGCGTCTAGGCTCCTTTGTTATTGCGTAGTGCCGGCCCCCATGATTGCACTTCACTGCTTGTGATTGCAGGCTTTCGGCGAGAGGGGCAAGTCGCTGTCTAGAGGGTTATTTGTTGTGTATCAGGTGTGAAAGAGTAACACGTTGGTTGCTATGTAATGAGCTGGACTTTGGTCTCCATTGTGCTGGCCCGCGGATGAGTCAGTCGGCGGATGGGAATCCCCTTTGTTCTTGTAACTGTGTTTTATCTCTCAGAAGTTACCGTGATATTTGGCACAATGATTGCAGTTCATTGTCACTGATTGCAATTCATAACCACTGTTTACCTAAGGCCATATCTTCATGGACATAAAAGTTATCGAGTATATTTTATCTCCTGTAACAGATGAGAGATCTGACGCTAGCAGAATGCACACCAGGTATCTTCAAAACAATAT
The DNA here is from genome assembly GCA_964019135.1 of Arenicola marina. Lineage (NCBI taxonomy): Eukaryota > Metazoa > Annelida > Polychaeta > Arenicolidae > Arenicola > Arenicola marina. Next base: position 37,784,978 of record OZ025248.1, read on the forward strand.
TATGTAGTTAGTCTCATGACATGTGAAGGATACTTACCTACTTGAACTTCTTCGTCATTAATACTGGTTTTGTACTTGAACAGTGTCAGGGCATATGTAGAAAGCTGCTGAGGTTGACTGCAACTCTATTAAGGATTTCATACAAAGAACTCATCTGGATCTCATATTATAGTTCCATATACATGCATCATGATTTACCACATGACAATATCACATAGTGGTACTTGTTATTGCAGAATTAGTAGAATATAAAGAATGGGCCTCAACTAGTGAAGCAGATATACAACTGGCACACAAGCAGTGCAGAGTGTTGTCATGTTCCATATTAATCCTTGGTTTCTCAACCCATGCTCATATTTAAAAAAAAAGTAGTTCTTCATCCTGTGCAAACACACATTTGAACATGATTCAGGTTTGGAAATACCAGTAAGTCAGGGATTTATTGATATCTGGATTGCATACAACTGTAGTTGCATGCCCAACACAATTGCATGAAAGCAAACAGCTATTTTAGATATTAAACTTCATTACCAGTATATAATTCCTGTAAATGCTAGCTGGTAGTTATATAATAGATTTATGTTTAAATAAGTTGTTTCATATGCATAAAAAATATAAACAAATCACTTTTGTAAAGGATACTATCCGTCCATTAAAAATCTCTCCACTAACCTGTAACATGTGTAAGATAAAAAATATAGAAATCAGTCTTATAAAGCCACTAGTGAACAAATTTGTTAATTTACATATCTATAGCCATCTACTAGGAACATTTAAGTATAGCCCTGTAGATGCTGAAATGCATTTTCATCTGTATTATCAACTGCATTCAACTTTCAGTATACATTGAATAGGTAACAATACTGCATAGCTAAATATCTATATCTCGATGACACATCACCAGAATTTTTCATATAATGCAAATGATAGGCTGCATGGGTCAAATAAGAAATTGAATGAGAAATAAAGCAAGACTGTGAACACCAACTGGTCTGATATCTAATAAAATCAGTAACAGAAAGTCTCGCCAAACTCTGTTAAAGTGATATGTTTTGTCACACCACATAAATACACATTCAGCAAAATTATATATAATTTTTATGGAATATGCATATGTTAACTGTCAGTAATGTCAAGGGCTCAGGAATATCTCTTGCATAAAAAGGAGATGTATAGAAGATATTTGAACAGATATTACAGTATGTGGTATGCATTTGTAAATTATGCAGAATGTAAAGTAAAAAAGTCTTTTGGTGAGCAGCACCTGTATAATATTTATAGTGTAGTTGTAAATGAGGACAGCCAGTCTGTAGCTTAATGATGTTGCCGAAACGTCGCAAAACTTGCAAATTACACAATAAATCAATTGTTAATTAATTGTATCAATATTAATTTGATAGGATAGGTAAATTTTTAGGGGGGCAGGTGAATCTCAATACCACATGTCTAACAGGACAGGCAGCATCTAAAGTTAATATCTGTCCCTGTTATTATAGCCATTTTTGTGTCATGACAGTGCTCAAAGAGGCGTGAGGCAAGATTTGAGCAGTGTCACAGCGACCGGATCAGCACAAAAATGTCTGGTAGCAATTAACGTGCATTATCTGATTATATCCATATAAACTACTCTTTTTACATTTACCCTCACCCCCGAATCGCTGCCAATGTATAGTCTCACTGGGTCCTGTCTCACTGCAATCTCCCGGCATTTAAGCTTGCTGGTAAAAGAGCAATGAATGGTCTGTGATCGGCAAAATAGTCCAACACAATCGGTAGGCAGTAGTCATGGTCAAATATCCACTGCATTTTTTTATTTGCTTAGCCTAACTCAACTGTTCAAAAATTAAACTTTAAAGATGAAACAATAAGAATAGGAAATCTAGAACTAAACATTGATCGACAACAGCTATCATCCGGTACATAGTTATACCGAAACCGACCAAAACCGACCGAAACCGGCCTAATTATACAAAACCAAGCCGCTAGCATGTTGAAGACACATATGCTCTGAATGTAGCATTAGTCCAGATAGAGATAAGTCTAATATTAATTGTATTTATTGCCAGTAATAGCAGATATGCCTGTCTTCTGTGTGCGGAAGTGGCTCAAACTGCGAATGCCTGCGCCATCTTGCTTGTTAACAAATGGTCACCAGGCGCCCCCAGCTGCCAGCACCTGTTATGTATACACAACTGCATAAACTGTAGCGCTGCCATATGAGTTTATACATCAGATTGACATGTTTCCATGCGCGTGTACGGGGCCGTTATGATAGATACAGGGGGGGGACATCTTCACAAGGGGAACCATCCTTTTGTGGGCAATGCCTAGCAACACCTCAGGCAATTCAAGTTGACCCATTTTGTGAGCGATGCCAACACCTCAGTAGGTAATTCAATTGAGCAAGTGACACCTTTTGTGAGCGATGCCCTTGCTTGTAGAAAACTTTAGCACCACCAGGAAGTCGGGCCTCGCCAACGTCACCATGCGATGGACGAACAACAATTGCGAGAGCCTGAACCACGTCTTCAAACAGACTGTGGATTGGAAGACACAGAAGCTGCCAGATTTAGTCGAGAAGCTGCACGGCATTGTTCAGGGTCAGTACCGGGAGCTGCGGCGGAGTCTGCTAGGATTGGGAGAGTTTGAAGTCGTCCGCCAGTTCAAGAAATTCTGCCTGACTCCAGACACTTGAACATTCCTGGACGAAAACAAATGCAAACGGCACTTTGACCGATTCCTCGGGACACTTCGGGAGGTAGACGAACAAGTTGTACGCACATCGGATGGACTAGGAGCAGCAAAGGCACCGATCAATGGGGGCAAAAAACCAGGACAACGGAAGAGGAAGAGGACTGCGAAGACAACCACTTTGACACAAAAGAAAGTTAGAGTAGTAAAGATGCAACTATAGTGTAGTTAACGTTATAAGTATGTATAATTTTCATGCCGGTCTGGTTTGATTTTAAAAACAATAAATTGTCACGTCAGGATACACTTAGATGTTTTGCCTTCTGTGTTTAGTCGTATTCCACAAGTGGCGCCGCCTCGCGGCGAATGATACAGCAAACGTGATAAACAAGATGGCGCATTCGACCGTTATTTGATGGCTTATTCCGCCCTTTTATGCTTCTACCTTATAGCAATCTTCTATATAAGTATACGTGTGACCAGATCCCAACCGTAATCGATCTTCTGTAAAGTTAAACTGTTCTATGCAACTCGGTTTTGGTATATTCAGGCCGGTTTCGGTCGGTTTCGGTCGGTTTCGGTATAACTATGTACCCCTATCATCCATTACATTAGTGCAACAACAAGACAGATCCAATTGCATAACAACCCGACAAAAGCAGCATTAAATTAAAGAATCCGTAAATTCCCATGTGCAAAGAAAAAATATTGAATGACAGTCTGAGTCAGTCCGTCGACATGTTCCGATTTGTTTGCATGCCAACCGTTACATGTCAGCCGATATATTGCTAACCAACGCTTATAGCACTCTTATTTTCAAAGAAAATGCATTGATGCAATACTAACTTCGATTTTCCTACTGCACTATCTCCAAGACATATAACTTTAACTTTAGTGCCCTTGTCCTGGTCCTTGCCATCGTAATTTGGCAAAGCGTCGGCCATACTTTCAAGAAATATGTGATTCGCAATGCAAGCTGGGAACAATTTGGAAAACGAGGCTAAAAGTTAATGGGGATCGTTCATTATCTTGAGCCAAGCTCGACCATCTTCCCCCACCTTTTCAAATCCTGGATCTAGTGTGACCATCGATCGTATCTGGGAATGAATGCATGAATAACTGGATTTTGTTTAATTTTTATGGTTTAATTAGTATTAGTTATTGCCTTTTTTTGGTCAACCTGTTCATACAGCAATTGATGGTTCCCCAACGTTAGGTGGATTTTAATTATCGATCGGTTACTGAAATGTCTTCGACGCATATTATCATGTCTTCGTTACGGTGAGCCCAAATATAAAATCTAAGGGTCTGGAAGGGGTAAATTGCGACACGCGACACGGGCATCTTCTAAAAATCGACATTCGACATTGACTCCTAAATTCCGACACTAAGGAAAAAAAAGCGACATCGACTGAGATAGATTTTGAAAAAAAAACGACACGTATACTATATACATGAACTTAGCCAAAAGGCGAATCGGAATTTACGTCGTAAACTATCGACACGTAAAGTTTTATGAAAAATGGACACTGGACACCCCTTTCCAGACCAATAACTCTGTTCGAAATAGATAAATGTTATTCTATTAAAAAGGCAGTGATATATGGCCCAGGTATTGATGACCTGACAAGACTGATTAAAGCCCGGAAGAAAGCAACACTTTTCTACACGAGATGGGCCAGATGCACCAGTTAGGCAGAAGAAAAAGTTTCTCTACCGGATATACCAGAGTTTAGTTCTTTTTCATTGAAAATGTCATACACATATATAGTCACGGGGGCATACAATTAAATATAATAGCGCATTAATTTACATCGGCTTACACCAAAATCATTCGAGCTCTTCGAGAAGAATTATGTTTTAGTGATCGCCGACGCCGGTATCCGTATTAATTTTAGCGATACACTTCTTAAATTCATGTATAACTTCCTATATATGGGGTGGCATATATGGTTATGATCTGGAGGGTCCATGCATATATAACGAACGGAACACATATGTGAACAAGTTACAATTCAAGCTGCCTATTATGAGCAGCCGGTTTCTTGAAGTTTTTCTGATGTTTACGTAACACGAAATAAAATCCAATAACTGAATGCAATTCCGATAGGCATACTTAATATCAATTAGGCACGTTCATAAAGTTCCGACCTGTAAAATTATGTTCCTCGGATACCCCTACTCTCCATTTCCTGAGTGAAGGTCGTTTTGGACATTCTGTGACTTGTCAGCACACGGTCATCAACATTTTTGAATAGTATAACTATAGAATGTCCAGGAAACCGGGGAGGAGCGAGGGAGAGGGAGGGGGGAGGGGTGGGAGCGTTCAATGGTAGGCGAAGGCCCACGTGCGGATCAAGAGACTGAATTACTTTTACTTTAATTGCCGTCGATTTACTGCTGTGATTGCGGATGCTCGGAGTGTCGTTCATAAGTTACTGGATAGTTACGTACAAATCCGCATGCTATAATTATAATTAAGGCCCTAGCGCAGCCAAATTAAGGTTTAACCCGGGTCAGTTATGTGACTCACCGACCATGATGTAAAAATTATGGATCCCCAATGTCGTTTGTCCCACAATTCCTTGCGCATGAACAACAAATATGGCTGACGTAGGCCAAGTGCGAACGCAAGAATGAAGTCAGAAATGCGGTACAATTTACCAATTTTAACGGAATTAAGCCGTTCTCGATATTGAAGTATCAGGTAAGTTGATGCTATGCAACACACAGGAACTAAAATCCTGATCTTCGTGAGATATTAAGGATCTCATTCGGTAATTATTGGCTTCTTGCACAGTCGACGATTTCCACGATGGCTGACCACCCTTGCCGTCTTTGCAGTTATTGTTATTGAATATATATAGGGCTATACAGTTCTCGCAAACGGGCCTCGAGACTTCAGTTTTGGGGACAAACAGACACACGTGCTCCATGTTGAAGCACATTTCTTTCCAGTCTAAAGCTTATGTGCTGATGAGTACCATTTCACTAAACATGGAGAATGCTATGCATAATGACCCTGAATGGCCTGATGACCGAACGGCATAACAGAGTCGCTCTCACCACCCCCTACCATAGGGGGAGGGGGGGCGGTGGTCGGGGTTGGTCGAGCCACGAGGGAATTAGTCCGCGGCGATTGAGGGGGGTGGGGGTTGAGGGGATTAGCTAGCCTCGGGAGACCCACTCTGTTCCGCCATTGGGTCTCGGTTCCAGCCTGGGTTTTGCACGGGGACTTTTAAACGGAATAGGCGCATTTGGAAATTCTGAATTATCTGGAGGCACACTAGGGCTAAATATTATATTTTTGTAAAGATTAATCTTTTACCTATAAAATTCTTCCAAACAATCAAAAAGATTGATCATCTGTATCTATGTCTGCAAGATGATTTACGAAGCACCAACGTCTGAACTGGGCGCCATACTTGTTTTTGGCGCATGCTGGTGCCTGTGAATGCAGCCTGGTTCCAAACTTTGAATTCTCGGTGAGAGAGGGCGCTGCTATTGTCCTTAACTGCAAAGTGCCCGTTTGACAGAGCCATCTAGCGAAGAGTCGTAAGCTGGGAACCAAGTTGCATTCACCAGGTACCAGCATGCGCCAAGACAGATATGGCGCCCTGTTCGGATGTTGGTGGTCCGTAAAACGTCTTGCAAACACACATATAGGTGATCAATCTTTTTGATTGTTTGGAAGAATTCCATAGCTAAAAGATTGCTCTATACAAAAATGTGATATTTAACCCCAGTGTGCCTCCAGATAATTCCGAATTTCCAAATGCACCTATTCTGTTTAAAAGTCCCCGTGCAAAACCCAGGCTGGAACCGAGACCCAGCGGCGGAACAGAGTGGGTCTCCCGAGGCTAGATATTAGCCTGCGGCAATTAGACTGTCTGTTGTTATTCGCGCCGTCTCGTCAGAGTGACTGCAAGGCTATTGCAGAGTTGTATGCAATGGTCTGGGTTGTGGTGATTGATTGTATGGAAGAACAGGCAGCGGAAGCTTATAGAGATTTATAGCGATTTAACAATAAATGTATTTAATATAGACCAACAACTCTTTTTATACCCAATTTATCCATGATATCTATAATCAACTGTTGGATTGCTGTACTGAAACCTTTAGGCAGGAAGACAGTGACAACCTCTAAAGACAGCTTTGGCAAAGAAGAAGCCAGGATTCAATTACATGCCAATGTAACTATGGAGTTGTTATCAAAGGGCTACCAGTTCCAGATGGCAGGGAAGTCGTAAATAATTTAATAAGCCGGCGAATTTAACAAGTTATTATCAAACGATGTGGCGTTTTGTTGTGGATTATTATAATGCTGTTCTCAATTGGCAATATATGCGAGTTATCCGCCAGTAAATGGGTGAAAAACGGAAATTAAACGAGAATTCGTAATCATAAATGAAAGTGCATGAAATTTGGACTGCGTGAATATCCGCAAAAATCTTTGCTCTACACCCTCATTACCATTAAAATCCGCGTTATCAATGCTTATTACGGGGCTCCCAGCGGTAAATTGGCCGTATGGAAAAATCCATGCTCTACACCATCATTACCATTAAAATCTGCATTATCAATGCTCATTACGGGGTTCCCCGCGGTAAATTGGCCGTGTGAAACTATCCGCGTGAATATCCATAAAAAATCCATGTTACACCGTCGATACCGTTAAAATCTGCGGTATCAATGATCATTACGGGGCTCCAAGGGATTCCCCAAAAAATGTGCAAAAAGTAATATTCCCTCAGGAAGCCCGACCACCCGCCCCCTCCCAGTCGGCCAACACCCAATCGTCGAGGCGAGCAGACTAATCCGCTGGCTCACTACACCCCCCACCCCCCTTAAATCCTTCGGCCGTTTGGCCATTATGAGTGTACACCGCTGTGGACAGTATGGTAGGTGTACATTAAATATTTGGAGGCGATGACGGTCCGTCTAGATCTAATTACCGAAGGGGGCTGGAGGGGGCCTCGAATTTACCGTAGGGGGCTGGAAGGGGCCAGGATTTACCGTAGGGGGCTCGATGGAGGGGGTTGATGCTTAAATGAAAATTAAAAGTTAAAATTTAAAAAAACGAAAATACTAATTGGCAAATCATTCATTTATTCATTCAATGATCACACGCTTTTCATTTACATGATACCGTCTTTAAATCAATCAGTAACTTTGATCTTCTTTGTGGTTGTTGTTGTCTTCTCTGTTCCTCTGCGCTTTCATTGTCCAGGTTTCTTCCCCCCGAGGGTGTCTGCATTTGTTTTTTCATTAAAAGCCCCTTCATTTAAGCATCAACCCCCTCCATCGAGCCCCCTTCGGTAAATCCCGGCCCCCTCCAGCCCCTTTCGGTAAATCCAAGGACTAAATGAATGATTTGCTGTTTATTTTTAATCCAAGATGCCCGCAAGCCCCTTTCATTTAAGCATCAACCCCCTCCATCGAGCCCCCTTCGGTAAATCCCGGGCCCCTCCAGCCCCCTTCGGTAAATTCGAGGCCCCCTTCGGTAATTAGACGTACCCGAACTTTGGGAATATACAAGGAAAAATCTGTCTGGAAGTCTTGGTGAATGATACTTGTCAGCTCTACATCATGGCAAGTGGCTGTAGTCCCTGTAGTATTGTATTTGCATTTTGGATGGGTGGGTGGTAGCTTGGATTGAAGAAACACATTCAAATTATGTGATTTTATATGCTGTTGTCCTGGTAGCTGATTCATATGATGGTTTTTAGAAGTTAGAATCCTTTTCCCTTGATAAACATATATTTTTCTTATAGGAAATGAATTATCTTTTTCTGAAGGAAACCTATTGTGGTAGAATTATAAATGTTGACTGATTGTCATTTGTATTATAATATCTAAAATGTTAAGGGCCAACTTTGGCATTAGCTAATTGTAAGCAAATGTCTACTTCTTGTCTTGCTGAAATCATACTTCTTGAGATCTCAATATGTAAGGATAATGTATACTTTTTTAATCCTACCTAAAATGTAGGATTCATATATAAATAATGTGTGAAAAGGTTTGGAATATCATTGCATTTTTCTAATAAAATATTTTCTGTTATATTTTCAGGTTGTTGGCATCAAGTATTTTTACTCTGTGGTCTTCATGGACTACACTGAATATATGGAAGTTGGCTAAGGCTGACAGAAGAAAATCGTTGTATCTCAACCTGTGTAACCCCTCCCCCTAGTCACCCCATTATATCTTGGGATGGCTTGTCGACATCATGACCTTAGGCATTATGATAGTAATAGTAGTGACTGTGACACTGAGTTATCCGAACCTGAGGAAAGACGGAAGAGTTGTATAAAGCGCTCCGGGTAAGCACTTGTTTCACATAGTCATGGCAATATAATATTGCATATTATATGAGAGTATGATAATTGTACTTACATTACCATGTAAGGATGGTTTTCATTTTATGTGCAATGTATGTTTGGTCAGTGTAGTTGTAGGGGATCGCAAACTGTCATGATGTGCTTTTGATGGCTTGGTGTATTATCTGTTTATCATTATACCTTCCCTCTAGGCAAAACAGTGCTCCGAATCGCAAACCATGCTTAGTAAACAGATCGGGAATGTCTGCTTCTAGTGGAGATGATCTTCATGACACTGACACCCAGGACCCCAGAGACACACCTTTAAAGCTTTCCCTCAGCGGCAATTCTGCTGCTGCTCGCAATCGCTATAGAGCCAGTTTTGCAGGTTAGACAAGAGTGCCCAGCTATCTTTCTCCATTCTAGCTACTGGTACATTCCATATTGGGTACATGATACATACAGGCAACCCTAGCTTACCAATAATTATACTCGTATAATAATAATATTAGTTCTAACAATGTTTAAAAGTACAAAAGTAAAAATTTGTGAAACCTCCAAGCTTTACTCATTATGAAACCTGTGCGTCTATACAATAATGAATATCTAGTATCCAACTACCGGTCTCTATTTTCTGATGGGCTGAATTAATTTTACATCACAAGTGACTGTTGTTTTCATATAGGGTATACAAAACTCGATTTAAATCACTTTATGGATCTTTTCTGTTTCTTGGACCACTTGGACCATCATGTGTACTGTAGTGGCCTGAGGCGTCAATGTCTTCAATGCTTGGTTGCTTTACGCTGCAATAGGTTCGACGCGGAATCAGATGTACAAGGGTAGTTCTCAATATTCGTCAATGGCTGGAGCCTGTGGAGGGTACTCTACCAGTGGCAAGGGTGGTCAGCTGTCCGGCAACTCCGGAAGGTCGGACAGGATCACGCTGGTGGTGGATGAAACCAGATTCGTGGTGGATCCCGACATGTTCCGGGCTCACCCGAACACGATGTTAGGAAGGTCAGTGCGACGCAGTTAGAGGTCCCCAACGCTTTTACTGTACGAATTTAATAAAAGTAAAATAAAATGTCTTGTTTCGATTCATCTGTAATTGATGGGTTTGGTAAATGTTACCGAGTTCAATTCACTTGCTGTAAATGTTGATATTTTCTTCAAACAGTGTACAGTAAAATTTCATGTTGATGTTTTGCTTTTTCAGAATGTTTAGCTCGTCTCTCGACAACAACTTCACTCGCCCAAACGAAAGGGGAGAATACGAGGTTGCCGATGGCATATCCGCGACTATTTTCAGAGCCATCTTGGTAAGTAAGATATATATATACACTGTATATATATATACTGTGATAAACCAACCGGGAGTACATATGCACTTAAGTCACATTGATGACATACTTGTAGCGTATTTGCACTGAAGTCATTTGATATATACCTTGAAGTACATGGGCCATAAATGTATTTATAACTAACCTGTAATGCAACCTCAAGTACCAGTACACGGAGTTAACAACCTGTAAAACATTTAGATAAGATAAGATTTTTTTAAAGTCGGTATATAAAGGTCAACAAGAAACATTAGCATAAAGGCTATTGACCGACAATAGTAATAAAAAAAAAGCAGCGTTATGGGTAAACAACTTTTAGTACATTGACATCCTTTTGTTTAAATTTTGAAACTGCAAAAAAACACTTCTTGATGAAACTCATTTACGTACGCCTACACGTAAGTTCCCATCACGACGTTACAAACTTAACACGGCACATGCGCAAACGTTGATGAGTTAGCGTTACTGCTGGGTGTTTCATCGTTTGTGTTAAACCAATGATACTCCTGGTAAGTATAACCCCTGTGACTGACTGGCTGGCGGCGTTTTCTTGTAGGAGTATTACAAGAATGGGTCGATGCGATGTCCTCCCAGTGTGACGGTGCCCGAGCTGAGAGAAGCCTGTGATTACTTGCTCATTCCATTTGATGCGGCCACCGTCCGGTGTCAAAACCTCCGTACGTATACCTAATTCTCATGTTTGTATACCCTGTATTTCGCAGTAGATATTCGTTTTCAAACAGTAGGCGACTGCGCAACTCATAGTTCCGATTATTCCACTGTAAGGCGCCACTGCATGTGGAATGTTGTCTTTGTCTTTGCGAGATGTCCAGATGGCGTCATCGCATGGCAACGTATTCTGTCGACTGTCGACATACGATATTGTCTTCTATGTAAAGAAAAAGTTATGTCTTCTGGATGTAATGTGGACAAGCACATTAATTTTATTCATGTTTTGCCAATAACCTTGAAATGTGGCATTTATCTCCATGGAGAACAACATCGAGATATTTCCCAGAACGCTTTGCGCCAGTCATACTATTTTTTATATGGCGTCTAATTGCGAAGTTTTATATAAGTAAATGAAACATTGGTAAGCATATGTAAGATGTTTTGTTTGGGGTGATTTTGTCTGGCTTCCCCGGAAAGGGCGAAGGTTCGTCGTCTCTGCAACCGCTTGCTTTTCTGTGAACTTGCAAATTCTGGATCCTTCAGTAATTGTGTTGCCAATGGGTGTCGTTTGTGTTTTCAGGGGGCCTGCTGCATGAGTTATCCAATGACGGCGCCAGAGAGCAGTTTAACGTCTTTCTGGATGACATGATTCTGTCCCAAATGGTGGTCAGCGCAGAGGTCAGTTGTCTTTCAGCACACATGGGGTTGAGGGGATCGATTATTATTTCACATTTGATATAGCGCTGGGGTACTTACGTATATATAGACCACCCAAAGGCACGGAAAACACGTCGCTGGCTTAGGGAGGGCCTCAGCGCGGCATATGTCCCACTCATTGCACTACAGCTATTGGTAAAATACAGTATGTACACTTACATAATCTCTCATGGATATTACTGATATTGGGGATATTATTAACAGCTCGTCGGTACAGACTACCCGCCGTAAATATGCAGTAATCTTACATTACGATTTACTGACGCAATTATGGTGTAGGCTATTGGCTAAAATATTGAATGATCGGTGATAAATAATGAGTAGAATGTTGGATATGTTTTCCCTATTGTCCATGCTGTGTGCATGGGTTGTTAAACGTCATTGGTTCTCGCCCGCAGAGAGGGGACAGGGAGTGCCATATCGTAGTATTGTCGGAAGAGGACATCGTCGACTGGGATGAAGAGTTTCCGCCTCAAATGGGAGAGGAGTACGCGCAAGGTAACCACGTGTTTATTATCGCCCATATCAATGTCAACGGTGTTTCACTTGTTTGAGCATTGTTGTTGGAATAGCTACAGGTTAGGGGCCACCCAAATGATCTGGTGCTTATTGGATATGTCTAGTACTTGTCCTGAGAGCTTTTAACAGATGAGCAATAGCAGTTGGTTTCGGCTTCGCGCCTTATTGGCGAATATTTGGGTCATTCAAGACCCATCCCCTTAACTCTTTACGTGCTTACCGCTTTAGATGTCTTATCAAAACCAACTATACAATCTCCACGTTTGAGTTGGTAAGCAATGCTAATATATCAGAAAGATATCGTTAAGAAGCTGGTTTTATTCTTCGTGTTTCCAAAAAGCTGTGCTCTTTTTTTCCAGTCATATACAGTACTCAGATGTACAGATTTTTCAAGTACATCGAGAACAGAGATGTGGCTAAGGTCGTGATGAAGGAACGAGGCCTCAAGAAGATTCGCCTTGGAATTGAAGGTAGGTAGACACTTCTCATTTACCATCCACCAAACTTTCTCGCTGCTCAGCAAAGTCGCTTAAAGACGTGAAGAAAACAAACTCGAAAAAGAAATTTATACAGCTGTACAAGAAGTTTTGTTACGTACATGTATTTAAGTTTAATAAGTTGAAATCCGCCGCCACCATGCCCCCCCCCCCCCCCCACACTGATCTGTCCAGAGGTGCTACATGTACATTGATTGGTCTGTATTTCCAGGCTACCCGACGTACAAAGAGAAGATCAGACGGCGACCCGGGGGCCGACCGGAAGGTAAGCCAGGGGCAACGAACCGGGGTAATCGGCAGACCATGTAGTCTCTGTAGTTTGGCAACACTTCCCAATTAGCTTTGATGGTGTCAGGGACAATGCATATTTTAATTGGCGGCAAACTGCAGTTTTTATGGATGATTGGGGTCTCCATCTATACGATTAGATTGAGTTTTCATCTATATGATTAGATTGAATTTTCATCTATATGATTAGATTGAGTTTTCATCTATATGATTAGATTGAGTTTTCATCTATATGATTAAATGGAGTTGCCGGCTCTTTCTTATGTATATGACCGTATTATGTTTTACCGAGATCGCAGTGAGCTGATAGTCTAATCAACAAATAATCAGTATTTTGTCTTGGTGAGATGGCAGTGTGATGTACTAACGCCCCGTCTCTCGCCCCCGTCCCCGCCCAGTCATCTACAACTACGTCCAGCGGCCCTTCCTCCACATGTCCTGGGAGAAGGAGGAGGCGCGCAGCCGACACGTCGACTTCCAGTGCGTCAAGAGCAAGTCCATCACCAACCTGCTGGAGGCAGCCGCCGCCGAACCCGACCAGCCGCCCGGCCCCGGCGCGCCCGCCCACGCCCCGGCCCCCGTCCCCGCCCTCCCTGACCACGCCCCGCCGGCCGCACTGGGGCCGGCGCCCGCCCCCGCCCTGCACCCCCCCCTCCTGCCCCTCGATGTGGCTGACGGCGTGGGCCACGTGGTGCCTCCGCACCCGTCGCCCTCGGAACCCTACCCGGGCATCCCCGTGCCCCCAGAGGGCGAGGATTGACCCCGGCGCCCTGGGCCCCCCGTCACCACCCCCGACGTGTCCCCCTACGACGTCACCGGCCAGGTCGCCTGTGACGTCAGTCAGCTGGGGATGTGCTGCCACGTAGCTTAAATGGAATTGCGGGGCGACAAGGGGTCAAGCCTCAGCGACGTGACCTGCGCTCTTGAACTCTATTGCCTGGTACTGTATATATGAAAGACTCGCATAATTATACACGTACACGTAATCAAATACCTCAACATTGTGATTTACTTGGGAGTACCCCCATCGGCACTTCTTATAAGGATACTGAAAACATACTTTTATCAATATCCAAATTAATATACATATTGCAATATCTTAAAATAAGGTATCCCACAAAAGAATGTGTAAATCTAACCTAGAGAGAATTGTGTACAGTTCTAAGTTGGAAGGTTAAGATTGCATCGTTTTTTGCACTTGCTACTTTGGTGCTTACATCAGCCTATATGCTTCCTGAACTCGGCCCTTGGAGGGTAGTCTTGTGAACTTGTACAGAAAAAAGGTGCTACACTGGCTACAAATCCTTCATCTATTTACTTGCTTATCCAAATTTGTGTTAGTAGCAATTGCAATATATTGATTTTGTAAGTAGGTGTATTAATTTTGACGTTACCGGTTGATGATATTTAAACCGCTTGGTTTTCCTGTTTAATTTTGTGTTAAAAGGAGTTTCCACGGAATGGTTTGCTGTTCATGAACGTACTAACGCGAACAGTAGTTTAGTTCTTACTTTTTATTTCTGCGGATATTTTTACAATACTCTAATGATAAAGCATTTCTGTCCCCATGTTTCGTAATTGCTTTAAGTGAATGTTTTTTTTTTTATATATGTTGGAGAACATTTAAATGAAGAAGTAATTTAATGATTGAAAGCCGTCTCATTGTGTTGCCCGTGGTTACCAATGCTGACATTGTGGCCTATTTTTCTATGACTATAGATCTGATATATCACGGGGAGTTTAGTGGTGTCCCATCGTTTGGGAATACTGGGTAGTGACAAACCGCTTCGAAGCCGATTGGTGGTCAATGGTGGTAGAAATTATCCTAATGAAGAATATGTTGTGTTAATGAGTACCACGAGTCGCGGTTGTGATGGAATACCAGAGAGTGCACCGCCCATGAACAAAGTGACAGGCAGACGGACTTTTACTGGAGTTACAGGACTAAGGAAATGGCCTTGACCTTCCGAGACACCACTTCCCGTGAGTGTTGTGGTAAGAAGTGTTTTCGAAATGTCTCACACATGTGCCTCAGACATGTGTCCGACCTTTGTCCCAGGTATTTCACCCAGGTGTATTGGACGGACTGGTGTTTAGAGGAGGGCACATTGGACGACGAGGGGACATACTGGGGGTAGATTGTGAATGTGTGGCGGAGTTGTGTAGAAGTGGGCAGAGTCACGAGCCACGTCGACTGGGAATTTCGCTTATTGGATTTAGCCAGTTTGGCTTATGTTAGATGTTGTGTTTATTGCATGGACTGCTGGACTGCTCCCGATATCACCGACTGCTCCCGATATCACCGACTCCACCTAATATCACCGACTGCTCCCGATATCACCGACTCCACCTAATATCACCGACTGCTCCCGATATCACCGACTCCACCTAATATCACCCACTGCTCCCGATATCACCGACTCCACCTAATATCACCGACTGCTCCCGATATCACCGACTCCACCCGATATCACCGACTCCACCTAAGATCACGGGGCCGCCCCGATAGCTCAGTGGGCTAGAGCGCTCGCATTGAGTGCTCTGGCCACCTGAGAGCCTTACGGCACGTGGGTCGGTGGCTCAAGCCCTGCTGTGGCCATGTCTGTGTGGTCGCAGGATAAAGATCCCATGTCTTTCTTCGCAAAGAGTAGGGGGTTACCCCCGGGGACATGGCTCCACTCTCCCTTCCTTCTCCCATTGACGCGATATGACCAAAAGTGGTTAAAGCATCCTGAATAACCAACCAAACCAAAGCACCTAAGATCACCGACTGCTCCCGATATCACCGACTCCACCTGATATCACACTCCTCCCGATATCACTGACTGCTCCAGATATCACCGACTCCTGATATCACACTACTCTCGGACTGCTCCATGACTCCTTCTGACAGCTCCCGATATCACACTCCAAGGCAGCTCCCGATATCTCCGACTCTTCCAAGACAGCTCCCGATATCTCCGACTCCAGGACAGCTCCCGATATCTCCGACTCCAGGACAGCTCCCGATATCTCCGACTCCAGGACAGCTCCCGATATCTCCGACTCCAGGACAGCTCCCGATATCTCCGACTCCAGGACAGCTCCTGATATCTCTGACTCCCTCAGAACGACTCCCGATATCTCCGACTCCAGGACAGCTCCCAATATCTCCGACTCAAGGACAGCTCCTGATATCTCTGACTCCCTCAGAACGACTCCCGATATCTCCGACTCCACCCGGACAGCTCCCCATATCACAGACTCATCCCGGACATTTCCCTATATCACCGATCCCTCACGGATAGCTCGGATCATACGATTCGGCATACGATAATGCAGCAGGACCCTTTGTGTATTGAAGCTTGACTTGCAGTCATTCCAATTGTCGCGTTGAGGTTTGTATTATAGATAATTGCTAACCATCTTAAGGCGGTCTGGTGGTCATGGGCTTTTGTCACTATTTTTGCTAACAGGAACGTATATAGCGGTTGCCGCTGTCTAACAGTGTGCAAGTTATCAAAGTGCTTAGGTGCGCTGGTTACGAGGTGTCATATTATCAGTGTTCTGCACTGCAGTACAGTGTAGGGTCCCATCTGCGTCTAGGATGGTCTTAAATGGCGTTGGCTCTTAGCAACTGGGCATAGGGCTCAGCACTTAGAGCAACATAGAGTCTGCATAGATGGAATAGCGTTTGTTCCTATCGGAGCTGGTGACAATACCATTAATAAGACAGACCAGGGCCCATAAGTTCGAAACGCCAGGGAGAAAATATTTCGCCCCGCTCCATGCTAATGTCCTATTCTAGGGCGAAGTAGAAATTTGCTCCGGCCGTTTCGAACTTACGGGCCCAGATGTTTTGTTTCATAGCGTTGGGTTATTAGAAGTGGTTTAATCTGTTACATAACAACTACGTACTGGATGGTAAACAAAATAGGATGACGGGATTTTTGTATTGTAACTAACCTGTCCACCACAGTTGCCATCCTGTTTATATCTCTCAATCTGCGAATGCTTTTGTTGTCTTAATACTTAAATGTACAATCAGATTGAGTTTTTTGCCTCCACACCTTACGAAAATAGCATACATTAGAAAGTGGATGCTCGGCGATAGGACAGGCGTTGGCGTTACTTGTCTCGTAGCGAAATAAATGGTTTGTCGTTAACTCTTGACTTCTGGATACCAAGATGTGTTGGTTGCACTCGCCCGGGTTCAAACTTGCTCATTCGTACTTCACATTTCCGCGACGTCTGTATATAATCTTTTTAGGTTTTCAAGTCTCGATCGGTTATTGTATAATAAACCTTCTGAATAAGTTCCGCCGGTTTTTCTTCCTTTTTTCTTCTTTACGTTCAGGTATTCTAGCGATCGACAAACATTGGGGGCTTGTACCATACATTTAATATTTGATTGGATAACGGCCTTCACATAGTAATACCTTCCAATCAATACATATATAGTACCAAAGTAAACATTCGCTAGACAAGCTATTGTTTTCCTCTGACACAAAGGAAGATATTCATACCAGTATCTGATATAACATTATAGTTTACATAAACCATGTATACAAAACACCTCCACCTTGAAGAGGGCCCATGGTTTGTGACTTGCAGTATGTGCCTCAACAGCCGATTGACCTATGACGGCAGTGTTCTTTCAGGGCTACAACACCAGTAATATCTAAAAGGACGAAGATGGCAGAGCAGAAGGGCATTATTGCTCTTGGGCGCCATCTGTCGCGCCCTTGGCGAGACTAAATGCCGCTTATAGGTAGACACGTATGGGGGGGGGGGGACATGATTACTGAGAAAGAATTTATAGATAGCTGTCCATCCCCGTTTACATCTACCTCGCGCCTCAGATACGACACAAAAATTGTAATTACATACTTTGACAATGGGGGCAGTGATAACTAGAGTAGTGATAAATCCTACTTACCCACGATGTTAGTGACAGGGACATATACTACATTAATACGTGAGCTATATGCACGGACAAGTTGGCGTTGCTACGGAGAAAAGATCGGAACGGGCTAACCAGCCACCGAATTGTCTGTTACATGAAACAAGCGAATGATTTGGCATGTTAGGCCAGATGTGTGGAAACAAACCCGCCGTCGTGGTTTAGCCATAAACCGGTAAGTACAGGAGCATGACGTCACTGCAGTAGCCGATGTAATATCTACTGCATGTATGCAGGACCCAAATCACTCCCTTATGTATCTATATGCAAATATATACGTGTATTTGTGCACATTCATACCCGTGTTTTTGCGATGTTAAGATACCGGTAAGCAAAGAGACACACCTTACATATCCGTATCTTCGTAGTTTTGAGATTTATTACTCAAAAGGCTCACGGATACCATTAATGCAAACCTTAGGTCTGATTGACGGATGAATATTCTAAACCTCTTTTGTGCGCAAATAAGACTAAAACCATCAAAGATTTTGGGACAGTGGTTAATATACTAAAAGAATAAAGATGTTTCATTCCAGTAAAACCAGGCAAAATGCACGATTAGTTCAAAAAATAATAATATTCATAATAATTATTCATATACCGGTATATATTCACTGACAAATGAACCGTCAAGTGCAAAACACACTAAGTAATGATAAACATAGTTAACATTATCCAATATGATTCCTCAGTCTCTATCGACCATAACTAATACGGCCAATATCCCATATGACCAATATACCACATGGCAAATATTCCATATGGCCAATATTCCAGATGCCCAAAATCTAATATGGACTGAAAAATCCCATACAGACAGTCTACCATATGGACATTGATTGCCACATTATATCGGCCTTCAGATGATTGAGGTCCCACGCTACCTCCTCATTGAGGTCCCACGCTACCTCCTCATTGAGATCCCACGCTACCTCCATGGGCATATCGTTGCGCAAATGTCGACAAACCAACTGAGCAGGAATAACAAGGAACACCAACGCAAGCAAAAAGCAACAGAACCGAAAAAAAAGCAGAAACGTATTAGTATTACAGGGAGCAGTGAGGTCACCAGTTTTCACCCTTCGCCATCCTCGCGCAGGTCATCGCGCAGCTCACGCTCCATGCGCTGGACGATCTTCGGTCGGCAGAAGACGTCGAGGGCCGTCATGGCGAGGGCTTTGGCCTGCTGCAGGGTGTAGCGCTGGGCCTTCCGGGACCCTGTGAGGGAGAGCATTGCGGTCGATATGATGGTTGGTTGGTTGTATCTTCAGGACGCTTTAACTACTTGGTGGTCATATCGCGTCAATGGGAGAAGGGAGGGAGAGTGGAGCCATGTCCCCGGGGGTAACCACCTACTCTTGGCGAAGAAGGACATGGGATCTTTATCTTGCGACCACACGGACATAGCCACAGCGGGGCTCGAACCATCGATCCACGTGCCGTTTGGCTTTCAGGTGACCAGAGCACTCAATGCGAGCGCTCAAGCCCATTGAGCTACCGGGCCGGCCCCTCTTCAATATGATGACACTGGACACCAACCATATGGTTCTGTTAAGACATCTAGTATGTAGAAAGACCATATTTTTTGGGTTATTCTGGCCAGGATGGATAATGAATGCTACAACATTACATAAATATGGGCATATTTATCTTGGAGAACGCTAGCCGCAAGTTTAGACTAACAAGTATTATTATCATATCATTAGCAAGAACCGCTTTTTAATCTACATCATTCTGTAACTGACCCGTATATATTCTTTCAACAAAAAATTAATCCTACCCTATAATATCAGCACATGTCATCGCTCTACGTTAAAAAAAACTAAATTGAAGAATCCGTAAGGATATACAAAAAAACATTACATGGAATAGCAGGTATATATATATATATATATATATTATGGGCGCCTTGCCTGCAGCATCTCTGAACTGTCGGGTGTGAGCGGCGTGGCTGGTGGCGATGTAGAAGTGTGGGTGGAGGGCGGGCAGTACGTGCGACACGTTGCCCATGTCCGTGCTGCCGGTGGCCTGGCTCAGCACGGCCTGGTCCTCGCACAGCGGCACGGACAGCAAGCCGCAGTTAGATTCGTACATGGAGGCCAGGGTCTTGTTGGGCAGCATGTTGCTGAAGGGCTTGGGGTCCCATTCGAAGTTGACCTGGAACAGAAAATTAAAATGAAAATGACTTGACATGCGTTTTTTTTTAGGCCACTTTTGTGCATATGGAGGCCAAATCCATTTTAGGCAAAAAAAAACTTCCCCTGAGACTGACTAATTTGCCATAGATGCAGGTCGCCCAGATTTAAAAACACAAAACCTGTGGATCGGCAGCCCAGCCTATGGAAGCACTGACCTGTGGAGGCTCCCTGATCTGTAACAGTGATATGTAACAGTCGTACATCACGACTGCCAAGTACCAAAGTTAAGAGACGACTGCCGAGTGACGACTACCCGCCGCACACAGTGGCCGCGCGTGTACCGCTCCGAACATAGGCCACTGCTCAACTACTACTCGCTGCACGTGTTCATTGAGGTTCTACCTAATGCTAAACACGGGATCAGGATTCAAATCTATGACAGCGTGAACGACCAGAACAGAGGGGAGACATATAACGGTGGCGCTAGTGTACACGAAGTAGAACATGATAATCGGACCCACCTGGCAGCCAGTGGCCGTGGCCGCCGCCTCGAAACAGGCGCGCGCCTTGTCGCAGAGGCTCGTCAGCTCGCCCTCGGTGGGGGTGCGCAGGTAGAAGTGGAGCTTGGCCTTGTCTGGGATGATGCTGGGGATATCTCCACCGTCAGTGATGACGCCTACACCAAAACATACAACGAAGGCTCACCTTCAATGAGGATAAAACAAAACATACACACTACAATACACAATAGATGCGTCATATGGCAACACAGTGAGAGTGACATAGATTTAATGTGTGCCATAGATTCTTTATAACAGTTTAAAGTTTCCAGAATCACACACAGACCAACGCTAATGTAACTTCTAAGACGTATACTAACGATGATTGGCTGAGTAGAAGCGGCTGGTGTAGCGTATGCATGCGCACGCAGTTGAGTGTTTTATCTTAAAAGTTCCCGATACAAACATTCACTGCGCTAAAACGTGACAAGGGTATTAAGGGCATTAGGGTGTTGGAAAGGGAGTATAAAATTGGACAATATGCTGATGATACGTTTCTGTTTCTCTACAGCAGTAAGCTGTCTGTTAGAAATGCTAGACACCTGTTGGATAAGTTTGGCATGTGTTCGGGTTTAAAAGTTAATGTAGAAAAAACTAAAGCTGTCTGGCTGGGGAAGAGAGATTTAGAAAGAGAAGTTATATGTTTGAAGCTACCAATTTCTTGGGGAGAAGAGTTTACCTTGCTGGGTAATAAATTTTGTGTAAATCTGCAAGATATGATTAGCATTAATTAGCAAGTTACCGGAATTTGAAAAAGTGTTAACGATATAATGCAAGAGAAATCTCTCTCTACGAGGGAGAGTGACTGTTGTTAAAGTGATCACCTTGCCAAAACGTATGCATGTCTTAACCGTACTTCCAACGCCCGGGAAACAATATATTGATAGAATAAACAATGTCATTCGTAAGTGTGTGTGGAACAACAAAAAGCCCAGAAAATCTCTGAATAGAATGGCCCAATCTGTCGAAAATGGCGGAGTAAACCTGCCTCTAATACAACTAAAGATACAAGCTCTGAAGATAACAGGGATAAAAAGACTAATATCCAACGAAGTTTCATGGCAAGAACTCTTTTGTGAGACTATATGTAGTGAACGTCGATTGTGTTGCGAATTCGATCTCTTTTCTTTAAAAAAGTTTACAACGGTATCAAATCCTTTCTGGGCCGAAGTCTTTATGGCACGGTATAAATACAGGTAGAGCTTAAATGAGGTGCAAACGGTTTTTGAATATCCACTTTGGAACTCGTACTTTATGAAAAACGATAATCTTCGAAAGCGAAAACACGAGCTTATTACATGTGGCGTGATGTTTATTAATGATCTTGTTGATGAGAACGGAAATTTATTCGGTAGGGAAACGTTTGTGCAGCAACATCATGTAGATCTAAATTTCGTAGACTTTTATAGTTTGATTCATTGTCGAATGGAAGGAGGCGTGTAGAAATGCCAATGCAAAACTACCGTATGTATCTTGCAGCTGGACAGCGTCTATTTTAAATTCAAAACACCTACGCAAATATGTTTATAGAAAACTGGTTTGGTCCTTGGATTATTATGTTAAGAATGAAGAAAAATGGGCAGAAGTATTTAATGAGCAAATAGATAGCGGCAAATGGAGTCAAATATACTTTACCATTGCACTGTACCATTTATAAAAGTACGAGAAGCTTCCAGTATTCAATCTTACATCCGGCACTTGTGACGAATATTTTTCTTTATAAAAGTAAGTTGAAACCCAATGATAGATGTGATTTTTGCGGAGGGAAAACTATAGAGCATTTGTTGCTCTATAGCTATATTCATAAGGGAAAATATTGCAGAGGGGGTAGAACGAATATGTAACGACTTCGCGTTTGGTGTGATATGCAGGTTGCAAAAAGATTCTTTTGGACTCGCATATAATGTAATAATTATATGTGTATGCTTGCCACCTGAAGGTTCCAACGCATATGAAAACGCTGCAGATGACAATGGTATAGTTCTAGTGAAAAACTTCTTGCTTGAGATAACAGGGAAGTACTGGAATGATCGGTATTTCATCATGGGGGACATGAATGCGCGAATAGAGCATAAGCAAGATTTCATAGAAATGATTCAAGCAGCTTCCCTGGTACTCACCCAATATTTACATGTTCTCTTCAATACTATACTTAAGCAAAGGTTATAGCACACCTGACAATACGTTTGTTTTGCAAAGCCATATCCAAAACTATACAAGTAAAAAACAGGGTCGTTTTACGTTACCTTTGTAGACTTTTCCAAAGCATTCGACTGTATTTCCCATGACCTACTTTTCTACAGACTACTACAAATAGGAGTGCATGGTAATATCTTGACTGTCTTAAAGTCTATGTATGATAAGCTGAAAACGGCCGTCAAGTTTGGAGTTAACATAACTGATTATTTCGAATGTGTCGTCGGCACCCGTCAAGGCTGCCTCCTTAGCCCATTAATGTTCGCATTCTATATGGATGAACTAACCTGTGAGCTGAAAAAAAAGGATGTAAAGGTGCTTACGTGAACGAAGACGCGCCAAATATTATGAATCTTATGTATGCAGATGATATTACAGAAAATAGCGACACTGTAGGAAGACTACAAGAGATAATTAATGTACTGGAAATGTTCTGTACAAAATGGGGACTAACTGCAAATATGGCAAAAACCAAAGTTATAGTATTTAGGAGAGGAGGAAAATTGAAGAACAACGAAAAGTGGTTTTATGGCGAAACAAGGTTAGAAGTTGTGCCGTGTTACAAGTACCCAGGTATTGTGTTCTATGCATTTCTTAACTGGTCAAGAGCAACGCAAACATTGTCTGTACAGGCCAAAAGGGCAACAAATAGGATATGTAGTCTCTCGCAGCAATGTAACGGCCTCCCTGTTAAGTCTGCCTTTAAATTATTCGATGCGGTTGCTCTCCCAATCTTACTGTATGGATCTGAAATATGGGATTACCCACAATACAAACAGATCAAAAAGGTTCAAGTTAATTTCTGTAAATAAGTGCTCGGTGTCCCCTCAAGAACCTGCAACGAGGCAAAACTGGGAGAATGTGGTAGGTGACCACTGGCCTACAATTATATAACCAGATGTATTTCGTATTGGTTAAAGCTGTTAAACATGCCCGACGCTCGATATCCAAAAGCTTGTTTTAACAGGTTATATACCCTAAGCGCACACGGCAGGCAAACATGGGCAACAGATGTTAGAAATATGCTTGTAAAACTCGGATTTGGACTCTATGGACTCAGCAGACAGTCGGAGACAACCGGGCGTTTCTCAATGACTTTAAGATCAGGCTGAAGGATATTTTAACCCAGGAGTGTTATAGCAGTGTACACGACTCCCCAAAATTAAGTGTCTATGCAACATACAAAGATAACTTACAGCAGGAGAAGTACCTGCTTTGTATCAATATAAGAAAGTTTCGCACCGATCTTGCTAAGTTCAGATGTTCTTCACACGCCCTAGCAATAGAAAAGGGAAGACACGACGGCACCCCAATAAAAAACAGAATATGTCCTAGTTGTGAAAAGCGCGATACGACTGTTTTAGAGGATGAGTACCACTTTTTATTAGTCTGCCCATTATACATAGAATTTCGACGAGTGTATTTAGACCCGGTGTCTATACATGTGTGTCTACATTGTACAGGTGTACCCACCGTGCAGCCTCCACGTGGATTTGATCTGTTGGCGCAGACAGGAGAGGTTGTTGTAGGCCAGGACCGCGGCGTCCAGAGCGTTGATCCCTTCCCAGGGTGACCCCGCCGCCTGGCTGGCCTTGCCTATGTACGTCACGTGTACTCTGTAGACAAAAAGTAAATATGTATGCAAAGTTCAACCTTTTAAAGACCAACAAATCTCCACTTTTGACATCATCGAAGATCCAAAATCTCCACTTTTGACACGATCGAAGACCGAAAATCTCCACTTTTGACACGATCGAAAACCGAAAATCTCTACTTTTGACACGGTCAAAGACCGAAAATCTCTACTTTTGACACGATCGAAGACCGAAAATCTCTACTTTTGACACGATCGAAGACCGAAAATCTCTACTTTTGACACGATCGAAGACCGAAAATCTCTACTTTTGACACGATCGAAGACCGAAAATCTTCACTTAGGGCACCATCGAAGACCCAAAATCTCCACTTTTGACACCATTTAAGTAAAACGGTCACTTTTGGGATTATGAGTACATGTACTACCGCTATGGGCTTCAGAAACTATACAGCGCGCAGGTTTTGTCACACGTCAATTACGGATGCATTACGAGCACCGGTTTATAAATGGGTGCTATGCTAGGTTGGGACCTGAAACAGGAGCATGGAAACCTGACCGGGCACTGAGAAGTCCGGTTGGCTCAGCGGGTAGAACATCGGACCAGTTGCGTTACTTTAGTTTAGAATACCATAATTCCAAAGACAACGAAAAACATGAAAACATCATTCAAAAATGGGGGAAATCCTTAATAGACTATTTCTTGTAAATTTGAATGGGTGTTTATATATTCTGGTGTTTAAATGTTCAACGGGTGTAGTTCAAAATTGTTATATGTATGCATGTACCACATTTAATTTAAATTTAAAAAAACAACAACGTCGGAACGGTGATCGTAGAGTTGACGCTAAAGCCCGGTCCTTACTCGGTCATGGCCAGGATCTTGGTGGCGGCCGCCGTGATGGCCCCGGGATGTGCCATCATGGCAGCGTCCAGGCCGTCGAAGGCCCCAGCCTGGATCAGATCGATCTTACCCCCACCAGTCTCCTCCGCCGGCGTGCCCAGCACCGTCAGCTGCAGGGGACAAGCAGGCCACGTACTTATAGCAACCAAATACATCATCTATAGCTGTTAGCATGAAGCATGCAAGGCAAGCGTTATTTCTAAAATGATGTTGTGTACTTGACTGGAGTATAATGCTTAAACACAGAAGTTGGAATGTAATTACTCAAGGTTTATGAATCTAAGTTTGAAAAAATAGGTATAAATGAGGCAATTTCAAGGCAACAATGCAGCTAAAATATCCCAAACCGATATACATGTACATACATGAACAAAGGTTAAGAACAGTTAATATGTATGCAGCACAGTATCAAACTCGAGAGCATAGTGTGAAATGCAAAAGACAAAGGGTGCTGCAAAGTGGACTATTTGGCATGAACCATGGGCTGCAGAGAGCACCATTAAATTTGATAATATTTGTGTCTTTTGTCAGATTGATGCCTATTATAAACTTTCACTAATAACTATCTAGGAATTAAGTTTCTAATAAGGTTGCATCATGTGAATTCGCTCATTTCATTTCAGCATCAAGTCTTGTTCTTATGCATGGTGACAGATGGTATTACGTCAATCGTGGAAGTGTCACTTGGCTTGTGAAAAATGAATGCCAAGTGAGTTAGGGGGGTAGAGAGTAGTAGGGAAGCCATATGAAGTGATAAATCAGATGTGATCATATAGTGGAATGGTACTTTACTCAAGGCAAAAACATCTTTTTATTCCGACAGATCTGGCATTACATCAAAAATGGAGTGCACAGACATTCATTGAAAAAGTGGCATTGCATCTACAGGGACCATTTTTCGTTATATATACATTATGTCTGACATGCCCGGCAACCAATAGTTGCTGTTATACATATAGATGTTCTATGTTTAATATATACTTACAGTTCCAAAACAGACATCTGATGTCTCCATTGCCGCCTTGACCCCCAGACTGGCGCCGATGCCAACCTCAGCAATGAGGTTGTGACCACAGGCATGACCAAGACCTGGCAAGGCATCATATTCACAGATAATGGCGACGTTGGGCTGGCCGTCATCTGAGTTCCCATGGACAGCCCGGAAGGCTGTTGCCAGATGATACTCCCTGTCCACCTGTGTTTAACAAACAAAACAGATATGTAGCATATATTAAACAAAATGGTCAGAATACAACAGTTTAACATGAATATCCTTTTACATTTAGCCAAAAAAGCATCAAAATATAAGATTTATTGAGTAAAGTTTGATAAGATAGAAATAACTGAGCTATAAATTTGCTCAGTAAATATAAAGCAAAGCTACAGAATAAAGATGGATACCTGAAATTCCTGGTCTTCTAAATAGTCTGTAAGTAATTTATGCGCCTTGTGTTCATTGTAGTGCAGTTCTGGATTCTCCCAAATTGTCTTGCTTATTGAGTGAAGGTCTTCGGCAGCATTTTCAATAGCTTTACATGCTACTTCTTTAATGTAAGTGAGTTGTGTGTCATCCATTGCCAAGATGTTGCTCAAATCTGTTGACAAAGTAAACATTGTAGGTAGTTCACATCTTATAACAACCAGATATTGTATCAACACCAATCATACATCTACTCTTTAAATACCAATCACACATATACTCTTCTAGTACCAATAAAAATTGATCTTATACAAAGTACAACAGTGGTCTTGTAATGCAAACTAAAAATTTTCGCAGAAATCCACTTTGCTGCAACTCTGAGTCTGAGCAATCTTATTGGCATAAGGTGTAACCTTAACCTTTGAGGCTTTGTAGCTCAGAGTTGCAGCCTAAGTTGATTTCTGCAAAAATTTGACCAAATGATCCTTGATTCTGGTTAATGGCATATGGAAATGAATAAAATATATATTAAAACAATATAATATTTATAAATAGATCTACTAGCTGTGTAGCATCTGAAGAAACCCAGGTTTTATTGTGACAGCATCACTTAATGCTAAAATAAGCCTTTAATATTTTGTGTTTTTGTTTGAGCCTTGGTCTTGGAGCTTGCTTACCCTTATATTTATATAGCGTATACAGACTGGCCCAGGACATTCATCCCATGAACCGAGTGCCCTTGGGTTCGAAAACCTAATTCGGCGCACTCTGAGTCTGACAGCTGTGTTTACTGTTAGCAGGTTAGCCCTATTACTCAGTCTCAGGTCATCAGGTTATGTCGGGACAGAGGAACGGAGCTCTACCACGTGGGGCATTATTATCATAATGCGCTCGTCCCGTCAGATTGCAGAACAGTGGCAGTGCAACCGGATCAGACCAGATGACGAGGCAGTAAATTTATATAAAATCAATACACCATATTCATTATAACACGTTCATAGCGTGAGATCAATGAATTATCACTTGAGACCAGATCAGAGACCAAGTTACCAGATTAGAAGTCAAGAAATTAACCTTGACACACATTCTGTCACTTGTGACGTCATTCATTCACGAATCCGCAAGTGCAAGGCTCACCAGCGCTCACTGGGTCAGTGAGATCATTCTATAACACACGAGCAAAATACAAAATTTACAGATCTACCATTTCACCATTGATACAATCAAGTACTCACCAATCTAGCCTTTCCTCTTAAATATATAAGCTTATGTGAATGATTATCTGACTGGTTGTTGCGAACTGGATGTCCTGTGAACTGGTTCCTGGGTTCTACTGCCTACCGACAATGACTTCCGGTGCAGCGAAGAAGCACGGAATATGCGCCTCCAAGTAAGTTATTGGCTTTGCACGTTCGCATTATGATCGCAGCACTTTTTTTTTTTTTTTCTTTCTTTTTTTTTCCATGGTGAGCGCGATTTAAAGTCCATCTCTTGGGGGGGGTATTTGTTTCTAAACCACTGTCAAATATACATTTCTCAGTGGTTACTAAAGCCATTAATCAGATGCAATGATTTTACAATGTCTCTTATGCCATAAATATTAATATCTAAAGTCACCAAAATAAACTCAAGCAGCGAACGATCCATTTCCAAACCCCCGCCCAGAGTAGAGATTTGTGACGTCACAAGATGATCCGGTTTGAGTGCGCCTCGCTCGCTTCGACTGCCCGCGGTGTTTGAATGTAGCTTACGTGCGGCAGAGTAGTCCCGTGTGACGTTTTCTAGGGAAAACAGTCACGTTGCCGACCATGTAAATTTTGGACACATTTTAAAAAGAAGATGGCGACTGACTCCCGTTAGAAGCTACAGCATTCAAATTTATTACATTGCTTCTCAAAAACTAACTTCATCTAATTCTGGTGCTCAAGATGCACACCTTGCTGATATAACCCCCTAATTTCTACTTTTGTCACGTTTTCCTGAAGTTTTTCCCGCTCTCGCGCGGCCATCATGAATTACCAAACACCGAAAAATACGGATGTAGCCACACCATCTCCATGTGGTGTGGAGGGCCCTGAATTCCCTGGTCAGAAAAACAAAGAAAAGTTCACTCTTCAAATATATCTGTAACATTTTCAGTCAACCCTTTTGTTTGATTATCTTTCACAGTGGTAGTTTACTCCCTCTGTGAAATTTGGGTGCTGACATAATATTCCACACATTTTGTACTTGTCATGTGTGCAACACATTTTCGGTGTTTAGAACTTTGGGTTCAAAATGAGGTAGGACTTCCGTTTTGCTAAATCAGACCAGCTCAAGTTGAAAAATTGCTTATTCTGTACCTTCAGATCATGAATTAGTTTAAACTTACTGGACAAACAGGTAGTGTACTATTATAGCAAGCTCTTGCCATTAATGAGAAACCTCTTGCCATAAGTTTTATATTTCATGTGAGAAATTAGCATGGAGGGACTTGTGGCCCTATTCCTTGAATTGGGCGACTTGGGGCTAGCGGCAGAGAAGCTCTAACTCAGATGTTTATTTCGATTAACATTAACTCATGATGAATATTTGCCACATGTAGATGTAGATAGACCTAGATCAATTACATTATAGGTGTGTGATTATTGGTTAGCGCAACATTCGTGACACTGACACTGACAGAAAGCAAACAGCTGCAGTGGCCGGTGCCACTGCCAGAGTGTTGCCAGCCTACGTTTCTTCCCAAAAATGAAAAGGGTGCTACAGTAGTGGACGGGCCGTCGCGGGGATGTCCGTCGAATCGTAGACATAGAATCTAGATCCAGGGTTAAATGAAATGTATGTACTAAAAGAAGTTGTTCGTGCACATCAGAACTTGACAGAAGGGAGGGAGGGCGACATTTATCGGCCTATAGCATAAGAAACAAGCAGCGCACATCTGGCATTACTATTCATCGCGTACGTTTTATAGTAATACTTATGGACACCCGAACGTTATGGTGTCTGGTTGGGACAAACAACTAAGTAGCTTTTCACCAATGTGTCTGCTGGTCGCCGAATTAATACTTTATATGATTACAAGGCCTATTTGCAGGGTTTTGATCTAGATCTCATGATATAATAAGACTCACTTTTTATGAATGAAGCGTTCGCACTTCTTCCGAAAATACTGTTTTGCGTAGGGCGTTTCGAGGTTTTCAACGTTTATAGTCCCTTAGGCTTAGCAATTTGTTTTCATTCGAGGTGGCTCGAAGCGATACGTACGGCGGCAGAATGCTCCGGTTGCATGAATCCTCCACTTCTTCTTTCTCACCGTCACTATCAATAATTCCAAATAATCGTGCGCGTATCGCTGCATCCCGATCGATGCGTAAGGACGCTGACCATCCTATAGACGCCATGCTCAAAGACGCGTTTACCATATTGCGCAACAAAACCGGTTCATCTTGTGACGTCACGAATCAATGAAAAAATTGCCCTTGTCTATCTTTTACTTTTTTGGGTAGGTATGTGATAAAATGGCTAATATTGTTAACATTCATGGCTAATAAATTCAGTGCGTATGGAATTTTGTTAATATAGTGCAAATGGATCAAATATATGCAAAGTAACATAGGACATAAGAGATGGACTTTAACAACGTGAAAATATATCGCAAGCCGTTTTAATAAAAAATCACCAATTTAAGATATCTTGAATTATTTCAATATATCTTGAATTTAATTCAAGATATCTTAAATTAAATTCAAGATATGTGACATATATTTTTTCTCATAAAAAATATGTGTGACTTCAAGATATCTTAATTCAATTTCAGATATCTTGAAATCAATTTCAGATATCTTGAAATCAATTTTAGATATCTTGAAATCAATTTCAGATATATTGAAATCAATTTCAGATATCTTGAATGCAATTTCAGATATCTTGAATTGAATTCAAGATATCTAAAATTCAATTACGGATATGTGACACATCTATTTTTTCTCATAAAAAATTGGTGAGTGATTTCAAGATATCTCGAATTCAATTTCAGATATCTTGAAATCATTTTAAGATATCTCGAATTCAATTTCAGATATCTTGAAATCATTTTAAGATATCTTGAATTCAATTCCAGATATCTTGAAATCATATCTAATTTTTATGAGAAAAAATAGATGTGTCTCATATCCATAATTGAATTTAAGATATCTTGAATTTAATTCAAGATATCTTTAAAACCCGTCAAAAGACCGGAAGTATACTCTCCATCGATCGAGTGTCGTAAGATGAAAGTTACTATTTCAACAAAAAATAAACATTCATTGTGATCCAAAACCTGGTGGGGAAAACACTTGTGTAGAGTGACGTTAATGTGCTGATGACGTAACACGTCATCAGCACATTAAATTCAAGATATTTCAGATATCTTGAATTCAATTTCAGATATCTTCGAATCATTTTAAGATATCTTGAATTCAATTTCAGATATCTGACATTACTTACTACTTATCCCAATTTCAATTGTATTCCAGATATCTTAAATTGAATTAAAGATATCTTAAAATGATTTAAAGATATCTTGAAATCACACCTATTTTTTATGAGAAAAAATAGATGTGTCACATATCTTGAATTTAATTCAAGATATCTTGAATTGGTGATTTTTTTATTAAAACGGCTTGCGATAGTAATGGCGGGTGACTTGCTGAGGGTTGAAAGGAGTGGTGCCCAGATGGCACAAATGGTAGTACCCGTATCAATGAGAGCATGATACTTTTGTCGAAAGACATATACAGGGATTATGTTCTCGACAAAGGGACGGGTGGCCACAGTATGTGCGGAGTGCGTGCTGGGTTGGGGTTGACTCCCAGCACGGGCAATTAGTTTCCCGAGCCCTGGTTTGGGGTGGGTGGGGCAATTAACTGTTGGGGCCTTTGGCTGGAGTAAGACCGGGCTGGTTCTAATCCATTGTTGCGGGTGGGGTTTGTTTGAGACTGTTGTGACAGGCGGCGTCGGCATTCAGCCCACTTGTGGCCTTGAATGCCGCAGAAGTTGCACGTCACTGAGGGCCTCGTGGTTACGCAAGACTTAGTGTAGTGACCACCACCGCACTTCTCACATTTGGGCCTGCGCGTGTTGCCCTGCCTCACCGTGCATGAGCGGGAGAGATGGGGGCCGCCACAGTTATAGCAGGAGGGTGTGAACTCGGGATGGGTGGGGGTGGTATAAGGGGTGGTAGGGGGGTTGGCGGAAGGGCAACGGGTGCGTTGATGGGCATCCCCACAGTAGGAGCAGCTTGGGGAGGGGGCTGGTGAATCTGTCACCCGAGGGTGGGGCACTGGACGGAGTAATGGCTTTGACTGCAATGCTCGCAGCGCGGTGAAGGGTGGGGGGTGGTGGCTTGTATCTGGGCTGGTTGGGGTGGTATGGGGTTGGCAGAGGGGCAACAGGTGCACTGATGGGCACCCCTGCAGTATGAGCAGTTTGGGGAGGGGACTGGTGATCGCTGTCGCCCCGAGGGTGGGGCAGTGGGCAGAATAGTGACCTTGTTGGCAATACTCGCAGCGTGGTAAGGGGTGGGGGGCGATAGCCTGTACATGGGGTACCCCGCATGGCCTCGCTGAGCCGTGTAACACCAGGTGTAACAAATGTGTCTCTTGGAAATCACTGGCTCCTCGTATTTTTTAAGCTTCTCATTTTGTTCAGAAACTTCAATTTACTTCCTTCATGATTCCGTCTTGCTAAATTGACCTGATACCCTCAGCCGCTTTTTTTTTCTCCCTTCACGCTAACAAAGTCACTCCTCCTCCGTATCTCCTGGCTCTCCTAGCCTCCTCTCTTTTTCTTCTGTAACTCGCACCCCCTCTATCTCCACAAGGTATACTTGCGGCTCATGGGTTGAGGAGGGGTGGATTGTGGGATCACAAACTGACCTCAGTTTGAGTTTTGGCAGCAAGAAGATTCTGCTGAACAAAAGTAGGGATCGGATTGGCCTGGTGCGGAGATGCTACTCGTTTGTGCCGGATAAGTGGCTTTTTGCAAACACGAATTGTGATTGTGTTAAAGTTACAGCTTCACCCAAAGTTGCTGGCTCATGTTCCAAGAGATACGCCTGATGAAACGGCTGAACCTTTTGCAAATAAATTCTTAATTTCTGAGAATCAGACATGTCCAAAAAGTCAAAATATCTCGGTTGACCAATGTTGCATTCGGCTCCGTTAAGGAAGGCCAGAATGTACAGGAAATTCACTCCATGCTCCGTTGGCTGGTTACCGCACCCGAGCTGATGTGAGGTCACAAGGAACCTCTGTTGGCAGAGTGCCTTATTCGGTGCACTCTGACTTGTGTTTACTCTTATGTCTTGAGTGGAAGAACGGAGCTTCACCTAGCGCACACGCGCCGTAGATCAACTAGGCGGTGCGGACACCCCCCGCCCATGGCCTGTATCAGCAGATCTACGATGCCGGTGACCTAGTTTGTGGGAGCGTATGCGTATGACAAGTATCATAATTATTATTATCTTTATTCGTACGTAGCATAAAAGCATGTACACAGTGAGTTGGTACGTATAAGTGTCAAAAAGTGACGTATTGAACGGTATTCAAGTAGATCTAGTACAAATAAAATTAAGTAAGCTTATACAGTTTAGGTCATCAGTTGACATAGCACCGTGGCAAAAGCCTAATAATGCGCCCGTCTCGTCAGAGCTGAACACCAGCCTTACTGTGCAAATGTACCACAAGGCAGAATATTAAATCAATTGACTATCCTCCAGATTATAACACGTAGTGTGAGATCAAAAAATTATTTCTTGCGACCAGAGACCTTGGGTTGGCCCTTATAGCGAAAAGACACGTCTTTTCGCGAAAAGACAGGAGAATGAGAGGTTATTTCTTAGATAAATAACAAACAGCTACAAATACATTGTGCCTTGTACCACAAGATTTTCTTTTCGTTACAAAGTGCTCAGATAAGCTAGATTTTCATAGATTGGGTGCTTGCTTGTTAGTGAGGTGTAGGTTGCATGGTTGCACTATGATATGGTTGCACCTGAATAACTTAGTACGTTGTGCAAAGAAAAGACCTAAGATTTCATTGATTCAGCAGCATTCATTTATTGCTTAAAGAAATAAGGCCTATATACATATCCAAACATATAAAACATTGAGCAATTGAAGCTGGATGCAGCTGTGGCCTGTCCGTTGTTTTCGCGCAAACACAGCTATCACACGACCGAAGTTGTCCTTGCAGCTCGTTTCCTTTTGCGCTGGTTTGGTTTTCTGCCTCCGTTTGGTGCAGTGACCAATAATTTGCCATCAGTGGAGCAAACGCTCTTGGGGTCTGGGAGTTTCAACGCTTTCATAAAGCGTGCCATGTGGCGGTCCCGCTGTTCCTTGGTGCGAGATGCCCACACCTCCATGGGGACAGCAAATCGCTGAAACTGCTCACACAGGTCGAAGTCGCCAAGACCAACAAGACTCTGTTCGAGCTGTTGGTACTGTATGTCCACAACACGGTGTAGAAGGTCGATGAGCTCTAGAAGAGGTCTTGGCTCTTTTCGCGGACGTCTATCTGTGCGAAATGACATGTTTAACCAATAAAAGGCCAGATACCAAAGTGATATCATCAATAAAAACTGGCTTCGGTTAACATCAATTGTGAGAAGCCATGCCATGCCCAAGAAGGATATACCTGGCCATTCCAAATAACAGCTTCTTTCACGCAGATTACAGAAGCAGTGAGCCATGGGCAAGGTGTTAACCGAAGGCTGGGGATTGGTATGCTAAATTGGCTCAGTCACGGTTGCGCTATGATACACTTGTGAAAATACGCTAACAGAAGCCGTTGGCTCATGCACACAGTTAATTTGATATACGATTGACTAATTGGATGTTTGTTCTTTAAGACGAAAATTTCCAATTTTCGTCTTATGTCGGTGTGTTCGGTGAATCTGTCTGTATGTGTGTCTGTCCGTTTGTAACGTAACGCATTATCTTTCGAATGCCTTCAGCTATCGACCTCCAAATTCACAAAAAGATGCGGAATGGCAATTGTCAGGCTAAGTTCGTAGATGGGCTATGTAGGTCAACGGTCAAGGTCACAGGAATTTTTCGAAATTCGCTTAACCATTGATAGATAGGACCAAAAATCGGCAAAATCGCTATAGCGTTCCGAGTTTTTGCTTAATGACGCTCAGAATTAATTCACGTATTGGGCTCGTAAGTACCTTGTGCACGGTGTTTCAATTTTGAAAATCGTCCGCAAAGTTCTTCTGCAAAAAATTCCCAAAGTTTAACATGGGACCCTATGGGAGCATTTTGGCGGGAATCAGGCCTCCTTAATTTCTCCATGAAGGTCACATGTCAAACAAACGACACCTTGCGTCAGAGATGACATTAGTATTTGGGCGTAAAACATTATATTGACCAAGGTCACGCTTCCAAGGTCAAGGTCACATCAAGGTCAAGGTTACGAAACAGACTTCCCCGCGGTACTCCGTTAATATCGGGTCTAGAGATTCGCTGTTTGTTTGAGAGTATTCGTCAGGGAGAGGCGGTGACGCAGCACTCGCTCAGATTTTTCCGGATACTGAAGGATTTTTGAGTAATCGGCCAATCAATATTCAGCGTACGTGTCAAGTGGCGTTTTGAACTTTGCAAGGCCATAACTCGGTTAATATTTGAGCTAGGGAGCCCAGATTTGGCATGAAGCGAGAGACAGATGTCGTATTAAACAGGCAAAATCGCGATAGAATTGCCCTAGGACGCTTAGTTTGGCCGCTAGAGCGCTCGCAAGAGGTGCACCCCCCTCCATGCCGACGCTCCCATTATTAGTCAACGGGCGATATGGACCGGCACTCTTTCGGGTTGGCGATGGCCGCCGTTCGCTTAATAGCGACGCTAGAGAGTCGGGATTGGTTGCAAAAGACGGGCAATAGTCGACTTGGGTATGAAAACCGCCTTCGTTTTTTTCCTATCACGCTTAGTTCCGCCGCTAGGGGGCTCCGTAATTCAGCGATGAAGAGTACGAGAAGAACGTTTAGAGCGTGACCAAGGACACGTAGAAAGTCGGGATTTGAACGTATTCACTCTAAACGACGCCCTCGACCTGGAAAAATAGCCCGCGTTGAACAGCAGCCGTTAGATGGTGCTCGCTCATCCAGCACACCACGATACTGGGGTTCCATTTTGGGCTAATTTGCGCTTTCAGCCAGCAATTTGGCCTCGCTACAGCGTTCAGTGGGCGATATGGTCTCGAACGCCAGGCTGAACAACCAATGAGCGCGCGGCGATGGGTCTTTAAATGGTCGAATTGGTCCCATAATCCCAATTTTCGTCTTCCTTCTCAAGCTCTGCTTGACCGTCTCGATCTTTAAGACGAAAATTTCCAATTTTCGTCTTATGTCGGTGTGTTCGGTGAATCTGTGTGTCTGTCCGTTTGTAACGCGGGGCATTATCTTTCGAATGCCTTAAGCTATCGACTTCCAAATTCACAAAAAGATGCGGAATGGCAATCGTCAGGCTAAGTTCGTAGATGGACCATGTAGGCCAAAGGTCAAGGTCACAGGATTTTTTTCGAAATTCGCTTAACCATTGACAGATAGGACCAAAAATCGTCAAAGTCGCTATAGCGTTCCCAGTTTTTACTTAATGACGCTCTAAATTAATTCACGTATTGCATTCACAGGTACCTTGTATACGGTGTTTCAATTTTGAAAATCCTCCGAATAGTTCTTTTGCAAAAAATTTCCAAAGTTTAACATGGGATCCCACGCCAGCATTTTGGCGGGAACATGGTCTCAATTTCTCCGTGAAGGTTACAAGTGAGACAAACGTCACCTGGCGAGATACATGACATCAGTAATTGGGCACGAATAACTATATTGGTCAAGGTCACGCTTCCAAGGTCAAGGTCACAGCAAGGTCAAGGTCACGAAACAGATTTTCCCGCGGTACTCCGTTAATATCGGGTCTAGAGATTGGCTGTTTGTTTGAGAGTATTCATCAGGGAGAGGCGGTAACGCAGTATGTGCTCAGATTTTTCCGGATACTGAAGGATTTTCGAGTAATCGGCCAATCAATATTCAGCGTACGTGTCAAGTGGCGTTTTGACCTTTGCAAGGCCATAACTCGGTTAATATTTGAGCTAGGGAGCCCAGATTTGGCATGAAGCGAGAGACAGATGTAGTATTAAGGAGGCAAAATCGCGATAGAATTGCCCTAGGACGCTTAGTTTGGCCGCTAGAGCGCTCGCAAGAGGTGCACCCCCCTCCATGCCGACGCTCCCATTATGAGTCAACGGGCGATATGGACCGGCACTCTTTCGGGGTGGCGATGGCCGCCGTTCGCTTAATAGCGACGCTAGAGAGTCGGGATTGGTTGCAAAAGACGGGCAATAGTCGACTTGGGTATGAAAACCGCCTTCGTTTTTTTCCTATCACGCTTAGTTCCGCCGCTAGGGGGCTCCGTAATTCAGCGATGAAGAGTACGAGAACAACGTTTAGAGCGTGACCAAGGACACGTAGAAAGTCGGGATTTGAACGTATTCACTCTAAACGACGCCCTCGACCTGGAAAAATAGCCCGCGTTGAACAGCAGCCGTTAGATGGTGCTCATCCAGCACACCACGATACTGGGGTTCCATTTTGGGCTAATTTGCGCTTTCAGCCAGCAATTTGGCCTCGCTACAGCGTTCAGTGGGCGATATGGTCTCGAACGCCAGGCTGAACAACCAATGAGCGAGCGGCGATGGGTCTTTAAATGGTCGAATTGGTCCCATAATCCCAATTTTCGTCTTCCTTCTCAAGCTCTGCTTGACCGTCTCGGTTCTAATTATCATTAAGTATTATAAAGTATAGCACAGCAAAAAATTAAGCTGAACCAGCGTCTGTGGCTTTCGCAAAAATGTCTTTTCGCGAACGACTGTCTTTTCGCGAAAAGACGTGTCTTTTCGCTATAAGGGCCAACCGCGCTTTGTCCTTGACCTTAGCATGTAAATATTATGGTCCCAATATTATTATCTAAGTCAGTGACGTCATTCACTCAAGGCTCACTGTGTCAGTAAGATTACTGGATAAACTATGAGCAAATTACAAATTTTACATGATTAGACAACCATAGAAAGTAAATACTCACCAATGCTGCCTTTCCTCTGTTAAAAATAGATCTACAGACTGTGTAAATGATTCTCTGACTGGCTGTTGCGAACTGGTCTTCCTGTGAACTGGTTCCTTGCTTCTACTGTTGTGCCACTCTCTGCCTTGGACGCAATCCGCCAGGGCTCCATTATGTCTCTGTTGTCTTCCTCAATGCATTTTCACATTCACTCGCAAATTATAGGAAAAATGCGCCGCGCATTTCTACAAAGTATCCAGCCTTAGCCTAATAACACACGGTATCAGGTGATAGAAAAAAAGAGTTCCGTCACAATTATAACTTTTTCGAAAAGTTATAAGATGTTTTTTGCTGTATTAAATACACATAGCTCGTTATTTTTATGTTTTATTCTCAAAATTTATAATTTTGCTAGAAATTACAGCTGATTTGACGTTTTTTTTAAATCCTGAAATTCGCCCTTGGCCAGCAGCGGTAAGAGCGGAGCTTGCGTAGCGCCATCGTGCGGGGAGCTTGCTGTTGTGCGGTGAAGTAGCACGGAATAAGCGCCGCAAAGAAAGTTAGTGGCTTTACTTGGCACGTTCGCATTATGATCGCAGCGCTTTACCCGTTACATTCGGGTTACATTCATTACATTCTTCATCAGTTTGATTTCTTTCAATGCCGGCTAATGTTGGAATGACCCACTCACCCTCCCCCCCGCCCCCCTTTTCTTTTTCTTTAAATTGCAGTTCTTGACTACGTAGTCTAGTTAATATCGAAAGTGTTCAAATAATTATCCTCCAGACACTTTGTTACGAATGTCAGTTTCTATTTTAGATGCCTTTTAATCACAAATTTCTGTCAGTGTCTATTTTAGGTGCCTTTTTAACCACAATTTTC
Source organism: Arenicola marina (assembly GCA_964019135.1). Classification (NCBI taxonomy): domain Eukaryota; kingdom Metazoa; phylum Annelida; class Polychaeta; family Arenicolidae; genus Arenicola; species Arenicola marina. The sequence goes on from OZ025248.1 coordinate 37,823,742, forward strand.
TGTCAGTTTCTATTTTAGATGCCTATATAATCGCAACCTTTTTTAACTGAAAAATTATTTCTCCATGACCACAAAATCGGGCACTTTTCTCTCGATCTCCAAATCCTCTCTACGGCATGGTCGGCACACCCCTACCAATGTAGTAATGCAGGTCGATACCCCACCCCCGGGCCCACTACATACAATTACTTAGCATACCACTCACACAGCAACTTTCCACTTTAGCTGGATACATTTTCTCGAAACAAACTGAAAGAGCCGAGAGACAGTGAGTTACACTATAATCTACGAGAGAGATGGTCGGCCCACATACAGCACCCTAATTAACATATGCCCCTTCGATATTGTCTCAGTAAGTGGCTCTAAGCATACTAATTACTGTCGGTTAAGTCATCATGCATGCCGAAACGCTGCAAATGCCCGCCACCCACCCCCCCCCCCCCTCCCACCCCCTCCAGACCGTCAACACGTCGAAAGGTTGCATGCACTGCACCCCCGCACCCATCCCCTTCTAAGTCACACATACGCTCGCCTTATCTCTGTCAGTTCAAAGAATCACCCGTCACACTGATGTGACTGGATACATGCAGGCATGGTAACGGCTTAGAGAATGGCGTCCTACGATTCTAGAAACTGCGCGGTTCTAGCATTCTTCTTCTTCATCTTCGCGGTGGGGGGATACTTAACGGCATTTGGCTCTCCCAATTGGGTGAACACCCCTGATGCTAATTACGGATTATGGCAGCACTGTGTGCAGGAGAAGTGTGTACAAATGTCAAGCGGGGATTTAACAGGTAAGACTTGCCTGATTAAGGACCGAACTAATTAGGCGGACCTCGACGTCACAGTGTGCCATACTGAGTGCATACCACATGAGGACTTAATTAACTTAGATCCATATTACTGAAACGATATCCAAGAGACGGCATAACGTCGGTTTCATAGTAGAATAGATATATTTATACTACATGATAACCATGTTAATAATTCAATGACTTTAGGTCTTTGCTACAATGCTAGGTTGTTTAGACAAAACTATATTTGAAGGAGAAATTATATGGGTGTCACATATTGCTGCAATCGCTACGGCAATGCAGGAAAAGAATGTGTAAGCGAAGAAAGAGGAAAAACAAGACTAAAGGAAAAGATGTATTATTCAGAAGCGTTGGTCCTGCCCTCGCGGCTCACACCTTGGTAAATGTAAACAGCTACGCGTGTGAGGGGGTCAAAGTGCACTGTGGCGCACGGTGTACGTGTGGGTTACGTCGGATAATGCCGGTGAGAATCGATACGGCTCTACATGGGCCGCATTCATAAACCACACTTCAGAAAATTCACAAAATGCACCTCTTGGGTGAATACTTGTCTATTTCGAACCCGATAATCGCTCGACAAAGGCTCCATTTTGCGCTAAGTAGATTTGCGTTGCCTAAGTGTCGTTTATGAACATGGTGAATGCGGCCATTGGGCCGTATTCATGAACCACAGGGGAACAATCGTCGAGCACCATCACATCGAGCTAATGATCGAGGCACTATAAACATGCAGTTCTTCGTGCGTAAGCTACGTGAGGTTTTTTTTTCTAATACGGCCCCACGGCTCTAGTGTGGGTGGCAGAACAACTTTGCGGCATTTGTTATGCGTTTTAAGTTCTCGATTTCCCAAACTGAATAATCATATAACATGGACCCATGAAAATATGTTTCACCTAACGAGACCGACCAATCAGACATCACCAATGTGTTACTCGTAATGGAACTGACCAATCAGAAACTAAATTTTATTACGTGTTTATCTTGACATTTGCGACGCAACGAGAAGTTGATTGCATGCTCATTTGAATAAATTCAATGGTTTAATGGTGATTACGGAGAGAAGCCCCATCACACCCGCTTCATCACCATCCTCGTTATACCGCCTATTTCTCAGTGGTCCCATCCCATCACCATCCTAGTTATACCGCCTATTTCTCAGTGGTCCCACCCCATCACCCCTGTTGCATCACCACCCTCGTCATACCGCCTATTTCTCAGTGGTCCCACCTCATCACCCCTGTTTCATCGCCACCGTCGTTATGCCGCCGATTTCTCAGTGGTCCCACCCCATCACCACCCTCGTTATACGGCTACTTTTCAGTGGTCCCACCCCATCACACCCGTTTCATCACCACCGTCGTTTTACGGCCTATTTCTCAGTGGTCCTACCCCATCACCACCCTCGTTATACCGCTTATTTCTCAGTGGTCCCACCCCATCACCTCCCTCGTTATACCGCCTATTTCTCAGTGGTCCCACCCCATCACCAACCTCGTTATACCGCCTATTTCTCAGTGGTCCCACCCCATCACCACCCTCGTTATACCGCCTATTTCTCAGTGGTCCCACCCCATCACCACCCTCGTTATACCGCCTATTTCTCAGTGGTCCCACCCCATCACCACCCTCGTTATACCGCCTATTTCTCAGTGGTCCCATCCCATCACCACCCTCGTTATACCGCCTATTTCTCAGTGGTCCCATCCCATCACCACCCTCGTTATACCGCCTATTTCTCAGTGGTCCCACCCCATCACCACCCTCGTTATACCGCCTATTTCCCAGTGGTCCCATGCACCCCATCACCACCCTCGTTATACCGCCTATTTCTCAGTGGTCCCACCCCATCACCACCCTCGTTATACCGCCTATTTCTCAGTGATCCCACCCCATCACCACCCTCGTTATACCGCCTATTTCCCAGTGGTCCCATGCACCCCATCACCACCCTCGTTATACCGCCTGTTTCTCAGTGGTCCCACCCCACCACCACCCTCTTTATACCGCCTATTTCTCAGTGGTCCCACCCCATCACCACCGTCGTTATACCGCCTATTTCTCAGTGGTCCCACCCCATCATCCCCGTTTTATAACCACCCTCGTTATACCGCCTATTTCTCAGTGGTCTTAATGTAACTAACTTATACGATGACAGTTGGAAACATTCCTTGACGGAATCCATTCAAGTTGCTGTTGTACGCTGATAATCGGTCGGATTTAAGAGATTTATGCGCAATTTCGATTCAATGAATAATTGATGATTACGTACGTGTAATCAATAAGTATTTAACTGAACGATAATGCCATAATAATTGTTTAAGGAGTATCGCATTCATGCGTACATTACTTACCCCTGTCGTTACATCGATATGTCACCCTGTTTTCAGCGGCTTTCACGGCGGGTCGAGCCATGGCCTGTATCACCCTGGTATGTATCGCGGTCTCGCTGGGTAGCCACCTGGGCTGGCTGGTCACCCTCAACCATCGCGCCTGTATTGTGGCCTGGGCAGCCGGCATGTCGGCAGGTAGGTGTGACGTCATTGACGGTGCTTACGCAGGGTTTGGGATTACATGGGGTCCGTTACGTGGCGTGGCGTCTTTATTCCACTAAATAATCAAGTGAATCAGTTCGGGGGGTTTAGTTCATACATATATTTCAAGTATCAAATTGCATTCGTTATAGGTTTTTTGATTTTATTGATCACATATATATTGAAAAGCCGGCGAGTGAAGTCGATACTCAAATTATTAATAATAATCTCAGCCGCATGCACCCTCTGAGCGGCAATAACATAGATTGGGCTAGGAAGACACATATATGGCGTATTATATCAACAGATACGAGGCAAGGTACATCACCCTATGTAGAATGCACCCATCACACATATTCGCTGTGATCCCCGCACAAAAATAGATGAAGAAAAAAAAAGTAGAAAAATGCCCTCTGATTTGCCTAATGGGATTTTCCCTTCATAGGTTTCACTGCAGCATTAGGTCTGATGGCCGTGGGCACGGACAGCGAGCGTTACCATGGTGACAACTACTTGGACTGGTCGTTCTGGGTGGCGCTGGGCAGCGACCTGCTCCTCCTGCTCACCGCCGGTGTCACGGCGTGTGCCACCGGATGTGGCGCCGACGGCTCCACGGCCTCCACCATCATGTACTCCACCAGTGGCGCCGCCCCGCGGGGAAACTTTGAGTCGCCCGGCCACATGGAGTATTCCTACGACGGCCCCGCGGGGGAATCCAGCACGGATTACGCTGAGATAGGGGCTCTCCGTTCATACGGGGATGTTAGCTTCAACGACGCTAACATCTATATTAATAGTAAACAGGCAGCAATGGCCCGTGGAACAACGCACAGTGGTTACGAGGCGCGGGCCGACCAATCGCGAGGCAAAGCGGATGGAGCGTTTGGCGGTACCAATTACAGATATTGACGTCACACGCATGCGCAGCAGGCGTCCATGACAATTTGCCTTCGACCGAGGAAGAAAACCGAAGACTTGTGGAAAGTTTATATGAACTTATTTTTGATAGTGAAGCGTGTGTGTGCGTGTGTTACCGTGCATAGTATTAACATAATGTACATAGAATACAGTGTAAATACATATACTGGACAGTGAATTATTCAGATACAAAAATCGAGTCGAAATTAACGGGTCATTAACATAAGTTCACGGTTACCCACTAATCATATTATATTACACCATTTTGTTGGTCACGTATATAACTTAGTACACCGATTGGAAACGCCTGTGATTCATAAGGCCGTTAATTAATGGACCATTTGATCTTGAGATACAATATCCATGTACTTCTCATAGCAGAGACAAATCGGGTAATTCTGTCCAGTATTTGTAGTTTGTCGTGTGTCTTAGTCCTAAGTAGGACGGAGAATATTTAATATTTGTTATCTGTCGCCATGGAGATCCGTGCACTGGGGCAGCTGGGTGGGGGGGTGGGTTTCAGATGCAGCCTTCGCTACCTGTAACGACGGACATCCAAATATATTGTTTATTCTATCAACTTCAAAAGAGATTTTTCATGGGTATGATTAGCAGAATAATAAATCAAATGCCCGTTTACTGTCATGGTTTCCATTTGGTCACCGAAACTTGTACTTTTTGAAAAGCTGTAATCGCTGTTGTCTATAGATCTAAATACATGGCAATATATGACGTTCTCCAGACGTAATATCGGATTTGTCTTGTCGTTTGCTCGGTATGGAAGACTATGGGAGAGCATTTTCTAACTGTGGTCAAATCAAGATGGTTGGTTGGTTGGATACATATTTTCTTTGGGGACACTGTAACCAATAGTGGTCATATCGCCTCAATGGGAGAAGGAATGGAAGAGCGGAGCCATGGTGACCCCCTACTCTTTGCGAACAAGAACATGGGATCTTTGTCCTGCGACCACATAGACATGAACATAGTGGGGCTCGAATCATCGACCCACCTGCCGTTAGGCTGTCAGGTGGCCAGAGCGCTCAATGCGAGCGCTCTAACCCACTGAGCTATCGGGCGGCGCCGGTGAAATTAAGACGACGTCGTACATTTTTATCCAATTTCTTCATACATAAAATGTTTTCCATTACGTCTGTACATGTATATGATAAAGACCATTGCCCTTTTAGTATCGCATAAATCGGTGCATACGTTAAGCACTTTGCGTAGGCTAACATGTCAGCAGACCTGGCCGGATGTTGTACCGTCTCTATCAAGCCAATAAAAAATCAGGAGTAACCATTTGCATTTCGGAGCCGAATGCCATGGAAGCAACATGGATCTGATGAATGGTTCAACTAGGTGAAACAGCTACAAACGTCTACCCTCTGCGCGAGCGTGACTGATTGACTCTGTCAGTAAAGGGCCGCCGTGCACTGTGGTAATGAAATGGAAGGAAGTCATCGTCTCACAAAGCGAAATCGGTTGACCGACAATATGGAACACGACCATGTTCACAGAAGCAATATGGAGTCTGTAGACGTTATTCGACGAGTAAAAGCTTCGGTGATTATCCATTCCAAAGAAGAGGAACGGTTAACGTACATGACACAATAAATATTTAGCACCCGGTTAATGACTGGTTGTAGACATTTCTTTCCTCTCTACCAGCCGCAGAACGATTTGTCAAAGGTTTGGTATGTACTGGCCAAGCTAAGAAACTCCATCAACCTCAGTCGCTACATCGCCATGGACCATGTCCGGGGTCCCATGATGACAAGCGATATATGCCCCTTCAAACAAGTCTCACTACCAACGACGCTAGACAGCGATGCTTCACCGCTGGCATTGCTTCTTAAAGGTGCTAAACGTCATGACCACCGCCCCATCGCGGGCTTGTGACGTCACCATGGCGCTTCGTTTGGCGCCGACGACCCCGCCGAGTTCCTGGAGACAACCGCGATATGTCTTCCGGATCACCGAGTCCGTCGGCACTACCCACTTCCGGGCTTTCAAGGAGGGTTTTCGCCTCTGGATACCGACGGGGACCTCGATACCCGAGTCCGATAAGCTCTCGCCGTCATAGGACCTCAGCGAGGGAGGGGTCGGCGGGCAGCTCCAGGGTACATCCGGATCATATCCGCCTTCTCCCACCGCCGCCGCCGCCCTGACCGGCGAAGTCGGAGTCGACTTGGGCTGTTTATTCTGGCGCGGAGGGATCCGAGGCGGCACTTCCGGTATATCGATGCTGGTCTCGCGCTCGAACCGGAAGTTGAAGTGACCCCGGAAGTGGGAGCGGACGCGGCCACCGAAGGTAGCGGCCAGATTTGTCACATTGGGCTTGTCACGGCTAATGTCGGCCCTGTATGTCCGACCTCTGTTAAAATTAGGGTTAGAATTATGTTAATAAACATGGACACAATTTCACAGACCGCTGATGTCAGCTCTGTATATGCGACATGCAGTAAAGTGAGGGTTAAAGTGAGGGTAAAGGGTTAAGATGTTAAGGAACACGGACACAATTTGACAGACACTGCTTATAGATGCTATGAACATTCTACACACAATGTTTTACATCGTATATGGATTATGTGTGGAAATAAACATACATGTAGAATTATCAAATATAACCACCGAGACATTACAAAAGCATTTCTCCAAATATTAATTAAAAGTGAATTTGACATTATAGCACAGCACAGCCGGGACGCCTATGACGTAACGAATCTAACTCTGTGCCTCCTTAAGCCACAGACGTGTCATTGTCAACTTGTCCAAATTGACATTAAATACATTACACCGAGTGATCAACTCACATGCAGATGGCTGCTTCGTTTCAAAGTAGTTAACATACATAAGAGTAAGCCTGACTAGACCATATATGCAAAGTACTATTAAATTCAGTAAACAGTATAGTTAAAAGAAGAATGTGTTTACTATCGCCGAGCTGTAAAACTGTAGAGGTACAAGCGCGAGGTCTTCCTGTACGTTCGCCCCTGGACACAAACGGATGTTACATAAATGTATTTAGCTATCGCCGAGCTGTAGAAATGAAGAGGTACAAACGCGCGGTCTTCCTGTACGTTCGGCCCCCAAGACTATAACAAACGGAGATACCGGACAGACGGCTGGCCTACCTTCTGCAGAAGTAGAGGAGCACTCCTGCCAAGATGCCTATGATGGCCGCCCCGACACCAAGCACCACCCACGTGGCGTCGACTGGGGGAAGAACAGATATACGACCCGTCACACATCGGTTTGTATTCATGCATATGCCGGATCATGGATACTGATAATGTGAGTGGGACTGCCTTTACTTTAGCCTTTATAGGTGTATAAATGTGTATAATTCTTTTTAAAGAAGTGGTACAGTTGTTTGAGTTTTTTTCCCAAAAAAATGATATATATATATAATTTAGCAGCGTCTGTATTACGACGTAGGTTCCCGACATCGGCCCACCATACCTTTATCAAGTTGATGCCCTTCCTCCTTGGCAGGAGTCTCGGGATCATACAGGGTGTAATCCGGACTCCTATCCTTCGCTACCTCTGAGCCAAGATCGATCTGGATAAAAGCACTCTTCAGATCCGTACTTGATTTCCCGCCATTGCTCTGTAACGTCGTCTGCTTTTTGCGCTCCCAGTCAACTCTGGTTTGTTGCCATGGTAACAATGGCGTCGTTTGGTCAAGTGACGTCACGACCGCAACCGGGCTTTGCGTAGGTTTCCATGGCGACTTTGAGCTTGGCGTGTATGATCTGGTAATGACCGTGGGGCGAAGGATGAGACGCTTCTCGACGGCCTTGTGACGTGGGTCGTGATGTAGGTCGTGACGTAGGTCGTGACGTTGCCGGGACGACGGGCGCTGGGCCGACACCGGAGCGACTTCGTCAAAACTCGTGATGGTCGCTATGGGTAGGATGAGGGAGGGTTGTGTTGTCACCCACAGCGTAGACTGCTGTCCAGCGACCCCTAGGATGGGAGCTGCAACCTCTCTTTCAGGGCCAGGGGTGACTGACAAGTGGGCGATATTAGGGGCTGATACTAGCTGTCCGGGCGGGATTCGGACGTAAATGTTTTCCTGTAGTGTCCGACATGTAATGGATTTCTCTGGAAACATAAGGCGAAATATGCACTGGACTTGGCATATGAACAGGTATATGCACCAATAAGGTGTATGACCTTTCGTCGTTAAGATATTAATACTTAGAGTGATCTCCTTGATTTGGATTTGATACACCAGACATCTTTTAATCCCTTGGGCTCTTTGATACGATATGATGTACTGACACGGACAGCGGTTACCGTAATTACAGTCAAACTCCTGTCTTGAATCTCGTATGTCTTAAAATAACTTTCCATGGAAGGGTCAGATCTGCTTCCACCCCGCTTTCGCAATGTCGAGGCCAATCAATTATCAACATAGGTCGTATGATTCAACGCTTACTCGTAGAATATAGAACTTTCGACCATACAGGGTTAGTGATTCAATTCTTAATTTTGTTCGATTTACTAATGCAACAACCCGTATCATATCCAAAGATTTTGAAGAAAAATCCTCGATCCAAATACATAATAAGTCTTCGAATAATAGGAAACTTTAATCTGGCGGCCGCTTTGGTTAGCTTATTTACATTTTGTTGAAATATTAACTTTTAGTATTATTCCACTCAATTTAACACGCGATGTGACGGAGAAGTCACACTTGGCCCCGGCTACTTACGTCGGACGCACTCGTAGGCTATCCTGAGGTAGGTGGCGTACCCACACACCGGCATGTAGACTGGCTTGGTCGACACTTGGCACGAGGGAGCGCCACAGCAGGGGTGGTCGCTAGGGGTTCGCTGGGAGCAGGCGTCCACGCCGTTGCCATGGTGACACGTGCCCCAGTGGCTGCGCACGTAGAGCACTTCGTTTATTTGTATGCGCAGGTCACGTGGGCAGCTGAAGTCAGCTGATTCGCGTTCCTCTTCATAACAGATGTAGATCACTGGTGGTGAGAGTGGTGGTGGTCTATTACATTAAGGTACTTGAGATTGTTGTAAAAGTTGTAAATTAGATATTTGAATGTAGCCGCATTTTGCATTCTATGAGGAAATTTTCTTTTTTAATTAGTGCAACAAGTAAATGCTGCATCAATATATTGTTTACGGGAATCAGTGCACATATTCTTGATATAAAACTGAGTCTTTTCAATAACAAATACACCTGCCATTAATAACGAACAATGTGCGAATAGGCCGCGCATGCAGTCCACATACATCACTAACCCTGCTTGGGGTCCAACCATAACAGACAACTTCAACACAATTATGTAGGCTAGTGAACAAGGTATATTCACACCTTTATCCCCTTCTATAATATAGTAATCATATCACGTGGACTGCAGTTTTTCTCTTTTTTTTTCATTTGGGGGCACATAGACCTATAACTTATGGTAGCTGCCGGATATTTGCACCTTTCATTAGAACGTAAATAAAGTGAACAGATTTAAATGAAATACGGATTTCTTCACCTTTGCCCTGCGAAATATCCAAGAGGCAGAACAAGAGAGACATGGAAAGGAGTGCGCCGCGCGTGATCATCTTGTCGTAACCATGGAGACGAAGGCACGTGATCAGAGAGGGGTCCGCAAGACGCCGGGCATTCCACGCTGGACCTTGTTGGCCATGGTGTAATCCAAATCAACGGCAAAAAGTAGCAGAGTACTATGTCAAAGTGGTGCTCGTGGGAACATTCTGCCGCTCTGCGCTGGTGGCGGCCATGGTCGGAGCAGCCTTCCTGACTGCGGCGTCCGCCTTGCACCGCGAGTCAACATTAATGGCTTCCGATTCCCGTTGTAACGGATGCACGTCGCGTGAGGTGTGACATACTCTCTCTCTCTCTGTCTGGTCCTCCCACTCTCTCAGTCTCTTTCTCCCTCTCTCTCTGTCTGTTCGTCGCATCCTCTCTCACGGTTTCACCTCTGTCCGACGCCATTCTGTGTGTATCTCCTGTTTCTATGCGTCGCTCTTTCTCTCTTTCCCTCTTTCTCCCTCTCTCCGTAACCGTACGCGTTCCCTCCTGTTTTGCCCCCCCCCACCCACTTCCACACATGCTCTCTCCTTCGCGCAATCTCTTTCAATCTCTCTCCCTAGGTCTTAAATTTTAAACGACATCCGTCGATACATTCGGTTACTACCGGGATGTGCGAAAACTTTCAGGGCCGCGTTCGTGTCAATGGGTCGCCATTAAAAGCGGTGGAACGGTAATTGGTGAGTATCCATGATAAAACAGTTATTAACTTCAGCCCTCAGGGCATTGATGGTTGAATGATGTATGTGTACACAGGGACATGCAGCAGGGAAGTCATTGTTGGAGGCCTGCCCGGGGGTGGGGACAAATGAGACATAATGACTTGAGGTTAATGTGTTAATGTCCCCCCGTCACCATTGGCCACCCGATAACCCGTCACCATCAGCCAACCAGTCACCCGTCACCATCAGCCACCCAGTAACCCTTCACCATCAGCCACCCAGTAACCCTTCACCATCAGCCACCCAGTAACCCGTCACCATCAGCAACCCAGCAACCCTTCACCACCAGCCACCCAGTAACCCTTCACCATCAGCCACCCAGTAACCCTTCACCATCAGCCACCCAGTAACCCGTCACCATCAGCCACCCAGTAACCCGTCACCATCAGCAACCCAGCAACCCTTCACCACCAGCCACCCAGTAACCCTTCACCATCAGCCACCCAGTAACCCTTCACCATCAGCCAAACATTCACCCGGTAATCAGTCACCATCAGCCACCCGGTAACCCGTTACTATCAGCCACTCGGTAACCCGTCACCATCAGCCACCCAGGACCCGTCACCATCAGCCACCCAATAACTCGTCACCATCAGCCACCCGGTAACCAGTCACCATCAGCCACCCGGTAATCAGTCACCATCAGCCACCCGGTAACCCGTCACCATCAGCCACCCAGTAACCAGTCACCATCAGCCACCCGGTAACCCGTCACCATCAGCCACCCGGTAACCCGTCACCATCAGCCACCCGATAACCCGTCACCATCGGCCACCCAGTAACCCGTCACCATCACCACCCAGTAACCCGTTACCATCAGCCACCCAGTAACCCGTCACCATCAGCAACCCAGCAACCCTTCACCACCAGCCACCCAGTAATCCGTTACCATCAGCCACCCGGTAACCCGTCACCATCAGCCACCCAGTAACCAGTCATCATCAGCCACCGGGTAACCCGTCACCATCAGCCACCGGGTAACCCGTCACCATCAGCCACCCGGTAACCCGTCACCATCAGCCACCCAGTAACCCGTCGCCATCAGCCACCCAGTAACCAGTCACCATCAGCCACCCAGTAACCCGTTACCATCAGCCACCCGGTAACCCGTCACCATCAGCCACCCGGTAAGCCGTCACCATCAGCCACCCAGTAATCCGTCACAATCAGCCACCCGGTAACCCGTCACCATCAGCCACCCGGTAAGCCGTCACCACCAGCCACCCGGTAACCAGTCACCATCAGCCACCCGGTAACCAGTCACCGTCAGCCACCCAGTAACCCGTCACCATCAGCCACCCGGTAACCCGTCACCATCGGCCACCCAGTAACCCGTCACCATCACCACCCAGTAACCCGTCACCATCAGCCACCCAGTAACCCGTCACCATCAGCCACCCAGTAACCCGTCACAATCAGCCACCCAGTAACCCGTCGCCATCAGCCACCCGGTAACCCGTCACCATCAGCCACCCGGTAAGCCGTCACCATCAGCCACCCAGTAACCCGTCGCCATCAGCCACCCAGTAACCAGTCACCATCAGCCACCCGGTAACCCGTCACCATCAGCCACCCAGTAACCCGTCACCATCAGCCACCCAGTAACCCGTCACCATCAGCAACCCAGCAACCCTTCACCACCAGCCACCCAGTAACCCGTCACCATCAGCCACCCGGTAACCCGTCACCATCAGCCACCCGGTAACCCGTCACCATCAGCCACCCGGTAACCCGTCACCACCAGCCACCCAGTAACCCGTCACCATCAGCCACCCGGTAACCCGTCACCATCAGCCACCCGGTAACCCGTCACCATCAGCCACCCGGTAATCAGTCACCATCAGCCACCCGGTAACCCGTCACCATCAGCCACCCAGTAACCAGTCACCATCAGCCACCCGGTAACCCGTCACCATCAGCCACCCGGTAACCCGTCACCATCAGCCACCCGGTAAGCCGTCACCACCAGCCACCCGGTAACCCGTCACCATCAGCCACCCGGTAACCCGTCACCATCAGCCACCCGGTAACCAGTCACCGTCAGCCACCCAGTAACCCGTCACCATCAGCCACCCGGTAACCCATCACCATCAGCCACACGGTAAGCCGTCACCACCAGCCACCCAGTAACCCGTCACCATCAGCCACCCGGTAACCCGTCACCATCAGCCACCCGGTAACCCGTCACCATCAGCCACCCGGTAATCAGTCACCATCAGCCACCCGGTAACCCGTCACCATCAGCCACCCAGTAACCAGTCACCATCAGCCACCCGGTAACCCGTCACCATCAGCCACCCGGTAACCCGTCACCATCAGCCACCCGGTAACCCGTCACCACCAGCCACCCGGTAACCCGTCACCATCAGCCACCCGGTAACCCGTCACCATCAGCCACCCGGTAACCCGTCACCACCAGCCACCCGGTAACCAGTCACCATCAGCCACCCGGTAACCAGTCACCGTCAGCCACCCAGTAACCCGTCACCATCAGCCACCCGGTAACCCATCACCATCAGCCACCCGGTAAGCCGTCACCATCAGCCACCCGGTAACCAGTCACCATCAGCCACCCGGTAACCAGTCACCGTCAGCCACCCAGTAACCCGTCACCATCAGCCACCCGGTAACCCATCACCATCAGCCACCCGGTAACCCGTCACCATCAGCCACCCGGTAAGCCGTCACCACCAGCCACCCGGTAACCAGTCACCACCAGCCACCCGGTAACCAGTCACCGTCAGCCACCCAGTAACCCGTCACCATCAGCCACCCGGTAACCCATCACCATCAGCCACCCGGTAAGCCGTCACCACCACTGGTTCTCCGCACTTGTCATAATCATTCGCTCACTCTGTCAGAAGCGGTGATGCATTATGGACATTTGTGAACGTCGTGGAAGAAATAGATAAACAGAAGCCATATCTCGTTCTGATGCACTCAAGATAAGGAGGGGGTGGGGGGGGGGGGGGTGAGGCGTAGGATGCGGGCAGATAAACATATCATAACGCCCTATATAAGCATGCATAACATGCTGCGACGAAACCCTTCGCACGGCACTTAAAAACCGATCTATGCAAAAAGTGGTATATTTGAAAAGATGATAGATGAGATGCCTTATAAAGAGGAACTTGGAACGAGACGTCAGTTCCAGAATTGGAATAGCCAGCCAATGAGATAGCCGTGTCTTTCTTTCTCAGGAAACGATATTTGTAAAATGCTATAGTCGGTCGCGATATGGGTCTAATAATGCTACAGTCGGTCGCGATATGGGTATAATCCTACAGTCAGTCGCGATATGGGTAAAAAAGCTCCAGTGAGTCGCGATATAGGTGCAATGCTACAGTCGGTCGCGATATAGGTATAATGCTACGGTCGGTCGCGATATGGGTGTAATGCTACAGTCGGTCGTGATGTGGGTATAATGCTACAGTCGGTCGCGATATGGGTATAATCCTACAGTCAGTCGCGATGTGGGTGTAATGCTACAGTCAGTCGCGATATGGGTGTAATGCTACAGTCGGTCGCGATATATGTATAATGCTACAGTCGGTCGCGATATATGTATAATGCTACAGTCGGTCGCCATATGGGTATAATGCTACAGTCGGTCGCGATATGGGTGTAATGCTACAGTCTGTCGCGATATGGGTGTAATGCTACAGTCGGTCGCGATATGGGTATAATGCTACAGTCGGTCGCGATATGGGTGTAATGCTACAGTCGGTCGCGATATGGGTGTAATGCTACAGTCGGTCGCGATATGGGTGTAATGCTACAGTCGGTCGCGATATGGGTATAATGGTACGGTCGGTCGCGATATGGGTATAATGCTACAGTCGGTCGCGATATATGTCTAATGCTACAGTCGGTGGCGATTTGGGTATAATGCTACAGTCGGTCGCGATATGGGTGTAATGCTACAGTCTGTCGCGATATATGTACAATGCTACAGTCGGTCGCTATATGGGTATAATGGTACGGTCGGTCGCGATATGGGTATAATGCTACAGTCGGTCGCGATATATGTATAATGCTACAGTCGGTCGCGATATGGGTATAATGCTACAGTCGGTCGCGATATGGGTGTAATGCTACAGTCTGTCGCGATATGGGTGTAATGCTACAGTCTGTCGCGATATATGTATAATGCTACAGTCGGTCGCGATATGGGTATAATGCTGCAGTCCGTCGCGATATATGTATAATGCTACAGTCGGTGGCGATATATGTATAATGCTACAGTCGCTCGCGATATGGGTATAATGGTACGGTCGGTCGCGATATGCGTATAATGGTACGGTCGGTCGCGATATGGGTGTAATGTTACAGTCTGTCGCGATATATGTATAATGCTACAGTCGGTCGCGATATGGGTGTAATGGTACGGTCGGTCGCGATATGGGCATAATGCTACAGTCGGTCGCGATATATGTATAATGCTACAGTCGGTCGCGATATGGGTATAATGCTCCAGTCGGTCGCGATATGGGTATAGTGCTACAGTCGGTCGCGATATGGGTATAATGCTACAGTTAGTCGCGATACAGGTGTAATGCTACAGTAGGTCGCGATATGGGTATAATGCTACAGTCGGTCGCGATATGGGTATAATACTGCAGTCGGTGACAATATGGGTTTAATGCTACAATCTGTCGCGATATGGTTGTAATGCTACAGTCGATCGCGATATGGGTGTAATGCTACAATCTGTCGCGATATGGGTGTAATGGTACAGTCGGTCGCGATATGGGTATAATACTGCAGTCGGTGACAATATGGGTTTAATGCTACAATCTGTCGCGATATGGTTGTAATGCTACAGTCGATCGCGATATGGGTGTAATGCTACAATCTGTCGCGATATGGGTGTAATGGTACAGTCGGTGTCCCATGCGGAAATGCTCCCCATGCGGAGATGCCCCCTTATATAAAATACATGATATTGAGACCCTCTCGGCTCCATGTGTTCGTACGGTGCCATTATGATAGATACAGGGGAGGCATCTCCGCATGGGGGTGGTGTTTCCGCATGGGACTCCGTAACCTTACTTCGCGGTCTGTAGTTGATGCAGATAGAACGGTATATCGTGCGAACCGCTTCATAATATTATGCTACCATGCAGTAATCGCTGAATCATGACAATGTATTGGTCTGCAGCATTTAAGAGTACAAACTGCCAAACTAATTAACGAACATTCCACATTGAAATGTCTGCATTTGACTTTGTTACGAAGGACGATTCCCCGGACGATTCAAGCTCTAGAGATCCTATCGCGTTCATTTTTTATTGCGCGACCTCCGGGCAGAGGGCGTTTAGCTTAGACTATAGTGATGTGAAGAACGAGCTCCCTCTGCAGAGTGGGTAATGAAGTACACACTTGGGATCCATATATAAATATCCTAATTGTAATTCCGCCGAGTATGGTAATGAGGCCGAATGTCACATAGCAAAATAGACGCCGTAAAAAAGTATAAAAAAAAAATAAGCAGAAACATTTCGATGTGATTACCCACCTAGTGATGTCGGTCGCCGCCCCCCCCCCCCGCCCCGCGCCCCAACCCCGCCCACCCCCACCCTCGTGCGATGTAACGCTGCCCTGATTGAGGGGCGCCAATAATTCACTTCTGATGACAATATTGTCTAAGTATGACGGATATATTGTCCCGGGACCGAAGGGAGGAGTTCAGATGGTACCAAGTGTGATTGATTTCGGCGCGCGACGAGGGCTCCCCGCGCGGTAAAAACCACTCTCCAAACATAGAGGGCGC
The DNA here is from genome assembly GCA_964019135.1 of Arenicola marina. Lineage (NCBI taxonomy): Eukaryota > Metazoa > Annelida > Polychaeta > Arenicolidae > Arenicola > Arenicola marina. Next base: position 37,840,075 of record OZ025248.1, read on the forward strand.
CACGTGAATGACACCAGCTGACACAGGTTACCGGGTGGCTTATGGTGAGTCGGGGGCGCCCCACCACTGGAATAGTACACAGTTATTGGTGTGTTCCAGAGTCTCCTAGTCGATTCCATTAGCCATAACGATATATTGACTTATATAATTTATTATAACCGAAGGCCTAATTATGCTGAAGGATATCAAATTGGTTGTAGGGAGTATCAGGAGGCGTTAACCAATTCTGGTCATATCGCGTCAACGGGAGAAGTAAGCGAAGAGCGGAGCCATGTCCCCGGGGGTAACCCCCTACTCTTTGCGAAGAAGGACATGGGATATTTATCCCGCGACCACACATACATGGCCACAGCGAAGCTCGAACCACTGATCCACGCGCCGTTAGGATCTCTGGTGGCTAGAGCGTCCAACGCGTGCGCTCTAACCCACTGAGCTATCGAGGCGGCCCTCTGGTTGATATCAAATGTTAGTTCTGTCAGCGGATACAGACAAAATGGGGGTTGATCACTTCTTCATTTCATTGACGAAGTCTGTATACCGTGTAAGACTCCCCTCTACTAACCATTTATAATAAGTCACCAGCAGACACCACTTGTGAGCTTGTGTTACGCATGGGTGACTCTTTGTCCAGATAACGCCAGCACTGTACGTTCCATGTGGTTTCTGCGACATTTGGCATTGAAATGGAGGTGGACATTCAAGAATTATTAGAGATTCGCGATCGGCTGTTGGCAATTTTTGGGGATCGTTATCCGTAGAATTCCTGGTTCAACGCGAAGACCCTTTCCCTATTTACCGCGATTCGTTATAACAGTCAGCGAATTACTCGATATTTGCGATATCATCATTAAGGCTTTTTTTTCGCGTCCACCTTTAAAGTGTCCTTATCTTGGAGATTTGATATTGCTCTCCCTAATTCTTGGGGATTCGCGATTCAGAGAATGGTTCCCCCCCCCCCCTCCCCCTACCCATTACTATAGACGCAAGCGGGCCCCGTGAATGTGAAGTCTCGCCGAGCGGTGCAGGAGTCGGTTTAGATGTGCTGAATCCCGGTCTGTTGGTGGTTTACTGTGTCGCACTTCATCATGTATAAATAAGAGGCCGCGCTTCCTGTTTCGGACGGCTTGACGCTGGGATCCCGGAGAGAGGGAGCCTCATTATATTAGAGGAGGCGCTCAAGACAAGGTCGCCAGCCCGAGGGCTCTGAGGGGGTGCCATGCAGACAATGATGGGGTGGTTGGGGGGCAGAGCCAGACAGACAATGATGGGGTGGTTGGGGGGCCGAGCCAGACAGACAATGATGGGGTGGTTGGGGGGCCGAGCCAGACAGACAATGATGGGGTGGTTGGGGGGCCGAGCCAGACAGACAATGATGGGGTGGTTGGGGGGCCGAGCCAGACAGACAATGATGGGGTGGTTGGGGGGCAGAGCCAGACAGACAATGATGGGGTGGTTGGGGGGCCGAGCCAGACAGACAATGATGAGGTGGTTGGGGGGCAGAGCCAGACAGACAATAATGGGGTGGTTGGGGGACAGACCCAGACAGACAATGGTGGGGTGGTTGGGGGGCAGACCCAGACAGACAATGGTGGGGTGGTTGGGGGGCAGAGCCAGACAGACAGTCATGGGTGGCGTGAGGGGGCACCTAGACAGTCAGGGGTGCCAGCCAGACACCCAGGGGTATGGTAAGAGGACAACTAGGAGCAGGGTGAGAGAGGAACGGCGCACAGACAGTTAGGGGTGCCAGCCAGACAGCCAGGGGCAGGGTGAGAGGGGGAGGGTGCACAGACAGTTAGGGGTGCCAGCCAGACAGCCAGGGGCAGGGTGGGAGGGGTGGGAGGGGGGCAGACAGACAACCAAGCCAGCCCCATCTTGCCCACTTGACGCCGTGGTCTAGTACTTACATGATGCCTCGTTTTATTACAACTTAACAGCATAAACCTAGGATCTCGGAATTCTCAATCGATATTGAGTGGGACAAGGAGTGTGGTGGAAGGGGGGGGGGGTGCAAGGAGATAACTAAAGTGGGGAAACAGCAGCCAGTACCCAGGTTGCCTGATCACATACCAAACGTATGTATAAATATCAATGCAATCCCCCCCGGGCGTCATTATTTGGCGGATCCCCGCAGTCGCAATTTTTTTAGAGCCCGCCCCCAACCCGTTTTATAATACACAGCAGATATTTATCACAAAAGTTAATTGGAGACTTACAATTTGCTCGATCCTTCTTTCGGATCGCCTTGTCGTTCACTTAATCGCTCAGTAATATCATTAACTGATTAGAATCAAGGGCGGATCCAGGGTGGGGGGGGGGGGTCCATGGGGTCCGGACCCCCACCTTTTTGACAAAGAATGCCGTATTTCAATGCAAACTCAGGCCATGTGAGGCGTAGACCCACCACCCCCCTTTTGCAGGAAGAACGCTATCTGAAGCGGTGTGGAACCCCCCCCCCCACCCCCTCGCCCCGCTCGCAAGTTTTCAATGCCCCTCCCGGACGTAAAAAAGATGGTGGATCCCCCGGTCGCAATTATGTTCTGGCCCCCCCCCCCCAAAACCCGGTCGCAAGTTTGGACCCCCACTTTTCAAATTCCTACATAGATCCGCCCCTGAGAATTATGACGGTACCAACTCTTACGGCGGCGTTTGTGGCGGAGACTGCATGCATGGCTGACTTCGGGAGCAAGAGAAAGGACCGGGGCCGAAGAACACTTTTAGAACAGCGGGTTTCGTTTTCCCAGTGCAAACGCAAAATGCCCCCCCCCCCTCCCCCCCCCCCCCCCACCTTGTCCCAATACAATGGGAAAACATTATCACACATCCTGATTTTCAAGGAAGTGTGTCTTCAGTCGTAAATCCCCTAAATGTTATCTGCAATTTTATCTGCAAGTTTGGAGTTTTCGTCCACTACACGCACCTCCTCCCCTCCTTCCTGAAGGCATACCTTTAGCCTCCCTGTCCCACGTCAAATTTAATCATGAGAAATAACGTTCGAACGCGAAAAGTGAATCCAATCGGAGAAATATTCAACGTTTGGCATTAAATAGGCCACTGTTCCCATTTACTGTGGTACTGGTACCGTATAATTTACTCGATTTTGATTAATCACTGACCAGGTTCGAGCTATGTTTTCGAGTTCAATCGAGGTCAAAGGCGTGAAGCGCTTTTAACTTTGATCCCTTTGAAATATGTCTTCTCTTAACTCTACTGTTGTGATCATACGACAACGGAATGACTACATTTTTCAAATTCTGCATCGGAAATGCAAATCCAATCACCAAAACTTCATCCATCGAAACTGTGCGACCCCAGCATCGTTGAGGACAACGGTGAGGTTGGCAGTTTCGTGGGGTAGTGGTGATGTAAGGAACGAGCTCCCTCTGCTTTCCCCAATGTATCGTACGGTATGATAAAAGAAAAAGCCCTGTGACAAAGACGTTACGTCTTGATTCCTCACACATTCGCTGTTTTCACCACACGCAAACGCCTTTGTAACCGAGGATACATGATATCCTGAAGCACGTTTTTTTTTTAAATGTCTCAATCCCGTGGTCCAACAAATAACCCATTGAGACTGGCGCCCGCTCTGGCGCGCGCGTAAATTGTCGTCTGCTCGGTCCAGGAAATGTCATTCTCGCAGCTGGCGACACTCCACAGGTGGCGCTCCATCGATTTTGCCTGGAAATGATTCATCCCGCGCCCATTTTTTGTATTTCATGGATGTGTATTTCATGGTGAGTGCGTGGTCGTAGGGTGGGGGCGCTGATCAATTCAATGCTGGGAGATGTTGGAGCTAGTGTGTGTGTGTATACATGTATACAGGGGGAATGAGTGGGGGCGTGGGGTAGGGTGGAAGGAAGGGGGTAGGGAATATGAAGCGAATAGTGCATCACTATGGAAACTGCGAAATGTTGAAAGAGCAGCCGGTTTCCCTGCGAACAGTTCATGCGTAGCAATCGATAGAGATCGATAGAGGCTTGCCCGACCTCCGATTGTCCCGTCTCTACTTCTCCATCCTCCTTCTAATTTAACCCATAGCGTTGCTGCCCGGCCTCTGGTCTTCCCTTCTCGGTCTAACTATTCCTCATACTAACGTTACCGCACCCCCCCACCCCCCCCCATATATCCCCGACATGCGTCATTGACTTCATACCATTACGCTGGCTTAATGCACCGTTCGGTTCAACATGTTTCCATATGTTGGCGATATATTGGACAAATCTAAAAAGGGATGGGCACCAAACAGCGGATGTAGAAGTTTTTAACATTATTTTCATTTTAGGGTAGAGGGGGTGGGAGGGGGGGGGGGAGGGAGGGCAATGGCCGCCGTCTTTGGATTCATGTTTACCATTTGGTACACAGCGTTGGGGAGATAGAATCCGAGTTGAATAGAGAACTTGTGTCTTTATTAGGCAGTCTCATCTGGCTATCTTTGTTATATAACCATACTCACCTTGCTACCTTTGTTAATTAACCTTACTCACCTTGCTACCGGTGTTAAACAAGGTAAATATACATGGGTGTCAGTGTTCAGCAACCCCAATAATCTGGCATCCCCTCACCTGGCCACCACTCACCTGGCCACTACTCACCTGGCTACCACTCACCTGGCCATCACTCACCTGGTCACCACGCACCTGGCCACCACTCACCTGGCCACCACTCACCTGGCCACCACTCACCTGGCCACCACTCACCTGGCCACCACTCACCTGGCCACCACTCACCTGGCCACCACTCACCTGGCCATCACTCACCTGGCCACCACGCACCTGGCCACCACTCAGCTGGCCATCACTCACCTGGGCACCACGCACCTGGCCACCACTCAGCTGGCCACCACTCACCTGGCCACCACTCACCTGGCCACCACTCACCTGGCCACCACCCACCTGGCCACCACCCACCTGGCCACCATCCATCTGGCCACCACGCACCTGGCCACCACTCACCTGGCCACCACTCACCTGGCCGCCACTCACCTGGCCGCCACTCACTTGGCCACCACGCACCTGGCCACCCCTCACCTGGCCCCCCTCACCTGGCCATCACTCACATGGCCACCACACCTGGTTTGCCTTCACCTAGCTACCCTTTGGTCAGCACCTCACTCACGGCATGGCTACCACTGTAACGGCACCACTCGTATTACCTCCAACCCGTCATGCATCGAAGGGGATTATCGATTATATTGCACTCAATATGGGAACATAATGTAATAGTATACGGAGAAATTGTTCTTGCCACAAAGGAAGAAATAAGATAAGAAACTAAATATCTATCGGCGGTATACATGAGCGGACAACATGCGAGCAATCGTCAGTGTGCGTTGTTTGTTGGCGCCACAGTATAATGTAACTGACACGGGTGCCCTTGCTTTTATTATAACTAATAATGCGACCTCCGATTGTCCCGTCTCTACTTCTCCATCCTCCTTCTAATTTAACCCATAGCGTTGCTGCCCGGCCTCTGGTCTTCCCTTCTCGGTCTAACTATTCCTCATACTAACGTTACCGCACCCCCCCACCCCCCCCCATATATCCCCGACATGCGTCATTGACTTCATACCATTACGCTGGCTTAATGCACCGTTCGGTTCAACATGTTTCCATATGTTGGCGATATATTGGACAAATCTAAAAAGGGATGGGCACCAAACAGCGGATGTAGAAGTTTTTAACATTATTTTCATTTTAGGGTAGAGGGGGTGGGAGGGGGGGGGGGAGGGAGGGCAATGGCCGCCGTCTTTGGATTCATGTTTACCATTTGGTACACAGCGTTGGGGAGATAGAATCCGAGTTGAATAGAGAACTTGTGTCTTTATTAGGCAGTCTCATCTGGCTATCTTTGTTATATAACCATACTCACCTTGCTACCTTTGTTAATTAACCTTACTCACCTTGCTACCGGTGTTAAACAAGGTAAATATACATGGGTGTCAGTGTTCAGCAACCCCAATAATCTGGCATCCCCTCACCTGGCCACCACTCACCTGGCCACTACTCACCTGGCTACCACTCACCTGGCCATCACTCACCTGGTCACCACGCACCTGGCCACCACTCACCTGGCCACCACTCACCTGGCCACCACTCACCTGGCCACCACTCACCTGGCCACCACTCACCTGGCCACCACTCACCTGGCCACCACTCACCTGGCCATCACTCACCTGGCCACCACGCACCTGGCCACCACTCAGCTGGCCATCACTCACCTGGGCACCACGCACCTGGCCACCACTCAGCTGGCCACCACTCACCTGGCCACCACTCACCTGGCCACCACTCACCTGGCCACCACTCACCTGGCCACCACTCACCTGGCAACCACGCACCTGGCCACCACCCACCTGGCCACCACGCACCTGGCCACCACGCACCTGGCCACCTACCACCTGGCCACCACGCACCTGGCCACCACTCACCTGGCCACCACTCACCTGGTCACCACGCACCTGGCCACCACTCACCTAGCCACCACGCACCTGGCCACCGCCCACCTGGCCACCACTCACCTGGCCACCACGCACCTGGCCACCACTCACCTGGCCATCACTCACCTGGTCACCACGCACCTGGCCACCACTCACCTGGCCACCACTCACCTGGCAACCACGCACCTGGCCACCACCCACCTGGCCACCACCCACCTGGCCACCATCCATCTGGCCACCACGCACCTGGCCACCACTCACCTGGCCACCACTCACCTGGCCGCCACTCACCTGGCCGCCACTCACTTGGCCACCACGCACCTGGCCACCCCTCACCTGGCCCCCCTCACCTGGCCATCACTCACATGGCCACCACACCTGGTTTGCCTTCACCTAGCTACCCTTTGGTCAGCACCTCACTCACGGCATGGCTACCACTGTAACGGCACCACTCGTATTACCTCCAACCCGTCATGCATCGAAGGGGATTATCGATTATATTGCACTCAATATGGGAACATAATGTAATAGTATACGGAGAAATTGTTCTTGCCACAAAGGAAGAAATAAGATAAGAAACTAAATATCTATCGGCGGTATACATGAGCGGACAACATGCGAGCAATCGTCAGTGTGCGTTGTTTGTTGGCGCCACAGTATAATGTAACTGACACGGGTGCCCTTGCTTTTATTATAACTAATAATGCATGTTTATATAATTGAGAGCCGCTCTGCTTTGTAAAGATTGCATTCAGTTATACCAGTTGGTAGGATTATGATAATATTTCTGTAAGAAAATCCTTAATGAATGACCAACGTTATTATCATTCACCTCGCCCCCCCCCCCAGCAGTCCACCCACCTAGACGCACGCACACACTCCCCTCCTCACCCCCATCC
>OZ025248.1:37847609-37967412 GCA_964019135.1 Arenicola marina
TATCTTTGATAATAGCACAGAAGGATTATATTCGGTAGAAATTCCGTTTATAAATATGAGTATAAAAAGACAAACTTTGAAGAAAACCCACACACGTAACCAATATGTGAACTGCCACGATGCACATGATATGAATAGAAAATGTTATGAATTTGTAACGTTTGCAAACTGTTTATTAACCGAATACCTCATTATCAGCCCTGTGTATTGTTAAGGTACGTGAAGGTCAATGGTATGGTACTTGAAGGTATTCCTAAATACAATCACAAAACTCTCGGGGTTTGATTCAAGGGAAAGCCAGGAATCACCGTGAAACAGCCTTCTTAATGTTTTACGTGTTTTGGCTGCAGGCACTGGTGGCAGGAAAGGGGGAGGAAGGGTAAGGGGGTAGCGGGCGGGAGAGGGGGTGGGGGGCAGGGGGCCTTCCCCGAGGTCTATTTTTTTAAGTTCAAGTAAGACGGTAATAGAGAGGATAAAGAGGGAGGGGGGGGGGTAGAGGGGGGTAGAGGGCGTAGGTGAGGTTGGATCCCCGATGTGAACTAGCTTGCTAATACTTATTTAAGAAGACATTGCAGCACGCAGTTTCACCCGCCTAATACATTACAGCCACCAGGTAGTGACGGATATAGTGAAGTGTGGATAAATTAAATTAGAAACGTTTTCCTGGTAAGAGCAACAAATTACTGACATGGTAAGCTCAGCAGAAGTTTATAAAAATAATAAATTAAGAGTCTGGTTGCAATAATGGCTCAAGTCTGCACCGTGTCTTGTGCCCTTTTTTAACCGTTTTAGGCGATCAATACTGTCAGATCAAAGCCAAACACCAACCGATTGAACGATTTACGGTCTGTTTGTGAAGTCTGTCACACCTCTACCACAATACTCAATCGTCTGCTCGTGCATTGCGCGCCGAGGCAAATCGTGGTAAAAACCCGGTAACGGCAATATAAACCAACACAAAAAACACTTTGCGCGGAGACTACATAGCAGTGTGCAGCCATCCATTTTTTTTCTCTCTTTTTTTTTCTCACTTTTTTTGGGTAAAGTTTCGCTCCCCTAACCTACCGCTGAAAGTAATTGCCGCGACAATGATTTATGAGAAGGTGTCTTCGGATCAGATTTATCCAAGACTTTAAAGGCGACGTGCCACCCCAGTGAGGGCTCTTGTAACCTCCCCCCCCCCCCCCTACGCACAACATGCCCGCCAGCGACAAACCGACCGTGGAACTTTATTAGTAAATATATTCCGACACAACACTCGAACTGCGGCATGTAGCGACCGGCAGACACGCTAATAGAACACACATGATGTAGGCGCCTCAGCGCATTTTCCTCCCAGATCCCAGGTTTTCCTCCTCTCTCCCTCCACCCGTCTAGCCTGCCACGAGGTCCCGAATCAAGGATCCCCTGGGTTTAGGCTTAGTAGAGGCGGTTTCATTTCCGACGAGGTGAGAAGTCTATCTGACTGAGGCCAATGTTCCTGGCTCCGGACGCTTGGTGGGAAGTCCTTCCCTAACTCAGGTGGTAGTATAGCAGAGATAGCATAATCCTCAATGAGGTCACTGCCTTCGGCTCCTGCACCCGATATAGGCTAATATGTACATAAAGGTGGCTTAAAACACATGTATCATCCTTGTGTAATGTTTTTTTGGTGTCGTCCTGTACATCATAGCCAAATAACGCTCTTATACCAGAAAAGTTCCAAATTTTTTCCACCTCCCGTTTATGGTCGAACAAAATAACTGTTTGTTTGCTACATTCGCACGCAAAAAGGCTTAATTGAACCCAGGAACCTGGCGGTCCGTTTGCCAACTGAGTTAGGGAGTCTCCATAGTTTTGGTCAACCATCACCCCCAGCTTTCACCACCTCGTTTACCATGTTTACCGTTCTAGTTTCTGTCTGTGCCTCCAGGTGGCATAGAGGACACCCTTGAAAGAAGCACAACTTTACTGCACGTGGTGGCCGTTAAACAAAGCCACAAGAGAAATATGATGTATTGCGGTTCGGCTTATCGTCCCCGTTGAACCTCTCAACTTTCTGAACGCCGAAGTTGGACTCCAGTAACCGGAGTTTTGCCCGGTATGAGAGTTAGACCTGGGAGCTAGATGTGCAAAAGACACATGGTATAGGACTACACTAGAGTAACGTTTTACTAACGACTTCGAGGCCTAGAATTTTGCCTCACCCCTGCAAGCGTCTGCACTCACGTACTTGTGGGTACAGGTAACAAACCCCACGCGATTCAACCCGCCTGCACCCACCCCCCGCTCCTTCAATCTTACCAGCTATTCGTGCTACAACAATGCTTCAACAATTAACAATTAACGTCACATTTTCACGTGCTTCGCTCCGACAGAGGCGTTGCGGCTGGAGCCTGGTCCTAATCCCAACACTATTACGTACGAGTTACATGGTGCCAGACTCCCAGACCTTGGGGCGCCGAGTCCCCCGACAGTTGCGAGGGATAAAGTACACCTGCTACAGGGAGGCCGTCTATCCCACCACTCGATCCCAGGCTAGTTATGGAGTGCATCACCCATTAACCAAACACACAAGGGTTCAGAGGGACCAGCGAGCACTCAGTAGTGGTAAGAGATTCACGAGAGAACTCTTGGAAGCGAGATCCACGCGAGACATCTTGGCAGCGAGATTCAGGGTCGGGTTGGTAATGGACGCCGTGCACCCCGCCCCCTGGGGTGGGAAGGTGGTAGTGGGGGTCGCGAGCCCATCCATGCCCGCCTCCCCCCCCCTCACAGACGGTGCATGTAATTTCACGGAAGTCCCCTTCGATGGGCTGTGAACACACCTAGTCAAGGTTACTTCCGCTAGCTTCATATGTTAAATTGCCACCACCTGTCTCCAATGGGGCAAATATGTATTATCTATATTCGCCCACCTCTCTAACACCCGGCCCTAACCGCAAGCAGACCTCCTTCCGCTCTCCAACACACTGCCTTACCCCCTCCCCCTCCCCCCAGAAGCATGCCCGGACACCATCAGCCGCCTCTGCAGCCCCCCCGCTACCCCTAATCCCCAGATAGCTCCAACTCCTTCTTTAACATCCTCATCCTCAAATGGTTATCCTGATATCATCAGTGACTTCTGTACCCTCAACCACAGCGACTTTCGTCTTCTTCATTGCTACTATCAAACATGCGTAACCCCCCCCCCCCCCCGCCATTCACCCCCACACAGAGTGCTCGCTCCCTACCAGGCACACAACCCGAGCCGGCTCCACCACCCCGTCTGAAACCAGAGGTACCCCCTCCTTGCTTTGAGGCCTCAATGTGAAGGTTCAGACCGCAAAGCGCAAAGGGGCAATCATATGCCGTCTGACCCCTGGGGGCATGGGGCCGTACTAACAACAGTTTTCCTCTTTTTGTGAAGGCTACCTGCCTCCCCCTTCGTCTACCCACCACCCCCCCCCCTCTACCCCCCAACCACCCATCGTCTCAATCCCACACACCTATTCTCTGCTTCTTACTTTGACTCGTTTCACCCTTCCCGTCGTCTGACTTGTGTGACTCGTAATATGTCTCGCTGCCAATTGTCGCAAATGTTTCCGACCACATTTTTCAATGGAACTACTTGTAGTAGAAGTGGGTTCATCAGCAACCTACGACAGCGACTACTGCTGTTTTCGATTCACATGGATGGCGACACTTTGCTCGGTATCCTCATGGATGTGCAAATTAAAAGCTAATAGTTCCGCCGTAAGGGTGTCAGACTTGTTAAACCACTCAACTGATATGGTGTTCCACATGAACGATATCACAGTTTTTTTCTACTTTTGGGGAAGTCTTGCTTGGGAAGAGGAGATGAGCGGGGGCGGGGGGGTGGGGTGGGGGGGGCAGCCCGTATTTTATTAGGGACGCAACCCCACTCTGATCTACTTTGGAGTGGCTTATCTACCCTCGCGGTCCGACAATGACGTCATTTTATGTGACGTCATTGTCGGACGCAATAACGCTCTCCTTGAATGACGTCATAAGATTTTTGTTCGGACCGTAGCGAGCGGCGAATCTTGTTGTCCTCTCAGCCGTGATGACAATAATTCTGTTACGAGGGTGACACATTTTGTAATAAACCATGTCTCGGTTCTTTCAGGTAACTCGCCAGAGTCGTCATCAACGTCCAGGAGTCAGGATCGAATCCCTGAGCATATTTCGGTGCGAATACTGTTCTATGGAATAATTAATTTGATACAATTAACACAAACAATGGAATACACAGGCAGAAACCTCGCCGTCTTCGTCGCTGTCGCCAGCCTCTGTGTAGCCTGGACCTCGGCCAGAGGTAAGTAACAGCCACCTGTGTTCGTTTTGTATGGATAGTATCGTTCACGGAACTTAAATGCTCAATTGCAGCCAATTATAATGATACTCCCTGGTTCGTGGCCAAACAGCGCTACATGTAGATCAGGCTGGTTCCACTGAACATAGCAAGCAAGCAACCTCCCTCTACCGGATAATTGTATTAAACTTTGAGACGGTAGGCTGGTTCAGACCCCAAGATCATCGTGTGGAATGGCTGGTTCCCGGTGAATCATGCGTGATACGACACTGTGCTGACGTCACGAAATGTAAAAACCTGGATTTCAGAGCGATTTTTTTTTTGTAATAGTCAATGTAAATGGAATGAAATTAAAACGAAAAAGACCTTATAAAGTCAGAGCGATATATTTTAATTGGTGTTTGGCTAGCCTTTGGTTCTGGATCATAACAGTGTCGATGCAACAGCGGTTTGGATGAAAAGGTCTTGCTGTACGTCGTACATGACAACATCGTACATGACAGCCTTAATACATAGCGCTGTGAAACTGTATCACTGGCGCCACCTGCGGTGGTGGAGAGTGTATTCAGCTGATCGGCGGGATAAATACTGCGGTGATGCGGCAGGTGTGGCAAGAACGCTCCCTCAACCCCTCACTCTCCCGGCCCCTCTCCCTCCCCTCCCCCTCCTCCCTCATTCCCCCCTCTCCCTTCATCCTCACCCGCTCACTCTCCCGCCCCCTCTCTCTTCCCCGGCCCACTCTCCCTCCCCCCTCACTCCTCTCCTCTCCCTCCCCCCTCACTCTCCCGCCCCCTCTCCCTCCCCCTCACTATCCCGTTCCGCCCCCCCCCCTAACGACGACCCTACTCTTCACCCCCCACCGTGCTGACATTGAGCCGTATCATTGTCAGTAGCGGAATTAACTATAGCGAGAGGACGAATAGACGAATCCACACGATTCGACCATGCACTGGTATCTTTAAAGAACCCGGTCGAAATTAAATGGCTCATGTGTTCATCTTTCAAATGTGACGGGAGGGAAGGGGGAAGCGGGGGGCGGGGGGGGGGGGGGGACTAAACTTTTTCATCCATATACACATTTGGCCCCGTGAAAAAAGACAAACCGAGCGGGCATAGAGCGGCGACGTAGAGGGGATGAATGGAGAAGAAACCCCTTCTGAGCGGAATTAAGAGGTGGAGTACCTCTTCTGAACGGATGATGGTTGTGAAAAAGAGGAGTGGGATGCGGGTTTATCACGGAACCGTCCCAAACCGAGCATTGCATTAAGTACCCCACCCCCCGGGATTCGGAAGATATCTCTACATATAGTATCTAAGGTATCTCGATAGAGTGTATTATAATGTTATAAAGCGCTCATGAACATTACAAGACATAAACTCAAGGCTGGAACTATGAAGATCCAATGTCCAGGAAATAACCCAGGAAAGTTGATTTCAGATGAAGAGGGGTGGGGGTTGGGGGTGGGGGGGGGCATACACTGAATCCACCTTCAGTCCCTTAAATCCTGATTGTACTCCACGTGTTAGCCCAGTCCCGGTTGTCAGCTCCGAAGCTCCTGAAGATGCGTCCACACTTCTCACAACATTTTGCTCAAGTCCTTGAATATTCTGCCGTGCATCAGCCCTGTGAACAGTCTGGACATCCTCCTACTTCGTGGGGGGAAAATCCCCCGCTCCATGGCTCCTCACAATGGATGTATAAAAAAAATCCTTCCTGGCCTTGGAATTCTCTGCCGCTTACTTGTCAGTGACGTGCAGACAATGCACGTGGCTGTCAAACAAACTCTCGCTTTCTTTGAGGCCCCGCCGTGGCTCTCGTACGGATAGCCAATGGAAAAGCTTCTTTCAAGAGGCCTTCGAAGGCTCGTTTATACCGTATGGGGGAGCAACAAATACGGACCTCGGGAGGGGGGAACTAGTGTATAAACTAACGCGTAAACTGGGGCTTTACCCGCAGGCTGCGGAGTGAGGGTATCGGTCCATGGCCAGAGCACCAGCTCACAATGATATAGATCTCGATACCATCATTGTTATCTGAATTACATGCATCCCCATCATTGTTATCACTATTACATGCATCCCCATCATTGTTATCACTATTACATGCATCCCCATCATTGTTATCACTATTACATCCATCCCCATCATTGTTATCACTATTACATCCATCCCCATCATTGTTATCACTATTACATGCATCCCCGTCATTGTTATCACTATTACATGCATCCCCGTCATTGTTATCACTATTACATCCATCCCCATCATTGTTATCACTATTACATGCATCCCCGTCATTGTTATCACTATTACATCCATCCCCATCATTGTTATCACTATTACATGCATCCCCATCATTGTTATCACTATTACATGCATCCCCGTCATTGTTATCACTATTACATCCATCCCCATCATTGTTATCACTATTACATGCATCCCCATCATTGGTATCACTATTACATGCATCACCTTCATTGTTGTCACTATTACATGCATCCCCATCATTGTTATCACTATAACATCCATCACCATCATTATTATCAATGTTACATGCATCCCCATCATTGTTATCACAATAACATCCATCACCATCATTATTATCAATGTTACATGCATCCCCATCATTGTTATCACTATTACATCCATCCCCATCATTGTTATCACTATTACATCCATCCCCATCATTGTTATCACTATTACATGCATCCCCATCATTGTTGTCACTATTACATGCATCCCCATCATTGTTATCACTATAACATCCATCACCATCATTATTATCAATGTTACATGCATCCCCATCATTGTTATCACAATAACATCCATCACCATCATTATTATCAATGTTACATGCATCCCCATCATTGTTATCACTATTACATCCATCCCCATCATTGTTATCACTATTACATCCATCCCCATCATTGTTATCACTATTACATGCATCCCCATCATTGTTATCACTATTACATGCATCCCCATCATTGTTATCACTATTACATGCATCCCCATCATTGTTATCACTATTACATCCATCCCCATCATTGTTATCACTATTACATGCATCCCCATCATTGTTATCACTATTACATGCATCCCCATCATTGTTATCACTATTACATGCATCCCCATCATTGTTATCACTATTACATGCATCCCCATCATTGTTATCACTATTACATCCATCCCCATCATTGTTATCACTATTACATGCATCCCCATCATTGTTATCACTATTACATCCATCCCCATCATTGTTATCACTATTACATCCATCCCCATCATTGTTATCACTATTACATGCATCCCCATCATTGTTATCACTATTACATGCATCCCCATCATTGTTATCACTATTACATCCATCCCCATCATTGTTATCACTATTACATGCATCCCCATCATTGTTATCACTATTACATCCATCCCCATCATTGTTATCACTATTACATCCATCCCCATCATTGTTATCACTATTGCATGCATCCCCATCATTGTTATCACTATTACATCCATCCCCATCATTGTTATCACTATTACATCCATCCCCATCATTGTTATCACTATTACATGCATCCCCGTCATTGTTATCACTATTAAATCCATCCCCATCATTGTTATCACTATTACATCCATCCCCATCATTGTTATCACTATTACATGCATCCCCATCATTGTTATCACTATTACATGCATCCCCGTCATTGTTATCCCTATTACATGCACTTCTATTATTAGCTTTGTTATCAATATCCCTATCATTAGCTTTCTTCCTATTTACTATCCCTACTGTCATCATTATCCTCATCAACATATTTCATGTCGTGTTTTTTCATTGTTGGGTTCACAACCGTTTTATCACTAATCATATGGCCTCCCTACTTTCAGTCGTTGTAATTTTCTTCGCTACCAAGGTTTTAGGGAAACTTACTGCGGTTATTAACTAAGGCTCGATAGCGGATAGACAGTTAATATCGCTTGCATTTATTTCACCCGTTGTCCTAGAGATAACGTCTTCCATAGTACACAGATGGCCAGCATAGTGACCTTATACTAGTGCGGGATGAACCATTTTTCTAAATGACGTAATTGAGTACCCACGCGCCTTTAATCTAGATAGGCTTGAGAATGATAAAACTCGACTTAACAACCACTAAAACACATTATCAGCTGCCGCCGCTGGGGTGGTGGTGTTTTAGACTCGCGGTACTGTAGACAACGGTTTCAGCGCCGAGGCGTCGCCGCTCCCCCTCGGGGCGCGCGTACCAGCCAGTGGGGCGGTGCCGACCCGGGTCAGAGACGACCCATCGCTGTTTCTTCATTTACCGGTGATAAATTACACTCCACGCCTGCATCATCTACTCCACAGACCCAGAACCCCTCCCCCCCCCACTCCGCCCCCCTCAAAAAAAACCGCAACAAAATCACGCAAGCGGTGATTAACCAGGCGACCACACACGTACAGACTCGACCCCTCCCCCCGCCTCCACCCCACCCCGTACACTCATCGGCGTCCCCGCCCAGACGCTCAAGGAAATATGAGGCTACCCGTCATGCTTTGCGACGGTCGCTCTTTGCAACACCCTGCAGGGGTTTTCCCGCCCCCATGGTGAGCGAGAATCCACCCTCCCATGTAAATGTATACCCCACAGATTTAAGTCTGGGACCGCTCACCCCCCGATCGCACCCCCCCCCCCTCCACACCCCCTGTGGAGCCCATGCCACCCGGACACGCCTGCGGTGTTATCTTTCTCCCATATAATGAGCCATATGATTGACTGTGGCGCATTTTCCTTTTTGTACTGTATCATTTCTCGCTGAGATACAGATAAATTATGTCTTCACCCCCTGTGATTATAACAGTCGCGACGATACGACACGCAGATGTCGAATACTGCACCACGTATCGGGATATACCGGGGGGACGTATCAAGCTATACCTCAAGGACGTATCGGGCTATACCGTAAGGATGTATCGGAATATACCATGGGGACGTATCGGGCTATACCGTAGTGACGTATCGGGCCATACCGTGGGGACGTATCGGACTAGACTTTAGGGACGTATCGGGCTATACCGTGTATCCGACCCAATGGTAGGCAATATGTTATATCGGGACATATCGGGATATACCACGGAGACGTATCGGGCTATACCGTGGGGACGTATCCGGCTGTACCGTAGGGTCGTATCGGGCTATACATCAGGGACGTATCGGGCTATACCGTAGGGACGTATCGGGCTACACATCAGAGACGTATCGGGCTACACATCAGAGACGTATCGGGTTATACCGTGTAGAAGTATCGTACAACGCTGCAAGACAGCAGGGACGTATCGGGTTCTTGCGCAAGGACGGGCGGCGATCTGGGACGTAGATAAGTTTAAACGAGGGACGTATCCTATTAAATAGCCACGACCTAGTATATTCTACACGGGTTTACCCCATTATACCACATAGACGTAGCGCTATGTATCGCGACGCTATTACCTTGAAACAAGGAGGTATTCGTCCACAGTCGTCGAGATTGGATTGAACTTTGCTCTTGTTTACTTTGCTATACACACTTTGTAGCGAACCCACATTACGTATGGTCGCTTCGATCTGGTATGCACCATATTTGCGCAGCTTGACGTGTTTGCATGTGGAATACTTCAACGATTTTGTAATAACATGGCGTCAAGCTATGAGAACATACTGAAGATAATTATGCATGTTCTCTCACGAATATTTGCAAATTTCAACATGAGAGGCCGTTTTATAAGTATCTGGTGGCAGAGTACGAAAGAGGCTTACAGGGGCGGGTCTAAGCATTTGCAAACGGGGTTTCTCTCTGAAAATGCAACCCCCTACCCCCCCTTCCCCCCCACTAGATCCCCCCCCCCCCTGGCTTATGGCGAGCTTGATGTCATAGGCCACAGGCCAGTACGAGAATATACATAATGATCTGCATATTGGCAGCATGAGGTAGGCCTATACATATATCAGAATACAGGCGAGTAACGAGGGGTATGACCTCGCTGATGTCCATCACATAATTTACAGCACCACGAGGCGTCTGTAAGCTCGGCAGTGGTTTAAACTCGTGCCATTCTTCTCTGCTAGTCGGTATAATTATGACCACAATCCAATACATTATTTGACCAGCTGTGGCTGGTTATGATGCGACTGCGTGTAGTGAGGTCTGGCCACCACAGGCGCCACGTGCTTTTATATGATGCTTGTCATCCAGGCCAGGTAGGTGTTCAGCACGACCTGGGCCCTGTAGTACGATAACCCACGCCATCAGGACGTCTTACCACCTACTACAAGCAAGGCTATCTGGGTCACTTCAGAAAAGAATGACCGATTGAGCCAAAGCAATGGGTCAATTATATTAATGTTCACCGTGTATCCGACCCAATGGTAGGCAATATGTTAATGTCGTACTGTAGCTTTAAGAATGGGAAGTCGTCCGAGGAGGATTCTGTGACCTAATCGATCATATAATGAGAAAGATCAGTGGTAGAGTTGAGCCATGTCCCGGAGGTAGCTCACCCTACTCCTTCCGAAATGGGACATGGGCTCTTTCTCATGTGCCCGTGTATCTGTACACTGGACTCACCGGAAGGGCATTCGAATACTTCAATTCATTCAAAGGTTTCATATACTTCCTTTTCATCGTGTTGGAGGATATGAATTAATATATCGCAACAGATGAGGATATTTCGCCATGTGCTTGCAACATCACGGAGAGGGTAGTAGTCTGTCTGCACCTTAGTTACTAAATCACAAACGCAAAGTTGCCGCAGAACTGGTAAAATGATGCTTCAAGTTTTAGCGTTATCTATTGCAGTGCAAAAACGGTGGACCGTATTTTTGAACTGCTGCTGGTTCATCCCACGCGATTGGAACCCCGTTGAGGCCCGTCGCTGTGTGTAACGGGGCGCGGGCCGCAGTGAGAAATAGTACACAGATAATGCCAGGGGAACTCCCGGGATGTAAACCTTTCGGGTGCTCCCAATCTCATCATCCCATCCGGGTATTTATCGTCTTCA
Organism: Arenicola marina; assembly: GCA_964019135.1. NCBI lineage: Eukaryota > Metazoa > Annelida > Polychaeta > Arenicolidae > Arenicola > Arenicola marina. The sequence goes on from OZ025248.1 coordinate 37,858,946, forward strand.
AAGCAATAGTCGCTGCGGGCAAGCGAAGCAAAATGGAAGCAAAATGGCGGCCTCGCCTTGGTTGGCCCCCAGAGGGCGCTAAGCACCGGATGTAGGGGTCCCCCTAGTGGGGGGTCCGAGAAGCATCCCGGAGTATCTTCCCCAACTGAACCGAGTACCGCTGTTTTCTTGTATTCAAGTACCCTATATTGAGCTTAAACAAAGTAAATACCATTGAAATAAGGTATATGTTATTCAGAGGATTAATTTGTATCAATAAATAAGTTGCCATAAATGTGATGCAAACCATATGACTCTACGTTGGGAGTTAATCCAGCATTCTGCCAACTGTACTTCCACTCCTTTACTTAATACCTTATTTTTCTGTGACATGTAAAGTCACATGCTCCCACATTTGTTCGCGAAAATATGACTGCAACAATCTAGTGTTGACACACTTTCTTGATGTCAGAAGATAGAACAAGGTATATAGAATACGTAAGCACTATTAATGTACGCGCCCACATTACAATAAAAGCTACAGTCGATTCCCTACTAACGTCGAAGGATTTTAACATTGTTACCGTTGTGCCCCTAGAGAAGCGGGCTTGCCTGGGGGCACTTGCGCCAAGATGTGACCCCGCTTTACGGCTGTTATATGCTTTTATGTACCATGTTGTCGAATTGTAGATTTGAAATAAAACACAAATGCCAACATCTACTGACTACCCCCCCCCCCCCCCCCGCCCCCTGTGGTTACAGAGACGCAGCAGCTGGTGGCTTGCATAGAGGACGTCACCCACGCCGCAGAGCTCTACCTCGACTGCGGCCAGGGTGGAGTGGTCAACATCATAACGTCCCAGTACGGCTTCCAGGACGTGCCCCAGGACGACCTGTTCGAGTGCCGCTTCGTACCCGAGAACGATTGCGCAGTGAACGCCACCCGCCTGTCGACGTCCATGGGGCAATGTATGGGGCAGAAGACGTGCATCCTGGGGGTGCGAGTCCCCGAGCAGGACCTGTGCGGGCAGATCAACAACTACTACCAAGTCGAATACGAATGTCTTCCGGGTAAGTCCCTGACGTCCTGCTATATATGGACCCATTGTTGTGATAAATCGCCTTTGAAACTTGTACTATAAATTTTACTGCCTTGATTTGTTGCGTCTCTAAGTAGTTCTCGTCGTCTGCTTCCCCGCGCGTGCATGACGTCATCATTTTCACCCAATTGTGGCGCGCTGCATTACTGCGTTTTTTAGCTGAATCGCATACCCGTCAACTAATGAAATCACAAATCTACAGTGATTATTCATTTGTGTTTTTGAGTTTTAAGGCAACTTTCTGAACAACTTGGTGGTGACCCGGGCGAAGGAATACATGGAACTCTGTCTTTATATAATCGGGACTAATTGGCTTACTTACAGGCCAGTCTACTTGGGCCCGTCGAGCATATGAGCATTGCACGATTCAGTACTTGATTCAGTAACGTGATTAACATGGGGGAGAAGACTTCGGCAGATAACGAAACATTCGCAATATCCTGTCTAGACGTCCAATTAGTGGCGTTGATGCCATTTCCATGGTTACTCCATTTCCATGGTTACTCCGTTTCCATGGTTACTCCGTTTCCATGGTTACTCGAAGGAATAATATCCACTGAAGATGAATGTTATAATATGGCCCTTTTACAGACAATACGATGAACGCGCTGGCTGTGTTGGATATCTGCGGCGATGCTCTCGGCGACATCGAGAGCATCACGAGAACAGGCGGCTACATCGAGTCGCTCAACTACCCGGATGTGTACTCCCCGGACACCATGTGCTCCTGCACGCTCACCGCCACCGATCCCAACGCCACCATACGGCTCACCATGGTCGACCTTGACCTCAGCGCCCAGCAGGCGGCCATCAGCACGCGCCACGATTGGCTGGAGTTCGCGACTGACGTCACGCAATGGGGAGAGGGGCGGAAGATGAACTACATGAAGAGAAACGAGATGGTGGACACGGAACAGGCGACTGTGTATCTCAACTTCCGGTCAGATGGACTGGAGGAAGGCAGAGGATTCTGGATGCAGTACGAGGGTAATTGCGTTAGTTCTTGCCATGTATTTTGTGTCATTGACCCTTGCACTCTTTTCAATACTCAATTTTTAAGTGATATTGTTTAATTGAATAGAAATATAAACTGATTATTTCATTGTTATCATTAATTCCTAGATAGCTCACAAAATGTGCCCTGTGCGCGCATGTGAACACCTGTAATGTGTCTCACAGTTTGGTGGCCCCTGGACCAATGGCAGTAGAGCTGCCACATTGGGCAATCTTAGAGATTAGTCGTGATTAGAAGGCCAGGCGAAATAATTACCAGGATTTATGGCATAGGTGAGAAATCCTCAATTCATAGGGAAAAATAGTTGTAATAACGGTATTGAACCTGGAGTATTGCGGTATTTCAGCTCAACAAGATGGCGGCGCCTCGTCGTCGGTCCAAGTGCAATGCGGCGCCTTTATCCCACCACGTACGTACACAGGGGATTCGAACACCCTACCCCAGCTATATGCATAAATGAATTTATTTCGTTGTATTTGTCAAAATTTCACGAAAACTTATCATACTATATTAGTTTCCGTCAGCTAATATATCCGATAAAAAAGTCGCTCAAACGATATAAAACGCTTGTATAAACAAGCAAAATTGATGTACATAATATTAATAAGAAATGACGCTTTGCGGATCACAAAGCACATCTTGCCGTTGTGGAAATTGTCAGCTCATCCCAGTAACCCCTTGAGCTCTCCCCCACTCCACCCAACCCCACTAATCACACCCCTCTGACCCCACCCTCACCCCGCCCCCCTGATCCCACCTCTGACCCCACCCCCTTCACCCCTATATTGCAGTGTACAAGAAAGGTATCACTTGCATGGAGCCCCCCCACTCCGGGGAGCTTTACCTCAGCTGCCGCTCCCAGGGTATCATCAACGTGCTGTACGCCGTCCGCGGCTACCGCGCCGACCAGGAACACCGGGTGTGCCCCCTGGTGGTGGACCACGACTGCGCCGAGGACGTCAGCGACTGGGACGACCTACTGCAGGCCTGCATGGGCCAGGCCGACTGCTACGTCTCCGTCCAGAGCGCCAGGCTGGCCGACTGTCTCCAGGACACCAACTACGTCCAAGTTCAGTACCAGTGTATCCAGGGTAAGTAAGCCTGCTGGGGATGACGGGATGATAATGAGGAGATGATAATGACGAGATGATGATGACAGGATGGTGATGGCGCCATGGTGATGACATCATGGTGATGACGTCATGGTGATGACGTCATGGTGAGGACGTCATGGTGATAACGTCATGGTGATAACGTGCTGGGTAGGACGTGATGAGTATTATTGTGGGGATAGTGCTAAGGTGCATGAGATCACAGGCGTCAATTTCTTTCATGAAGTGATTGTTTAATCATAGCGGTATCATGCAAGGCATGTAGGCATGACGAACACGCATGAAACAATCTATGACAGTTAACTTTCATCTTGATGATGGATGGTGTATATTGCTTATTTTTTATTTTAATCCATCGGTGTAAATAAACATAAATAATAACATTGACAAGTAACGGTTCTATAGCACGAGAATTATCAGCTGATGGATAAGAAATCCATGAGATAAATGCATGCCGTCGAGATTTGCAGTATCCGATCAGGGTTGGCACCAGAAGTGAGACTGGCTACAGAATTAGTTTTTTTCTGTATGCTCAATCTGATGGGTTGTCTAAACCATCGCCTAATTTAATTGTCCTGGGAGGTTTTTTTGGCCCAATTTAACCTTCATTTGCACAAACACAGCTTAAAACCCCAGCATTTCGCTCGACTACATTGTCGTTGCCCATTTGCCGATTCGCTGTCATACCTAGGTTGTGACCTATTATTATCACATGTGATGTAGAGTCATCACCGGATGCTCTTATGAATCCAGATGAATCCCACCGGATGCACACCATCACAGACATCTGTGGGGACAGCCTGGATGGCATCTCCATCGAACGGACGACGGGGTACCTGGAGAACCTGGGCTACCCCAACAACTACTTCCCGAACACTCAGTGCACCTGTCGGCTCCGCACCATGGATCCGGAAGCCTACATCATCATGTACCTCATGGATGTCCATCTGGATGGGGAGGATTGCCATCGGGACGCCGATTGGGTCGAATACGTGGATGGCGAGCAGGAATGGGGCAGAGGCACCAGCCTGTGTGGACAGGACATCGGGGAACCAATCTACGCTGAGCAGCAGAAGATCTACGTCAACTTCCGGTCTAATGCAGCCACTGAAGGGCGTGGAGTCTGGCTAAAGTACCTTGGTATGTCTTTATCTGGCATGTCTGGCTGAAGTATAGCTCGGTATGTATTTAAATGGCGTGTCTGGCTGAAGTACCTCGGTAGGTCTTTATCTGGCATGCCTGGCTAAAGCGTTTTGGGATGTGTTTATCTGATAGGTCTGGATGAAGTGCCTCGATGTGTGTTTATCTGGCGTGTCTGGCTGAAGTGAAGTACCTCGGTATGTCTTTATCTGGCATGTCCGGCTGAAATACTTCGGTATGTCTTTACCTGGCGTGTCTGCCTGAAGTACCTCGATATGTGTTTATCTGGCGTGTCTGGTTGAAGTACCTTGGAATGTCTTTATCTGGCATGTCTGGGTTTTAAGTATATCCGTATGTCTTTATCGGGCATGTCTGGCTGAAGTATCTCGGTATGTCTTTATCTGGTGTGTCTTGGATGAAGTACCTCTGTATATCTTTATCTGATGTGTCTGGTTGAAGTACCTCGGTATGTCTTTATCGGGCATGTCTGGCTGAAGTACCTTGGTATGTCTTGGTCTAGTGTGTCTTGCTGAAGCATCTCGGCATGTCTGTATCTGGCGTGTCTAGCTGACCTATGTAATATGAACACATAATTCTTTTCATGAATTGGTACCTTGATGTCAATAACATTTTACAACCAAGCACTTGTAATAAATTTATACCGATATTCCACCCACGCCACCGCTTATAGCGTGTTACCATGGTTACAGGAAAGAACCAGGATGGCAGTCGCGCGCCGGTGAAGGTGTCTTGCGGTCAGTACGTGGAGGGGGAGGACCTACCAGAGAATGACGAGAGACCGTCCGTGGGCGGCAGCGGTGGGAACGTGGACCGTGGCACCCCACAGAGCTCACCGACACCGGGAAGTAGCGCAGGTGACCGTCAGGCCTCCGACACTAAAACACCAACTCCTATGGCTCGTTCCGAACGATTTACTGCAGTCCCCATCTTCGCCATCGTGTATATTGTCACCCGAAGTGGGGAGGGGGTAAAGGCGTATTGCTGGGACAATCACTTCGACCTTTACGTTTTTGCCCTGCTATCAGTTCAAGATCAGATTTATTTTCTGTTTCTGTTTTTCCTCATTTCTTTGGCGACACAATTTATGATGTACTTCATTGCGCCGGCTAGTGTGTGGTCGATATTGTAATCCATACCACAGTTTATTGTCTCTAAGGATATTGTGGTCGTTTTACTGCATGTCCTGGTTGTCACCGAGTGCTGGTGGTTTGTTGCAGGTTTGATTGCCGGTCTGACGGTCGTCGCAGTCCTCATGCTGCTCGTCGTGGCCGCCATGGTCTTCTACAGATACCGGAAGTACGTCATCCAACGCTTCTTTTATCGTATCTAACTTAATACAGTACAAACTTGGGCTTTTTCGCTGCTAGTGCAAAGGCATTGATTATTTGGCTTCTCACAGAATGTTCCTAACATGATCATGTGCGTTGTGAGGCTTATAGTCAGGATAATATAAGGGTCATTATCCTTGCTTTTGTGAAGAAAGTAAACCAATACTAACAAGATGAATGAAACTGAATTAAGGACGAAAAGCTTGCGTCGCATTATCTGTAATAGTTTTCGTTGTAGAATTATTATTCTTATTTATTTTTACCGTTGCTCGCAGTGCAATCATTTAGGAAAACAGTTGATCCGCCAAAAGTGATAAATCACTGATATTGATTGTTTTGCTGCATATTTTCTTACTACACTACAAAGATATTACATATAGGTTTAATGAATGTGTATACCTTATGTTTCGTTGCAGGGTATCATATTTAGGTTCAATGTATAATGATTATCATGTGTCGTTGTAGGGTATTCTTTACAGGTTTAATGTATAATTCATGTGTCGTTGCATGGTGTTATATATAGGTTTAAGCCGCAAATTTATCGATTCGCCCATCACTGCAGGTTCAAGTCGGCCTCCGTGGACTCGGGCAGCAGTGTGGGCAGCATCTCCGTTCCCCCCGCCAACCGCTTCGACAGCGGCTACGGCACCCTGCGCCACCCCCACCCCACCATGATCAACACGACCCCCAAGGGGCTGCCCTACACCAACCTGGACAACGAGAGCAGCCTCTCAGGGTCGGGCTCGGCCGGGGGGTCGGTCCGGGGCAAGCTGGGGGTGGTGGGCGGCGGCCGCACGGGGGTGGGCAGCGGGGTGCTGACGGCCTCGGGGCCAGGGGGCATGAGGGCCACCTTCCCGGCCTCCAGCTTCTTCCCGCACGAGGTCCGCTACATGGACCCCGCGGCCAAGCACGAGGGTGGTACCTCGTCCGCCTACCTCAACCCGACCTTCGACGGGAGTCTGGACGAGGAGCTGGGAGACGGGCTGCCAGGGAGGGAGCTCAACGCAGCCGTCAGTCTCTAGTATGGGACTGAGGATAAGTGGAAGAATGGGTTTGCGTTATGGCGTAATGCGTAGACAATACGCCGGAGAAATGTCACTATACTCTGATAAACCCATATGGAGTATTCCTCGGGTCCAATTGTGTGATTAATATCACCATACCCTGATAAACCCATATGGAGTATTTCTCGGATCCAATTGTGTGATTAATATCACCATACTCTGATAAACCCATATGGAGTATTTCTCGGATCCAATTGTGTGATTAATGTCACCATACTCTGATAAACCCATATGGAGTATTCCTCGGATCCAATTGTGTGATTAATGTCACCATACTCTGATAAACCCATATGGAGTATTCCTCGGGTCCAATTGTGTGATTAATGTCACCATACTCTGATAAACCCATATGGAGTATTCCTCGGGTCCAATTGTGTGATTAATATCACCATACTCTGATAAACCCATATGGAGTATTCCTCGGATCCAATTGTGTGATTAATGTCACCATACTCTGATAAACCCATATGGAGTATTCCTCGGGTCCAATTGTGTGATTAATGTCACCATACTCTGATAAACCCATATGGAGTATTCCTCGGGTCCAATTGTGTGATTAATATCACTATACCCTGATAAACCCATATGGAGTATTTCTCGGATCCAATTGTGTGATTAATATCACCATACCCTGATAAACCCATATGGAGTATTTCTCGGATCCAATTGTGTGATTAATATCACCATACTCTGATAAACCCATATGGAGTATATTCCTCGGGTCCAGTTGTGTGATTAATATCACCATGCTCTGATAAACCCGTATGGACGGCCGCTTGGGCCCAAGTGTGTGATTAATATCACCATACTCTGATAAACCCATATGGAGTATTCCTCGGGTCCAGTTGTGTGATTAATATCACCATCCTCTGATAAACCCATATGGAGTATTCCTCGGGTCCAGTTGTGTGATTAATATCACCATACTCTGATAAACCCGTACGGGCGGCCGCTTGGGCCCAATTGTGTGATTAATATCACCATACCCTGATAAACCCATATGGAGTATTTCTTGGATCCAATTGTGTGATTAATATCACCATACCCTGATATTTCTTGGATCCAATTGTGTGATTAATATCACCATACCCTGATAAACCCATATGGAGTATTTCTCGGATCCAATTGTGTGATTAATGTCACCATACTCTGATAAACCCATATGGAGTATTCCTCGGATCCAATTGTGTGATTAATGTCACCATACTCTGATAAACTCATATGGAGTATTCCTCGGGTCCAATTGTGTGATTAATATCACCATACCCTGATAAACCCATATGGATTATTTCTCGGATCCAATTGTGTGATTAATGTCACCATACTCTGATAAACCCATATGGAGTATTCCTCGGGTCCAATTGTGTGCTTAATATCACCATACCCTGATAAACCCATATAGAGTATTTCTCGGATCCAATTGTGTGATTAATGTCACCATACTCTGATAAACCCATATGGAGTATTCCTCGGGTCCAATTGTGTGATTAATATCACCATACCCTGATAAACCCATATGGAGTATTTCTCGGATCCAATTGTGTGATTAATATCACCATACCCTGATAAACCCATATGGAGTATTTCTCGGATCCAATTGTGTGATTAATATCACCATACTCTGATAAACCCGTATGGACGGCCGCTTGGGCCCAATTGTGTGATTAATATCACCATACTCTGATAAACCCATATGGAGTATTCCTCGGGTCCAGTTGTGTGATTAATATCACCATACTCTGATAAACCCATATGGACGGCCGCTTGGGCCCAATTGTGTGATTAATATCACCATACTCTGATAAACCCATATGGAGTATTCCTCGGGTCCAGTTGTGTGATTAATATCACCATACTCTGATAAACCCATATGGAGTATTCCTCGGGTCCAGTTGTGTGATTAATATCACCATACTCTGATAAACCCGTATGGACGGCCGCTTGGGCCCAATTGTGTGATTAATATCACCATACCCTGATAAACCCATATGGAGTATTTCTTGGATCCAATTGTGTGATTAATATCACCATACCCTGATAAAGCCATATGGAGTATTTCTCGGATCCAATTGTGTGATTAATATCACCATACCCTGATAAACCCATATGGAGTATTCATCGGGTCCAGTTGTGTGATTAATATCACCATACTCTGATAAACCCGTTTGGACGGCCGCTTGGGTCCAAGTGTGTGATTAATATCACCATACTCTGATAAACCCATATGGAGTATTCCTCGAGTCCAGTTGTGTGATTAATATCACCATACTCTGATGAACCCATATGGACGGCCGCTTGGGTCCAAGTGTGTGATTAATATCACCATACTCTGATAAACCCATATGGAGTATTCCTCGGGTCCAGTTGTGTGATTAATATCACCATACTCTGATAAACCCATATGGACGGCCGCTTGGGTCCAAGTGTGTGATTAATATCACCATACTCTGATAAACCCATATGGAGTATTCCTCGGGTCCAGTTGTGTGATTAATATCACCATACTCTGATAAACCCGTATGGACGGCCGCTTGGGCCCAATTGTGTGATTAATATCACCATGCCCTGATAAACACATATGGAGTATTCCTCGGGTCCAATTGTGTGATTAATATCACCATACTCTGATAAACCCATATGCACGTTTACTCGGGTCCAAATGTGTGATTAATATTTGGACAAGTCTATATAAAAAGCTGTTACGCCCCACTAGTGTGACAATTGTCATCATACTCAGGCAAATCGGGGTACTATTTTTGTTTATTAAGATACGCTTAACAAAATGGACTTAATGGTCCCATCGGCGGCCCATTGCCACGTGCCGCAGTGTGCCACCATTCTGGCGGCTATCAATAAACCAATGGGGCCTGCATTGTGTTGTCTAATTCTCAAACGTCTCATGAAAGTTGAAATCTTGGCTGTTCCGTTGGTTAGGTATTTGGCTTTGCTTGCGACTAAATGGTGTTCACCTTTTTATGCTATATATATAAATCACAGATTTTGTAGGAACTGTTTCAGTGAATGTCCGTGTCGAATTTATATCAATCTGTTCTTAATATTATTAGGACTCTTATTGCGAATCCATTTCATGGAATCCATCACATTGTGTGTTGCAGATGGTGTAGTTTGTGTACTTAAATGTTTTACATTCCATTGAAACTGTTGTTTGTGTTACCATGACAAAAAGAGTGAAACTGTTTATTGAGCAAGTTACATCTGAAATTTGTTCTAGGAATATTTGCCCTTCTATATTTTGCTTGTTATATCTATGTTGTATACTATTTCCGTTCTGTATGTCCCTGCACTCTGTATGACCTTGCCACTCTAAATCCCATCTCCACTCTATATACCACATCCACTTTATGTTATCTCCACTCTATGTACTCATCCACGCGATATGCAATATCGACTCTATAGACAATATCGACTCTATATATACAATATTGACTATATACAACATCCACTCTATATACAATATCCACTCTATATACAATATCCACTCTGTATACAATATCCACTCTGTATACAATATTTACTCTATATACAATATCCACTCTATATACAATATCCACTCTATATACAATATCCACAATATTTACTCTATATACACCATCTACTCTGTATACAATATCCACAATATTTACTCTATATACAATATCCACTCTATATACAATATCCACTCTATATACAATATTTACTCTATATACAATATCCACTCTATATACAATATTTACTCTATATACAACATCCACTCTATATACAATATCCACTCTATATACAATATCCAAACTATATACAATATTTACTCTATATACAACATCCACTCTATATACAATATCCACAATATTTACTCTATATACAACATCCACTCTATATACAATATCCACAATATTTGCTCTATATACAATATCCAATCTATTTACAATATCCACTCTATATACAATATCCACTCTATATGCCCTCTCCACTGTATCTGCCATCCCCACTCTATATGCCCTCTCTACACTCCATTTTCTATGCCCCGTGCACCATTGATACCATCCAGACGTCAAATGCCATCTCTACCTTGTGTGTAGAGTATTAATATATTATAATTAATCTTTGAGCAAGAAATATATGTCGGCGGGAACGTCTATATTTTTTCTTTATCCCCACTTGGAATAATACGTGTATAGTTCATGTAGTCTTTATTTAATAAATGCGGTAACAGTGAATGTTTCACGTGTTTTATAGACATTTTACAAGGACCTTAGCTAACACATTTAGAAGCAGACCAAGATATCAATATGGAGTGGTGTTGACAGGAAAATATTCGTATTACCATCAAACACAATGAATGCTAAATAGATCTGTGTAAATTGCGTCGTATATTTGGTGGAGTTACAAAGTTGATCTGGCCTCTACAACAGGTTGAGCGGGCGTAGGAAGGTTGGTGTAGGATCCAACGTTGATGACAAGATGAATATCTTACCATGACAAAATCGACACCGTGTAAATATATAAATTGTCACTTGCCTTTTCTGCTGTGATCGGAATAAAGTTTTGCTTCTTTCACAAAATGGGGGAAGGTGTTGTCTTTCTCTCCAGTACCATGATCACGAATTACCATGTCAGCTAATGACGTCATTGCTGACGTCACCGGTGACCTCATTTCAATGTCGGGAACCAATGCACAACATCGGGGACCGCGATATACAGTTAGATATTTTTTATTATTCTAAAAAATTATCGAAATGAAATGAGTTGGTGACTCAGTCCGCCTATGTGTAGACACGAGCTCAACGGGCCAAGGAGTATATCGGGACGTACGGCAAAGGAAGGAAAGAATGAAACATACCCCGCGCTCGAAGTCAAACCCAGGATCCATTGATCTGTGGTCTAGTATGCTAACCCCTGCCCCCTCGAGAATACGGATACAGACCCGTTACTTTGAAAACATGTAAGAAGCATTCCGTCCGTCCTAGAAAGAATGTCAAGCCCGTTTCGGTGATGTTTACAATTTCAAGGTGAAATATTCCTAATGGCCAGCTTCTGTGTGAATTAATAAGTAAACTTAATATTACTTTTAATATAAATTTAATATAAATATTGAAGTGAACTTGGTGGCTGGGCAACACATACGGCTCATAGACATTTTTACTCAAACCTCGATAAACAGAGCATGTTAGCTTTGAAAAGAGAGATGCGTTCCCTCGAGCCCCCGAACCCCGCGTGGGAATCCCGTTGGACCAAGGAGATCGACTTTGACAGGGGAAACGACCCTAAACTATAAGGAAGTCGGCCCCTTGCTCGTCGTTCAGTATCTTTTTACTTCCCTTCATTAGCTTTCGAGTGCCATGTTCGCTTCTGATGTTTATGCTTGTGTGAAGTATTTCTCTGTTTAATAGTGTCCTCGCTGACTGGGTTAAGTGAACCCCGTACGCTGTGTCGCTACGTTGACACTGGCTGGTACCTGGTCAGTCAACACACCGCATCGATCAGGGTAGTCCCAGGAACACTAAGGCAACATTTGTCTGTACAGCGTGTCCTAATAGACGCCTTAGAAAGTGTGAATGAGTGCTGGTGTACCTTAAACTACCTACTGTTACTAGGTTTAGCAAAGTGGCAAAATTTAAGAAAACACGACGTTGAGATTAGGCATATTACAGCCACTAGCTAGTGTGATAGACCATGATGCACAGACATTCTTCACACGTAAGTTAAGGCTAATGTTATGAATATCGACTCAGGAAAAAAATGTTGTTGCTCTCTCACAGGTTATCTCACTCTGCCAGCAGAGGTCGCTTGTTCCTCGCAGCACTTCTACCCGATGGGTCTATAAGATGGGTCACGAACATTTTCTGTTTATGACAATTTCATATGTTAACATTGATATGATGATATTTTGGACATATTATTGGAAAAACAAATCGACGCAAAGATGTGATTCCAAATAGTTTGGCCAATTGTTCACTTACAGCACTGTGAATATGAAATATATTATTGACCACAAATTTATGATTTATTTCATGAGACCCTATTTTCGCGCATGATGGATAATTTTGTTCTCATGCGGATACATGAGTGTTAGCGGAAAGCCCTCTGCCGGGAGATGATGGATCTCCTGTCACTGCCTGCAGAGGGAGCTTGGTACCTCATATCACCTCTGCCGCACGTTTGTTTTTAGAGCGGTGTGTTTTCTATGCATAATTTAAAAAACACAGACATTCCTTTGTCGAATGATCACAATGTAAGAGTGTCATATTTTAACTGCCAAACTGCGAATATATCTGCGATTAGATTGATGTTCGATTTTCGCGTATGTACAGTGCACTCCGCTTCATTGCAGCTTCCGTTTGTCAGCAAAACAGTTGCAATTAACCGAAGTTGCGATTATCCGAAGTTGGCGACTTTGACAGGTCAGAATGGACAACTTTTACATTATGTACTTTTACACGCATTGGGTTTATATACGCTTCAGGTACACGTGTATACGCTAAACATTCATCACAAAACACTGTTATATCATTTGAAATTTGTACTTCTAAATTTGCTCAATCTATCAAAAAGTCTGTAATCATCTTGTATTTGGTTTTGGCTGCCACTGACTTATGGATGTCAGCTTCTAAGTTGTAACACTGTTCAAATTCGCCCTGGCCTCCTTTTTGTTTCTAGGGGGCCTGAAGACTTTATAGGCGACAGCATCATCTCATATGTTATTACGTCGCACATCACAGCGAGGAACAAACAATCCAAGGACAAAAAGATGACACATTTCATTGTACATCAAGCTAACTTTCATGCATGTTGCAATGAATTACACATAAGCAACCGACGTTGCTCAATGCCAATCACCCGAACGCAAATAGACCAAAAGTATAACAAAGCATGTGGCTTGTGTTTGTTGGCCCAGCATGTTAATCCGGCGATAACAACACAGATTTCAAGGTGTTAAGTGTCAGCTGATAGCGCATTGTCTCCACATGCCCGCCAACAACACCTGGGTTTGACCTCAAATGTTGCAATTATCCGAAGTTCCAGCCCATTTTCAGGTAAATTTGTGTCGCGATCAACGGAATTTGCGATTAACCGAAGTTGTTAACATGGGGATGTATAGGAAATGGCGTTTGGATTTGAGAATTGTTGCGATTAAGCGGAAGTTGCGATTAACCGAAGTGCGATTAAGAGACGCGCACTGTAGTAGAATTCTGATTGAAGGTTAAATTTAACGCGGGGCAGAGGGGCTACAGCGTAAGTGCAACGCCCTCTGCCGGGAGATGACGTGTCTCCTGTATGTCAAGTTATTGGTCAGCAACGTCAACCTAAGGGACCGATCCTTTGGTTCAGTTAAGTTTAGTTGTTGATTTGCACAACATTGATGGGGATCCAGGAAGGTCATGTTGTTACCACCTAGTGAAGTGTAGTACATAAGACTGGCTAGAGGCATCTGTTAACCAAGAACGAAGACATAGAGCATGGATCATTGTGGGATCTATTTAATGCAAGAGATCGCAGATCACAAAAAATAACAACAATCGATGGAATCGCCCGTCAATTTGATCAATTATAATATAATATTGCGTCTTCATATGTTAGCGTGGCCTAGCATTTCAAGTTGAAATTAAGTCCCGGTATTTCGTATTTAGAGTGACATTTCACTATCGCGCGCACATTGTTTTCAACCATGTCTAAATATTGTTTTCAAATTCACACGAACTCAGACATGCAGGTACAATGATGAACGCAATTTCGCATGTATTTGATTATTTGTATGTGATTTTTAGAATGATAATTATATGTAGAAAGGATACGAGGTACGATTTCACTTACGATAGGTTGGCCACGGGCCTCATTATGGCCCTCGGTTCTAAAAAATCAAGTCCAAGTTTATTTTGAGATGATGGCGTTCTGCAAGAAATCGAAGGTTTGAGTCGCTTGGCTGTAATTGCAATGATAATACACTTGACACGTTTCTTGTACCTTTGTATCTTCGTTGCCTCTCTTTGCTTGTAGTTAGGCCAAGGGTTCCATCTCGGATGCACAGAAGGCAGACGCTGATAGAAAACCGAAGGCGGGTCAGATTTTCAAAGGTAAATGTATAGGTTAAGGCGCGCTTGAGACGGAGAGACAACCTTTACTGCGTTTGAGGACTGTCTCCAATGAGAAGCAAATGGCAAGCCTCATATATTGCATCATATTGCTTGTAAAATTACCTTTTTGCACCGAATTTCATCGACAACAAAAATTCGCCCGCCAAAAGAGGTATTTTGTAAATTATGGTACAGCTGGCGTGACACTAACTTCCTTAATAATGTTGAAAGTTTGTGCATCGACGGTGACGTTAGTGATAGCCGTGGTGATAGCAGTGACCAGGGGCGGATATAGGCGGACCACCCTACCCCCCCCCCCCCCCACACCCTTTTGAACTTGAGCATATCCGTAAATATCGGGCTTTTTGACGAACTATGTCGAAAAGTGACATTTTGTAGATATAACACAGTGGCGACTACGAATCCAAGGGTGGAATGGGGGGTGGGGTGGGGGGGGGGGGCGGGGGGGCGGAGGGGTTAACCGACCACATTCAAGCAAGGGGATGTTAAAGTCGAAATATTTTCAATGACCCTTATCAAGGAAGAAGGCCCGTTTTTCCCCGGTCGGAATCCCCCTCTTTCCAAATTCCTAGATCTGCCCCTGGTGGCGATAGCTTGCTGCAGAGCGCCACCCAGCCAGAGATACACTGCTATCGAGTCGTGGGTGGGACTAGACCCAGTGATATTTGGTCGTAGGTCGAACTACAAGCAGTCATATTTGTTCGTAGCTCTGACTAAAAGCAGTGATATTTGGTCGTAGCTCTGACTAAAAGCAGTGATATTTGGTCGTAGGTCGAACTAAAAGCAGTGATATTTGGTCGTAGGTCGAACTACAAGCAGTGATATTTGGTCGTAGCTCTGACTAAAAGCAGTGATATTTGGTCGTAGCTCTGACTAAAAGCAGTGATATTTGGTCGTAGGTCGAACTAAAAGCAGTGATATTTGGTCGTAGCTCTGACTAAAAGCAGTGATATTTGGTCGTAGCTCGGACTAAAAGCAGTGATATTTGGTCGTAGGTCGAACTAAAAGCAGTGATATTTGGTCGTAGTTCGGACTAAAAGCAGTGATATTTGGTCGTAGGTCGGACTAAAAGCTGTGATATTTGGTCGTAGCTCTGACTAAAAGCAGTGATATTTGGTCGTAGCTCGGACTAAAAGCAGTGATATTTGGTCGTAGGTCGGACTAAAAGTAGTGATATTTGGTCGTAGGTCGGACTAAAAGCAGTGATATTTGATGACAATGCCATATATTATAAGAAAGGTAAAACGATAATGCCATCGTGCATTGGGCACGACTTATTGCCACATTGGTGCATATGGACGGCTCAGTAATGTGGTTGGTGTGTTGGGGTGGTACATATTTCGGCGTGGCCTGGGCGTGGGGTGGCCTGAGGGTGCCGATGCCGTGGGGGGGGGAGTGGCCTGAGGGTGCCGAGACCAGAGCGGGCGTATTTGATAGGTGGGGGTGGGGGGGGGGGTGGTTAGGGTGAAGAGCAGAGAGACGGTGGGGATGAGCGACTCGCCCCTGTCACGGTTTCTGTTGTGCTATTCTGTATTGTACTACCTAGTGGGGTAGGGTGGGGGGCGCTGGTACATAGTCGGGGGAGGGAGTGCTGAGGGCGCCGATACCGGAATACAATACGGGCGAGGGTGGGGGGCGGGGGGGGGGGGGCGGTAGAGAGCCAATGCCACTTGCTACTGTCACGATGTCTGTTATCATCATTCTCATGCCGGGAAAGGGTGTGAGAGGCGGGTGGGGGGCGGGGCTGGGGGGCCTGTGGCAGGGTCCAGTGCACACACTGACCAGTCACATCACAGCCGCCCAGTGACCCATGGCGCCAGTGACGTGACGCAGGCATGCGTGACCCCTAGCACGTATCGGGCGCTCAGAATCATCGGTGGTCAAGGGGTCGGTGGTATTCGCATTACGTCATATCGGGGTGCGCTTTGTGGGTCAGTTCACAAATCTTCCACGAAGGGTAGCCACAACAGAAGGACAACCCGTTCATTCTCTAAGACCAATGTAGGCGGCTAGCTGGAATACATGCAAGGGTCAAATCCGTGATATTATGGTTACAAGAAACCGATCGGAGGAGATATTGCACATTGCTACAACCGATTGATATCAAGGACCAGGAAATAGGAAATAATACGGTATGTGGATTTAAACACATAATAAATATAATTCTAAATATAAATAAACACAAAACTTGGTGGACAGTTTCCAGAACTTGATGGGAATTTTAGTGTACTATATTGGAATATGTGGGGTGCAATTGACGGAAATTAATTGATTGGTTAACTTTAATGGAATCACACAATTGTCATTATTATTTTTGTTAAAATGCTCGGTCTTTGTCACATATCAACATGTGACGAAATATTGACATGAATACAAGTGAGGCTAATGCAGGACCTACATTGTTGGGTGCATCAGGTGGTAGACTTGTCGTTTATAATAATTTGGCTTATGTAAGTCCTAGTAGGGCATCGACCGTACGTAAGGAGTGCTATGACGTCAAGGCGTGCGACACTGAATACATGTAACCCTTGTACACGTGACATCACATCTCTTAATTGGCAGCCGTTGTCGAGGACAACCGACCGTATTACCAGGCATTCTATTATTGTTGCCAACAGCTCCGGAAGTCTCCCGAACATTGTACTATTCAGTTCACTACGTTCTGTAACAAAAGAGCGTTGTCGGTGTCGTCACAAACGCTCTTTCGGGATAGCCCTATACGGCTCCAATCCGACACGTATCGTTTTTCGTGTGGGCGAGGAAGGGTCGGAGGACGGGACTGTGGAGGGGGGGGTGGGGGGCAGGTACAATGTCGAATCAGCTGTGTGTGTGTGTGGGGGGGGGGGATTGGCAAGAGTTTCTTTGGCATCCTGCAGTGCAACATCTGCCGATACTTCCGTAATTGTATCAACGCGCACTGCCTGACAGGTAGACGGAGACTCAGCCAATCGTTACGGCAGCCGTACACATCTAAGCTGGCCAGCCTTCTCGGCAAATAACGTGTGCCACAGCACAATATTTAGTAATATTTGTTATTATTTTCATATGGACAGCTGCCCGTTGTCAATACAGTGCGCGCCACCTAATCGGTTAATCGCAACTTCCGCTTAATCGCAACTTCCGCTTATTCGCAACTTCCGCTTAATCGCAACAAATCTCAAGTCCAAACGCCATTTCCTATACATTCCCATGTTGAACAACTTCGGTTAATCGTAAATTCCGCTTAATCGCAAAAAAAATTTACCTGAAAACGGTCGGGAAGTTCGGATAATTGGAACATTCGATGCCAAACGCAGGTGTTGTTAGTGTGTACGTAGAGACAATGCTACACCAGCTGACAATTAACACCTTTACAGCTTTGTTGTTATCGCCGGATTAACAGGCTGCACCAACAAACAGAAGCCAAATGCTTTGTTATTCCTTTAGTCTTTTTGCGTTCGTGTGATTGGCATTTGTTTTTGGGTTGTTTGTTCCTCGCTGTGATGTGTGACGTAATAACATATCAGATGCTGCTGTCACCCTATAAAAGCACCAAATACGTTTTTTTATACGATAATGGCCAAACGAAAGCTGACAGACCTCTCTCGCGCTGACAAGGTTGAAGTCATTATATTAGGCTCACAGACGAGAAGGTTTCGCAAGTTCAGATATCCCAGCGGTTTCCGGATCCCTGATCGCAAGCGTAGGCGCATTGGCATCACCGTGACGGATGCTTTATGGAGATGGTTTACAGATGTCATAATATCCCAATCAGCGTCCCCTGCCATAGTCAAATTAAGTAAAAAAATTCAAATGAAGAGCAGTGTTTTGTAATGAGCGTTTAGCGTATACACGTGTATCTGAAGTGTACATACACTCAATATACCTACATACATGTACATATAGTCCGTTCATCAAAGTCGCCAACTTCGAATAATCGTAACTTCGGTTAATTGCAACTTTTTTGCTGACAAATAGAAGTTGCAATTAAACGGAGCGCACTGTATTTGAAGACGATGGCGTCACACCCTTCTAAAACTATAGTACTAGTTTTCACTAAATTTGTCAAAGTTGTAGTTGAAGTTCTAATTTTATTTAAATTAAATTCATATACATATAGACATTTATACTCATATCAGTAGAGTTTCATGCCTTGTATTTCAGGTGATGCCATTGACTTCACTATTCTCCTAGTCGCTACGTCACTATCGCGGATCGATATATTCGAGCTGCCGCCACTTGACGGAGGGGACAATATGGCGGCGACCAGGTCCCGCGGGGTCACTCTCTGCACCCTGTTGGGGTGGCTCTCCCTGGGCGCCCGGCTGGCCTCGGCAGACCCCACCCTCGCAGCAGATGATCCGGATGATGCCATGCTGTACCCCGCCGCACAGGTCTCAGGTAGGTGCACATGCTAGTGATGATCCATAGCTCACCACGTGGCGCCAAATGGGACATTGTGTGGAATTAACTCCCCGGGGGGGGGGGGGCACTATATTGTAACAGTGGTGGAGGTGTGCCGCCCGGGTCATGTATGGCACATGGAGAGTGAGAGAAAAGGGCGGATCTTTCGGTCCTCGAAAGAGAGTATTTTGGTGAAAAAATGGCATCCAAATTAGGCGCTGAAAGATATGCAACGTATATAGAGGTTTATTATTACGGCATACACATTAGTGTACGTATGGATAAGGTTTTACAAACATTGTAAGCATTTCTGGTCAGTCGTATGTTTGTTATGCTAGCCATTTCATATGGACCATTTCTTTTCTTTGGGGATAGAGAGGAATTTTGAGTCTCAGATAGGCGCATTGAGAGAAAAAGCCCGTTTCTGTTCCGAGGAAAGAGAGAAAACAAGCGAAAAAAGGGGTCATTTGGGCGACACATATGTGTATAGCCAACTACATGTAGTGCCCCCCCCGGGATTAACTCTTTACGAGTGTGATATACGGCCTGTAGAAAAATGTGGACACAGATGTGTAAAATGTTATGTAAGATGACGTGGATAAAGCAGTTATTTAACGAAACGTCCATCGTCTTTAAACAGCTTATAAAGATCAGTTGGCATATCATTTCATCACGAGAAGTAGGCATATTAATTCACAAAGAGTAGTGGGCATATCAGTTCATAAAGAAGCGTGAATGTAGTGTGATATATAATATGGCACGAATATAACAGTTCCAAATGAGACGTGAATATAACAGTTCCAAAAGAGGTGTTGATATAACAGTTCCATAAGAGGTGTTGATATAAGAGTTTCAAAAGAGGTGTTGATATAACAGTTCAAAAAGAGGTGTTGATGTAACACTTCATAATTAGGCGTGGATATAGCACTTCAAAATCCGGCATGGATATAAAAATTATACAATCATTTGGGAGCCAATGCAACCTCTTTACAGTAACGTATATGTTTTAAGTACCCTTGGTATGTCGTCCAGATGACCAGGGGGTCATATTACGCGCCGACATCTGTACCGGAGGCAACAGCATGCGCTTGTCCTGTCCCGCCGTGACGTCACCGAATGGACGGCCAATGGTGAGCGTCATTAACTTGGTGAAGGCGACGTACGGCTATAGCAGCCGGCAGAGGGGTGACAGCAGCCGGCAGAGGGGTGACGGCAACTGCGCGTTGGCCGACGGCGACACGTGCATCGTCAACGGTGTCCTCAGCTTCTACGTCATCCACTGCCAGGCGCGTCCCTACTGCGAGATCAGCGGCGACTCGCGGTGGATCCAGCGGTGTGGTCAACACAGCACCTACCTCACGGTCCAGTACCGCTGCATACCGCGTCAGTATTCATACCAGTAGCGTTTCTCAATAACGTGACGTTTGAAGAAAAAAAAAATTCAAAGCAATAAAAAAACAACAAAAAAAACGTTATTTTTGAACACAAATGGGTGGGTGTAAGACTGTCATCAGATACTTCTGGCGTATGACAGCTGAATGTAACGATGATAGCTTTTGGCAACGTGGCAATCTTCAAATGATACAGATATTACTATGTGACAGTAGCAGTCACATATGACTGTAGCGTCAAATGTAATAAGAAAGAAACGAATCTGGCTTGACAACGCGAAGGAAGTTGCCAGGTATGTATAGGAGGTCACATGTTTACTTTTTATTGTATGGTTGTTGAGATGTTAAGCAGACATGGTATTGGGGGAGGGAGTGGGGGGGGGGGAGCTGCATGGATAGCTTTACTTTCTATGATTTTATGACAAAGAAGACACTTTTAATTCTACAACTCAACTACAAAGCAAGCAACCAATGACCCGTATCTCGGGGCGCTTGGTCGCTGCCTTACGTCATGAAGCGTAACGTATTGACCTTGGCCTTGACCTCATCCCTCCCCTTGACCGTGCCCTCATCCATCCCATTGACCTTGACCTAATTCATCCCCTTGACCATGACCTCATCCATCCCCTTGACCGTAGCCTGATCAATCCCCTTGACCTTCACCTAATTCATCCAATGCCCTTGACCTCATCCATCCCCTTGATCTTGACCTCATCCTTCCTTATTTGCAGGCCGCCTGATCCACTACATGGACGAGGCGGTGCGCACCTCCCTGTCCACTGGCTACCTGCTGACCCCCAACTACCCAGACACCTACCGCAGTAACCACATGCTGGCCTGCACGCTGGCCGTGCAACCAGACACCCGCACGACGATCGCCCTCAAGGTCAAGGACTTTCACCTGGAAGGGGACCCCGACGTGTGCATGTTCGACACGCTGGTGATCCAGTGGCAGGATGGGGAGGACGGGCCGTTCTCACGTCCCAGA
Source organism: Arenicola marina (assembly GCA_964019135.1). NCBI lineage: Eukaryota > Metazoa > Annelida > Polychaeta > Arenicolidae > Arenicola > Arenicola marina. Next base: position 37,880,557 of record OZ025248.1, read on the forward strand.
GTCCATTGCGGGGAAGTCGCCTGGGAGACGACCCTGGCATCTTCCGGCAGTCTTGTTTTCCTGGCCTTCACGTCCGATTTTGACATTGAAGAACGTGGCTTTTGGATCGAATACAAAGGTAATACAACGAAATTTTTATGTGCGCGTTTTGTCCCTCGCTTTGGATAGTTTGGATAATTGGTTTCTTTCGTGATATGTTGATATTTGTGATGTAATTTGCGTTATTTCCAGAAAATATGTTCTATTTAATATGACCAGTAATATGACACAGTGTGTTGGATGAAAGGCAATGCTAATCGGTTAGAAGTGAACATGATTGTGTTGTCATTTTACGCGAAGTAATAGAAAGCTAATTGACATAATATTGTATCGGTCGATATTTGGCAGAAACACGTCATGACTGTCATCAGTGTAATGACATGTAAACACTAAACATTAAACTGTGGCATTAACATGAAAAACCCCAATAAATAATGACATGAAAACACGAATGAATAATGACATGAAGAACACGAATGCATAATGACATGAAAAACACGAATGAATAATGACAAATAGTGAATGTCAAACTAATACAACGGTCCGTCGCCACGCTTGTTCACGTCACGCTTACCACCTACCCAGGTGTGACGGAGGACGGCGGCCCAGCCCAGGTGGAACTGGCGTGTTGGGGGGAGTCTCATGTGTCCACCACGTCCACGATCTACGAGACAACGGCGGCTTACTACACCTCCTCCGACCCCAGCCCCCTCGCCGCCATGGATCCGACCTCGTCAGACCCAGACAGTGGACCTCAGTTACTCGGGGGAGGGCCAAACCCTGTCCAGCCCCCTACAAATATATGTAAGTCTTCAGCGCATATACAATGTCATACTGGTCGTTGTGCGTCTTTGGGTTGGTGATATATCTGTCAGATGCCGGGGACTTCCATGCAATGACCACCAGATGGTAAGTCCCAATCAGAATGGTCAAAGTCTACTGTCATGGGAAGGAGGGTTTCAGTCGCCTACAGATGGTCCAATTCACAGCGCCATGGGAAATGACTTTTCAACTGTCATCAGGTTGTAAGTTTCACATGCCATCAGATGGTGATTCCGCCCGCCTTAAGATGGTGAGTACAACCGCCTTGAGATGGTGAGTTCAACCGCCTTGAGATGGTGAGTTCAACCGCCTGGAGATGGTGAGTTCAACCGCCTTGAGATGGTGGGTTTACCCGCCTTGAGATGGTGAGTTCAACCGCCTTGAGATGGTGAGTTCAACCGCCTTGAGATGGTGAGTTCAACCGCCTTGAGATGGTGGGTTTACCCGCCTTGAGATGGTGAGTTCAACCGCCTTGAGATGGTGAGTTCAACCGCCTTAAGATGGTGAGTGCAACCGCCTTGATATGGTGAGTTCAACCGCCTTGATATGGTGAGTTCAACCGCTTTGAGATGGTGAGTTCAACCGCCTTGAGATGGTGAGTTCAACCGCCTGGAGAAGGTTCAACTTCTAACAACGGGATGTTCAACCTTTAAAGTTGCATGTGGAGCTCTTTCCCGCCAATACTAAAGAGGTCAAAATACTAATAAGAATCAGTCCTAGAATCATTCAAGACTTCTTTTGTCTATACTCCACCCATGCCAGACTGCCAAATAGTGTCTCTTAGCCTTGCCCGTGATATCAATTTACCACAAGTTTTCATTTTAGTGGTAAACGTCATCAGTTTGTGTGCTTCGCGATGCTTTGGTATAAGTAGCAGTACCGCGACCGAGTTCTGTGGTGTCACAGGGTAGACACGTTTGCCCCACCATAGCCGAAACGGCGATGTTTATCAGGTTTATATACAATTTATATAATGAAACAATCGAGTTTTCTGCAAATTTTGATTTAAATTTCGCCTAGGCTTAGTTTTGGCGGGAAAGAACTCGACATGCAACTTTAACTTATTATAATGATAACTATATTCAATGCCAGCAAATTTTGCAATGCATTCATTAAACTCACGATCTGTCGTGCCTTATCCTCTGCAGTTCTGATCTTCGGAGTCAGCTGTGCAGCTGTCGTCCTGCTGGTTCTCATCGTCACCATCTCAGTGCACTGCGCTAGAAGGTAAGGACACAGGCTTTAATAAAGCTAACCATACACATTGAGACGACTTGCGCGGTATGAAATTAACGAAAGAATGTAAAATAACCAAGATCAGAGACAACGTAACAATCAAGGCTATAGTCGCTGAAAACATATTAAAGATTAAATAAAATTTGAAAAGAAAAGGTAGATAATGATATTCTAAAATTTGTCTGAGATAACAAACCCTCAAAAATATAAAATCACAATCATTGCCAATACTAAGAGCGGAGGTCTCTACGGGTTCATGTATCATGTCAAATCAAGTGGATAAAACGCACATTGGTAACTTTATGTAAAATTAACACGATGGCTTTTTAACTGATGGCAAAAGAACTAAAGCTGTATGCATGAAGACCTTGTTCCTTATGGTTTTAATCCTTTGAACCAAATTATCTGTGCTACTGTTCTACATATAAGTGAGATACACCATCCCGAATGCGAGCGACATTTATAACGTGTATTGGTACTAATTAGCAATAAACTCCAAAACATGTATGACAAAGGACTATAAAAAACCCAACCGACCTGCCGCATGCATGAGCTAATCTTCCGATGAATCATAGAATCACAGATTAGGATTGGGGATTAACCACCCGTGGGAAGGACCATAGTGTTGTGAAGATGGCTGTTGCCATTCGTAAATCGAAGGAGACATGCTCAGAAAGCCAAGACACAACCCTACAATCAAACGTCTGATGCACTGGTATTATTTCACCGGGCTTCTGACTGATTGATCGCTGATAAATGTATCAACTCAGTCCTTAAAAATTACAGCCTTTGAGGCCTTCATCATTTATAGGTGCTCTAGTGGCCGTGAGACCTAGCTATGGGATATTGCTTAATTGAAACAAAAAAGGAGAAAAAAAAAGAACCTAGAGGAAGAAACACCATCGATCAAAGTGAAAGCCGAGCCAAACAATGAAAACAAATACAACAAAGAGAAATCGCAGCGGTAAAGGTTACACTCCGACGCCACAAAAAGGGCATTAATCATGTAATGGTGGGATACGAAGAAAGACAGGAAGAACAAAGCGACTGTTTGCCAGGCTTCGTTCGCTGAATGCTGATTTGCTCTCTTCAGAAGTATTGAAACAGTCCGGCTGTCAGTGGCTTCTTGGCCGAATTTCTCAGCTCATTGCTTGCCGGGGGGGGGGGGGGGTTGCTCTGAGGAGGGGGGGACACACGAGTAGTGAATAAATAATAGTAATAATCTTTATTATGAATAAATATAATAATGATAAATCTGATAATGATAAATCTAATAATGATAAATATTATAATGATAAATACAATACTACAAGTAATAATAATAATTATAACAATATTATGATGAGTATTATAAAAATAATATTACGAACACTATTATAATAATAAGCATTAATAATAATCATTATTATAATGAACTAACAATTAAAATATTTGTATGGATTATTGTAATAATAATTAGTATATGAGTGACAACGATAACATATTTCGCTTTGGTGCTTTGTCTTATTGACGAACCGTTTCAGAAACAAGTCGGCAGCCAAACCAAAGAAGGCCCAGAAATGCAAGGGAGGTGGTAAACAAGTCCGTGAATTGCCTCCAAGCCGTCCCCCAGCAAGAGCACCACCCCAACTAAACTCACGCCAAGGAGGCGAGGTCCCGTCGAAATCCATGGAAGAGGAAGACTATGACCAGCTGGACGAAACCCAGATGGAGACCGGGAATGCCTATGAGCCCCTGGCGCATGCGCGGGACTACTTGGAGGTGCGGACTGGTCCTCGGCAAAAATTGCCGCGCGGTGGCGCTGCAGGCTTCCTGCGACCAGGGGTTCACCTACCAGTGCTGCCACCTACGCCTACATCCGATGCTGTTTACGTCAACAAAGCCATGTTGACGCCAGATAGAAACGCGTACGTCTTGCCGACGCCGGTATCGACGTCACAGGGGGACCGTCCTTATGCCGATATGACCGCCAACGGCCGCGTGTTGCCTGTGTAAGGTGACCGCCCTCGCGGGTGTAGTGACCGCCCTCACGGGTGTAGGGTGACCGCCCTCGCAAGTGTAGGGTGACCGCCCTCGCGGGTGTAGGGTGACCGCCCTTGCGGGTGTAGTGTGACCGCCCTCGCGGGTGTAGGGTGACCGCCCTCTTGAGTGTAAGGTCACCGCCCTCGCGGGTGTAAGGTCACCGCCCTCGCGGGTGTAGGGTGACCGCCCTCGCGGGTGTAAGGTCACCGCCCTCGCGGGTGTAAGGTCACCGCCCTCGCGGGTGTAGGGTGACCGCCCTCGCGGGTGTAAGGTCACCGCCCTCGTAGGTGTAAGGTCACCGCCCTCGCGGGTGTAAGGTCACCGCCCTCGCGGGTGTAGGGTCACCGCCCTCGCGGGTGTCTGGTGACGATAATGCCCTGCCGTCAGGTCTGAACGGACAGATTGAAAGCATGGACGTAGCGTTAATCAAGGATTTTTGTCGGGGGAAAAAGTGGTGTTGCACTTGTCTCGTTGCACCGGATGTGTGTGACAGTACCGCGAACACGAGTTCTCTCTCGTTTAGATGGCTTGGCTGGGAGTTCGCTGGAATTGGAAGTGCTTCTCCTCTTCGGTTCTTACTCATAACAGCGATGGCTGAAAAACGTTCAGGGACGTAAATAGTCGGCGCCCCATTTTCAAGACAGATTGTGGAAGATTGCGGGTTACGTAGTTACGGCGTTAGTCATCGGGGTGTGCTCTCTCGCGGCGCGTTTGTCACTGATGAATTGGTCTGAATGTGAATATGTGATAGTTCAGGGGCGGATCTAGGAATTTGACAAGGCGGGGTTTGCGAGGTGGGGGTTGGGGGGGTGGGGGCTGTTTCTACAAAATGTCACTTTACGATTTATGTCGTCGGAAACGCGACTGTTACAGTGTATGCTTAAGTTTTAACCCCCTTTAAGTGCAACCCCCCCTGACCGACCCCGCCCCCCTCCCCCTAGATCCGCCCCTGAATTTGACAATGTAAATAGTTAGCTTAGCATTGGACTGTAAATTTGTAGCACCAATCTGTACAATACATTTGATTATACATCTACTTCAATAACTTGCTGGTCAACATTGCAAGGCCATCTGTCGTATACAACCTTGCACTTTGTTGTGGTGGTCATATTGAATGCAAATAAATTGTAATGTTTATAATAGGTAATTTACACCCGGACTTCATTTTTTTTCAAATTTGTTTGTATGTTTATGCTAGGTTCATAAACAATTCATCCAACGATCAAAGGCATGTGCGCCGGAAATATGAAAAGCACTCATAATATATTTTATACACCTTCTAGATCTAACAAAGAGATTTACCTCAAGCTCCAAAAAATACTTTCCACGGAAAGATCATTACTTATTTCTCCCGTACGTCACACCTGTGGAGTTAGACAATTCAAGTATTGAGCGAGACAAATACTGTAGATGCAAGTCCCTGAAAACCCAGAAAAATGAAGAATCTGGTATGTGAGGCACTCAACATCTCAAGTATTGAAGAAGCATCTAAGAGATGTTGATGAAAGTGGAATCCGTAAAAAGGGTTCTATGTTATATTTACTTTAATTAACGCAAGAAATAATACTTAGGTTGTTTCAACAGGAGGCGCATGCGCCGTATAAATGTGAGAAGGCGCAGTTTTCTGACCTAAAATAGCTGCCTTGCCGATCGGAATCACCAACCATGATTGCCCTCTGCGGGGTAGCCATATCAGCGCTAAACACGTGAACAAACTATAGCAACAAAGAGGGCTTGGTTTGAGAAATCCTGGATCCGTCCAGGTGGACATTACCTCTGGAATCTAGGATGAAAGCCAGAACGGTTCATCCGCTCATTCTCTTGTCGTGGCGGCAGGAGGAGCTACACGTGTTTGCCGTCTTGTACCCTCGTCACACAAAAGAGGGGGGGGGGGGGGCAAGGGGAGGGGAGGGGCAAGGGGGGGGGGGGTTGTGTTTCCAAATCACGAAGAATAAATGTCTTTATACCCAGCTCACTATGAATTAATGGAGAACTCCCCGCATACAATGGAAGGGGCGGATACACGATATAAATTGGCGATTTCCGAAATCACGGTTATATTTAATATTAAAATTCTCAGTTCACGATTGATGAAAATCCTTGATCACGACGGTCGGCTAAAATACCACTCCCAGTTTACGAAGACTTACTTTCCTCGTTCCCAGTTCACGGTTAAATAAGGAACTCATTCCCGAGGAGCGGAAACACCCCTTGCCCTCCCCTTCAAAGATAACCTGTCGCCACTACAGAAAGAGAGTTCCATATATAGACTCGAGGGAGACCAGTCGGAAGGCGTCCCCCATTAAAGCGCGAGTGGAGGCTTGTTATTAGCTACAGCACCTATGAACTGGTGGCCGACATACCTTGTGCGGGGTGGGCGAGAGGCCGGGACCGTCGTTTTCAAGCTTTACAACGAGAAAGTAACCCCCGAATGTAAAGACCTGTAACAATGGATGCTGGTTAACGAGAACTGAGGACTGACTGTCAATTTCTACCTTCGTCTAACGACCCTTAGGCTGGGAGACTGGAATGAGTATGGAAAGCCATATTATCACAAATCGTCTAAAGACCATTAGGCTGGGAGACTGGAATGAGTATGGAAAGCCATATTATCACAAATCGTCTAAAGACCCTTAGGCTGGGAGACTGGAATGAGTATGGAAAGCCATATTATCACAAATCGTCTAACGACCCTTAGGCTGGGAGACTGGAATGAGTATGGAAAGCCATATTATCACAAATCGTCTAAAGACCATTAGGCGGGAAGACTGGAATAAGTTAGGAAAGCCATTTTATAACAGCTTGTTTCAAAAAGTATCAGTTCTCACGGCATCAGTAGCGGTAGCCGCAACACCAGATTTTAAGCCAGAGAAACCGGGTTCCTTGAGGGAGAACTCACGTCTCGCGTCGAAAAAAAACCCTTATTTCTTGGCTGTTTTATTTACCACAAATGGCTTGCCCTTAATACCTGCTTGGAATCTGGTAAGTTTGTCGCAGTAGTAGTGGTAGTGATGGTGGTAGTTTCCGGAGCGCCACCCTACGGCGAAGTTTTACACTGTATTTGAGGAGAACTTTGACAATCAAACTTTCGCTTGTTTCTTGTTCCGTGCATGACAGACCGCTCCGCATTCGCGATTGCGATCTTCGATCTCCAAGCAGCAGCCATCGAAATGATGCATAAAGACTCGCCTGGCGGCCATCCATCGACTCACACTGCAGCCACTGTAGCAGAGGAAGAACTAAACCGTGTCACAATGGCGACTAGTGCGGCCGCCACCATAGCAGAGGAAGAACTAAACCTGGTCACCATGGCGACTAGTGCGGCCTCCGCTACAAAAACGGGCAAACCATGCATCGACTGTCCCCAAGTTTTTTCTAGGATCCCAAGCCTTTCTTGGAAGTGGATTACCCAAGTCTGGTCAACGATCCTTCCTTTTGACACGATATGAGTTAACAGGATAAAGGTTCGCCTGCGACAGCAAGCACGAGCTCTAAAAGAGGCATCATGCGGCCCAAGTCTTCGCTCACCCGCACGACCCAGACATATATCACAAGGGCGGATCTGTATGATGCCGAGTGATATCGCAAGGGCGGATCTGTATGACGCCGAGTGATATCGAAGGGCGGATCTGTATGACGCCGAGTGATATCACAAGGGCGGATCTGTACGACGCCGAGCGATATCGCAAGGGCGGATCTGTATGACGCCGAGTGATATCACAAGGGCGGATCTGCATGACGCCGAGTGATATCACAAGGTTGGATCTGTATAACGCCGAGTGATATCGCAAGGGCGGATCTGTATGACGCCGAGTGATACCACAAGGGCGGATCTGTATGACGCCGAGTGATATCACAAGGGTGGATCTGTGTGACGCCGAGTGATATCACAAGGGCGGATCTGTATGACGCCGAGTGATACCACAAGGGCGGATCTGTATGACGCCGAGTGATATCACAAGGGCGGATCTGTACGACGTACAGTGATAATATCACAAGGGCGGATCTGTACGACACCGATCGATAATATCACAAGGGTGAATCTGCACGACACCGAGTGGATCTGTACCACACCGAGTGATATCACAAGGGCGGATCTGTATGACACCGAGTGATATCACAAGGGCGGATCTGTACGACGTACAGTGATAATATCACAAGGGCGGATCTGTGTGACGCCGAGTGATATCACAAGGGCGGATCTGTATGACGCCGAGTGATACCACAAGGGCGGATCTGTACGACGTACAGTGATAATATCACAAGGGTGGATCTGTGTGACGCCGAGTGATATCACAAGGGCGGATCTGTATAACACCGAGTGATATCACAAGGGCGGATCTGTACGACGTACAGTGATAATATCACAAGGGTGGATCTGTGTGACGCCGAGTGATATCACAAGGGCGGATCTGTATGACGCCGAGTGATACCACAAGGGCGGATCTGTATGACGCCGAGTGATATCACAAGGGCGGATCTGTACGACGTACAGTGATAATATCACAAGGGCGGATCTGTACGACACCGATCGATAATATCACAAGGGTGAATCTGCACGACACCGAGTGGATCTGTACCACACCGAGTGATATCACAAGGGCGGATCTGTATGACACCGAGTGATATCACAAGGGCGGATCTGTACGACGTACAGTGATAATATCACAAGGGCGGATCTGTATGACGCCGAGTGATACCACAAGGGCGGATCTGTACGACGTACAGTGATAATATCACAAGGGTGGATCTGTGTGACGCCGAGTGATATCACAAGGGCGGATCTGTATAACACCGAGTGATATCACAAGGGCGGATCTGTACGACGTACAGTGATAATATCACAAGGGTGGATCTGTGTGACGCCGAGTGATATCACAAGGGCGGATCTGTATGACGCCGAGTGATACCACAAGGGCGGATCTGTATGACGCCGAGTGATATCACAAGGGCGGATCTGTACGACGTACAGTGATAATATCACAAGGGCGGATCTGTACGACACCGATCGATAATATCACAAGGGTGAATCTGCACGACACCGAGTGGATCTGTACCACACCGAGTGATATCACAAGGGCTGATCTGTATGACGCCGAGTGATATCACAAGGGCGGATCTGTACGACGTACAGTGATAATATCACAAGGGCGGATCTGTACGACACCGATCGACAATATCACAAGGGTGAATCTGCACGACACCGAGTGGATCTGTACCACACCGAGTGATATCACAAGGGCGGATCTGTATGACGCCGAGTGATACCACAAGGGCGGATCTGTACGACGTACAGTGATAATATCACAAGGGTGGATCTGTGTGACGCCGAGTGATATCACAAGGGCGGATCTGTATGACACCGAGTGATATCACAGGGGCGGATCTGTACGACGTACAGTGATAATATCACAAGGGTGGATCTGTGTGACGCCGAGTGATATCACAAGGGCGGATCTGTATGACACCGAGTGATATCACAAGGGCGGATCTGTATGACACCGAGTGATATCACAAGGGCGGATCTGTATGACACCGAGTGATATCACAAGGGCGGATCTGTACGACGTACAGTGATAATATCACAAGGGTGGATCTGTGTGACGCCGAGTGATATCACAAGGGCGGATCTGTATGACGCCGAGTGATACCACAAGGGCGGATCTGTATGACGCCGAGTGATATCACAAGGGCGGATCTGTACGACGTACAGTGATAATATCACAAGGGCGGATCTGTACGACACCGATCGATAATATCACAAGGGTGAATCTGCACGACACCGAGTGGATCTGTACCACACCGAGTGATATCACAAGGGCTGATCTGTATGACGCCGAGTGATACCACAAGGGCGGATCTGTATGACGCCGAGTGATATCACAAGGGCGGATCTGTACGACGTACAGTGATAATATCACAAGGGCGGATCTGTACGACACCGATCGATAATATCACAAGGGTGGATCTGCACGACACCGAGTGGATCTGTACCACACCGAGTGATATCACAAGGGCTGATCTGTATGACACCGAGTGATATCACAAGGGCTGATCTGTATGACGCCGAGTGATATCACAAGGGCGGATCTGTATGACACCGAGTCATATCACAAGGCGGATCTGTACGACACCGAGTGATATCACAAGGGCTGAGCTGGACGACACCGTGTGATATTGCAAGGGCGGATCAGTACGACACAGAGTGATATCACAAGGGCGGATCTGTACGACGCCGATTGATACCACAAGGGCGGATATGTAGGAGGCCCCCCGCGCGCATTAGTAGGGCTGGATCAGACCACCTGTCTAACGCTATTGTCTGCCCAATATCAGATTCTAGGGCAGCCCGTTTACAAGTCAGTGCCATACGATCGGTGGCTTTTAGCATGGACGATATGCATATGGCATTGCGTCGAGTGCGAGATGGGTTTATCTCAGCACAAGTCTCCAAAATGCTGAGATAAACCCATCTCGCACGAGAAGCAATGCCATATGTATTTTCTCGCTCGAATAGAACTTCAAACGTCGCCATTAAGTCAACACGGAGATCTAACGATGACAATGATACTCACAACTGCATCTAAATATTTGGTCGAAATCATAACAGTGGCGCTCAATAGCACCTGTAACTAAGTGTTGCGCGCGACGTGTTTCCTTGGAGATATGACGTCGTCAAAGTGATTACGCCTCTGCGGCGGAGATAGGTCTAACGAACATATTGTTTTAGGCAAAATGGTATCTGATGGTTAAATGAACCTTTTGTTTTCGTAAATTGTGGCTGTATTTCTATAGTTGGAGATTATATGATTCAGGCCTATAGCTATTAAGTTCGGTTGGTTTGTTGGAACTATTTATGTAAATATCAGTTACGCGCATTGACACCGCGGTAACCACTGAGTGACAAGATCTGTAACGTGAATGGCGGCAGCAAAACAACGCACGATTGGAAAACTAAAATGGATCTTACACAGTAAGTTTCAGCTTTTAAGACGCCAAACTTCGCCACATAAACTAATTTGTCAAACTGTAACATAATATGATAAAATCTCAATTTCTGACACGTATACCGGGATGGGTTTTTCCCGGAACTGGTGTCAACATTGGCCACTGACAACAGAGTGCGGATATGTAGGAGGCCCCCCGCGCGCATTAGTAGGGCTGGATCAGACCACCTGTCTAACGCTATTGTCTGCCCAATATCAGATTCTAGGGCAGCCCGTTTACAAGTCAGTGCCATACGATCGGTGGCTTTTAGCATGGACTACACTGAGACGTTCTGGGGGGAAATATTAAAAAGGAGATATATCCCGGTCAGACATCTAGATAGAAAGCCGAAAAAAAGTTCCCGCCAGTACAAAAAGCTCAGAGCCTCTGCGATGTAACCTAGATATCCCTGGCGAGGTATCGGCCACCAAATACGACCTTCGCCTTCCCGATGACCCCCCCCCACAGCGGCGCCCTCTGGCGGAGAAACGGTGCCTCGTCACAGACAATATCCATTGTGATATCACTCTCTGGTTGACAGGATGAGTCCCTCGCGTGGGTTGCCTTCCCCTGAGACTAATCTATAGTTTATAGTCGACCTAAAAAGTGAGTTCTTTATACATATGCTCATAAACACGCTCGTAAGAAATAGTTTTTATCTAGATGTGATCGTATAGGCGAAGATTACGGCGATGAGAAATCGTATAGGCGAAAATTACGGCGATGAGAAATCGTTATTGGCGAAGATTACGGCGATGAGAAATCATTATTGGCGTATTTCTACTAAAATATGACGGCGGTGATACGGTCCCGAGGGGGGGGGGGCGGGGTTAATAATACATTGATGGGTTTAGGGAGGTTACGCGGTAAAGCCCCCCGCCCCCCCTTTTAACCGCCAAAATGTGGTCAGTCGGGGCGTTTTACCGTCAAAATCCGATCGGAAGGGGTATTTTTTCACGGCAACCCGCTCTTTGTCGCACATTTTCAGAGCCCCTCCCCCCGGTCGGAAGTTTTAAAAGGTCCGCTCTATAGGGGTATCTTTTTTATCATTAATGTCCACCGGTTAGCGTCTGAAGTCCCCACCCCTGGTAAAGCCGCAGTTGACCCCCACCCCCCCCCCCTCCCGCCACCTCTTCCTCCGCTGCAGAAGCTGGTCTGGTTTATTGCCAAGCTTAAACGGTGCTTCGGATTTTTCAATAGCCTACTTACCAAGCCGGGTCCATAATATGACTCCCTCCAACATCATTATGTTGTCCCCTTTTTGCACCCGACTTAAAAATATTTCGCTGGTGGCGGCACTATTTTTCTGCATTTATTTGTGGATGTATCTTTATCGAACAGGAAACCGAGACGCCGTGTAGAGCCGGGTCACTGGCATAAAGAGTGTCATCAGGAAGCACCCTCCAACTCGTCGACATGCCAGACTATCGGGCTCCAGTAACGGCTCTGCTAAAGTCAACATTAAACTTCTAGAAGTATAGGAACTGCGTTATCATGCTACACTCTTTCAAGTCTGCCATGCATCCGAGGTATATATTTATATACTCGGACAGCAGGCAGTTCCCGCAGGCCAGACATAAAACTCTATTTGATCGGTGTATTAATTGGGCAAGTAAGTCCCTTTGGCAGACAGGCAAACACCGCGACGGCACACCCGGAGGGCAACCAGGACACGGCGACGGCACACCCGGAGGGCAACCAGGACATAAATTTGTAGAAAAAATACAGGAAATGTCTTTAAAAACCTTACGGCGATGGATGCTGTAGACAGTAAACATCTGTTGGTTTATGTATGATACTAACATAAAATCATGGTTATATTATGATGACCATGGAGAAATCTGAGAACGTTTTTCCTCGGTGAATCAAGCACAGGGAACTGGAGGGCATCGTGGTCAAACAGGACAACATTTTTTTCGGGCGTGTCATCAGAGAACCGACTCGAAGTGAAATAACGTGGCCCAGCTTACCTGTCAAACCCCGCAAAATGATAGGTGGTCCAACACGGAATATATTATTGCATTAAACGGTATTCCTGAGTCATCATACGTGAGCTATGTTGAAACAATTGTTCGCCCTAACATGAAAGATTGACCGAGAAAGGTACTGGAGACGTAAAAGTTGAAACGGTTTAGGAGATATATATATATATCTCATGCCACTTGCCGATATTGCGGGTTGGCTGTGATGGACATACGGTGCAACCAACTATGCTATGAGAAGTACATTAATAGTGCTCTGTGAAGATGACATGGTCCATTGGCGGAGGAATCACGAACTGATAGCAAACGTCTCCAATTTGTATACAGAATTATGCATGGTAACCACGGACTGTGGCTCGTTATTTCTACTCTATTTCCACTAGTTCTTAAATCGGACAAATCCACTGCCCTTAAATAAAAAATACGATTATATTGAAATACTAGAATTTGTGTCGGGATTGGAAGGGGGGGAGGGCTAAATTTTATATTATAATTGACCCCGGGGACCGCTTTCTTCAAAAGGCAAGCCGACGTGCAAAAACATCTCGGGATGTTGAGGGTCGCTGAGGGCGATCTGGGGAGGGGGTGGGGGGGGGGGGGCTATCGCGGCCACCGAACTGGTGGTCATATACCAGGGTTATGGATGGTCACGCTTCCGGAAACTGATGGGAGTGGGGGGGGAGGGGCGTCATAACAGCCATAACAACAGCCTCTGCCTCCTTGAATATATATATACATACGAATTTAAGAAGTTTTTGCTCCGCTAAAACGTATTTATACAGGGTTGCGTTAACTTCTCCACCGCGGAGGCGCCGGAGAATTACGTCAATTGTTACTCCGGCTCAAGAGCTGTCTCCCTCCTTCCGGCTGGACAAATCCAGGGTATAGGGCTGCTGTTTTTAAATTTTAGATAAACGGATCCTTGGGCTTTTCACACAAATCTGATGTGGTTGTTTTTTATTCCTCCCCTCAAAATGACCTACAGGACAATTTCTTAGCAGCGATTGAATAAACTTAATTTATTACGAGCGTTCCCTAGGGGTGACGGGTGTGACTTGTTTCACTGTGGATACCCAATTACACTGGGGAAGGCATCCCTCTCTGGGACTTCAGCGGTTTCCAGTGCAGTAGTTTTTCATCATCCGAAACTTTGTATTTGTATCCCAATGTATCCCCAGCCGAGCCAGAATGCCAAATCCCCAATGTCAAGGTAGTCACCTTGGATCGGTCTATTGAGCCAAACCGTCCGTTCAATTCCCTGCACTCTCCATTTGGCCGAGCGAAGTAGCGCCAAGTGTGACGGAGGGCTTCTGGTGCCCCTGAGAAGTCACGCTTGGGGCTTAGTGCAAACACACCGGGCATGCTTGCACAACAAGTTATCTCCCCGCCTCTGGTGAACATATGCATCTGACATTCACACCCCAAACCCAATTCCCGGGTCGGCAGAACACAATAGCGCCGACATGAAGGGCTATGGGGTGCTCCGGACCACCCCCACCCCACGCCAACCCACACATCCACACCTCCCTCGGCGCGAGATCCTGCCTACTCTCCAGCCTCTGGTGTTTTCACATCTTCCTGTGGATGCTACTCATCCGGGTGCAGCCAGCAAATCTCTCCGGAGCAGCAAGGGGCAAACACAATTCCTCGGGGGCTGTCTTATGGGTTCTCCTTGAGGTTAGGCCACTCCCCCTTCCCGCCCTCCGAGAGGACCCCTCACCTCCATGTGTTCTTCCCCCCCTCCGCCCCACCCCACCCTTACCCAGAGTTAGGTCACTCCACCTTTCCACTCTCCGATAGGAATCGAGCCTCCCCCTAATTGTATCCTCTCCCCGCCCCGTCCCGCCTCTCCCTGTACCCACTCCCCGCTCCGTCCCGCCTCTCCCTGTGCCCCCACCCTGCTCCGTCCCGCCTCTCCCTGTATCCCCTCCCCGCTCCGTCCCGCCTCTCCCTGTGTCCCCTCCCCGCTCCGTCCCGCCTCTCCCTGTGCCCCCACCCTGCTCCGTCCCGCCTCTCCCTGTACCCACTCCCCGCTCCGTCCCGCCTCTCCCTGTACCCACTCCCCGCTCCGTCCCGCCTCTCCCTGTGCCCGCTGTTGTGGTACCGGCACCATATAATGCTTCCTTGTGGTCAGTTGTTTGATTAAATACACTGAGTTCAGTTTAGTTTGTTTGTTGTCCAATTCTCATGTATATCTGTATATCTCATAAAAGGAACAAAAACAACACCCCCTCCCCGCTCCGTCCCGCCTCTTCCTGTGCCCCCTCCCCGCTCCGTCCCGCCTCTCCCTGTGCCCCCTGCCCGCTCCGTCCCGCCTCTTCCTGTGCCCCCTCCCCGCTCCGTCCCGCCTCTCCCTGTGCCCCCTCCCCGCTCCGTCCCGCCTCTCCCTGTGCCCCCTGCCCGCTCCGTCCCGCCTCTTCCTGTGCCCCCTCCCCACTCAGTCCCGCCTCTCCCTGTGTCCCCTCCCCGCTCCGTCCCGCCTCTCCCTGTGCCCCCTGCCCGCTCCGTCCCGCCTCTTCCTGTGCCCCCTCCCCACTACGTCCCGCCTCTCCCTGTGTCCCCTCCCCGCTCCGTCCCGCCTCTCCCTGTGCCCCCTACTCACTACGTCCCGCCTCTCCCTGTGCCCCCTCCCCGCTCCGTCCCGCCTCTACCTGTGCCCTCTCCCCGCTCCGTCCCGCCTCTCCCTGTGCCCTCTCCCAACTACGTCCCGCCTCTCCCTGTGCCCCCTCCCCGCTCCGTCCCGCCTCTCCCTGTGTCCCCACCCCGCTCCGTCCCGCCTCTCCCTGTGCCCCCTCCCCGCTCCGTCCCGCCTCTCCCTGTGCCCCATCCCCGCTCCGTCCCGCCTCTCCCTGTGCCCCCTCCCCACTTAGTCCCGCCTCTTCTTGTATCCTCTCCCCACTACGTCCCGCCTCTCCCTGTGCCCCCCTCCCCGCTCCGTCCCGCCTCTCCCTGTGCCCCATCCCCGCTCCGTCCCGCCTCTCCCTGTGTCCCCTCCCCACTCCGTCCCGCCTCTCCCTGTGCCCCATCCCCGCTCCGTCCCGCCTCTTCCTGTGCCCCCTCCCCACTCAGTCCCGCCTCTCCCTGTGTCCCCTCCCCGCTCCGTCCCGCCTCTCCCTGTGCCCCATCCCCGCTCCGTCCCGCCTCTCCCTGTGTCCCCTCCCCACTCCGTCCCGCCTCTCCCTGTGCCCCCTCCCCGCTCCGTCCCGCCTCTCCCTGTGCCCCCTCCCCACTACGTCCCGCCTCTTCCTGTGCCCCTCTCCCCGCTCCGTCCCGCCTCTCCCTGTGCCCCATCCCCGCTCCGTCCCGCCTCTCCCTGTGTCCCCTCCCCACTCCGTCCCGCCTCTCCCTGTGCCCCATCCCCGCTCCGTCCCGCCTCTTCCTGTGCCCCCTCCCCACTCAGTCCCGCCTCTTCCTGTATCCCCTCCCCACTACGTCCCGCCTCTCCCTGTGCCCCCTACCCGCTCCGTCCCGCCTCACCCTGTGCCCCCTACCCGCTACGTCCCGCCTCTCCCTGTGCCCCCCTCCCCGCTCCGTCCCGCCTCTCCCTGTGCCCCATCCCCGCTCCGTCCCGCCTCTTCTTGTGCCCCCTCCCCACTCAGTCCCGCCTCTTCCTGTATCCCCTCCCCACTACGTCCCGCCTCTCCCTGTGCCCCCTACCCGCTCCGTCCCGCCTCACCCTGTGCCCCCTACCCACTACATCCCGCCTCTCCCTGTGCCCTCTCCCCGCTCCGTCCCGCCTCTCCCTGTGTCCCCTCCCTGCTCAGTCCCGCCTCTCCCTGTGTCCCCTCCCCGCTCCGTCCCGCCTCTCCCTGTGTCCCCTCCCTGCTCCGTCCCGCCTCTCCCTGTGTCCCCTCCCTGCTCAGTCCCGCCTCTCCCTGTGTCCCCTCCCCGCTCCGTCCCGCCTCTCCCTGTGTCCCCTCCCTGCTCCGTCCCGCCTCTCCCTGTGTCCCCTCCCTGCTCCGTCCCGCCTCTCCCTGTGTCCCCTCCCCACTCCGTCCCGCCTCTCCCTGTGTCCCCTCCCTGCTCAGTCCCGCCTCTCCCTGTGTCCCCTCCCTGCTCCGTCCCGCCTCTCCCTGTGTCCCCTCCCCACTCCGTCCCGCCTCTCCCTGTGTCCCCTCCCAGCTCAGTCCCGCCTCTCCCTGTGTCCCCTCCCCGCTCCGTCCCGCCTCTCCCTCTATCCCCTCCCCACTCCGTCCCGCCTCTCCCTGTGTCCCCTCCCCGCTCCGTCCCGCCTCTCCCTGTATCCCCTCCCTGCTCCGTCCCGCCTCTCCCTGGGCCCCCTCCCCGCTCCGTCCCGCCTCTCCCTGTGTCCCCTCCCCGCTCAGTCCCGCCTCTCCCTGTATCCCCCACCCGCTCCGTCCCGCCTCTCTCTGTGTCCCCTCCCCACTCCGTCCCGCCTCTTCCTGTGCCCCCTCCCCGCTCCGTCCCGCCTCTGCCTGTATCCCCTCCCCGCTCCGTCCCGCCTATCCCTGTGCCCCCTCCCCGCTCCGTCCCGCCTCTCCCTGTGTCCCCTCCCCGCTCAGTCCCGCCTCTCCCTGTATCCCCCACCCGCTCCGTCCCGCCTCTCCCTGTGTCCCCTCCCCGCTCAGTCCCGCCTCTCCCTGTGTCCCCTCCCCGCTCAGTCCCGCCTCTCCCTGTATCCCCCACCCGCTCCGTCCCGCCTCTCCCTGTGCCCCCTTCCCACTCCGACCCGCCTCTCCCTGTGTCCCCTCCCCACTCCGTCCCGCCTCTCCCTGTGTCCCCTCCCCACTCCGTCCCGCCTCTCCCTGTGCCCCCTCCCCGCTCCGTTCCGCCTCTCCCTGTGTCCCCTCCCCGCTCAGTCCCGCCTCTCCCTGTATCCCCCACCCGCTCCGTCCCGCCTCTCCCTGTGTCCCCTCCCCGCTCAGTCCCGCCTCTCCCTGTGTCCCCCACCCGCTCCGTCCCGCCTCTCCCTGTGCCCCCTTTCCCACTCCGACCCGCCTCTCCCTGTGTCCCCTCCCCACTCCGTCCCGCCTCTCCCTGTGTCCCCTCCCCACTCCGTCTCGCCTCTCCCTGTGTCCCCTCCCCGCTCCGTCCCGCCTCTCCCTGTGCCCCCCCCCCCACTCACTCCCGCCTCTCCCTGTGTCCCCTCCTCGCTCCGTCCCGCCTCTCCCTGTGTCCCCTGCCCACTCCGACCCGCCTCTCCCTGTGCCCCCTCCCCGCTCCGTCCCGCCCCTCCCTGTGCCCCCTGCCCGCTCCGTCCCGCCTCTTCCTGTACCCCCTCCCCGCTCCGTCCCGCCTCTCCCTGTGTCCCCTCCCCGCTCCGTCCCGCCTCTGCCTGTGCCCCCTCCCCGCTCTGTCCCGCCTCTCCCTGTGCGCGCCCCCCCAATTACTCCCGCCTCTTCCTGTATCCCCACCCTGCTCCGTCCCGCCTCTCCATGTGTCTCCTCCCCGCTCCGTCCCGCCTCTCCCTGTGTCGCCTCCCCACTCAGTCCCGCCTCTTCCTGTGCCCTCTCCCCGCTCCGTCCCGCCTCTCCCTGTGTCCCCTCCCCATTCAGTCCCGCCTCTTCCTGTATCCCCTCCCCATTCCGTCCCGCCTCTCCCTGTGCCCCCTCCCCGCTCCGTCCCGCCTCTCCCTGTGTCCCCTCCCCACTCAGTCCCGCCTCTCCCTGTGTCCCCTCCCCGCTCCGTCCCGCCCCTCCCTGTGTCCCCTCCCCGCTCCGTCCCGCCTCTCCCTGTGTCCCCTCCCCGCTCCGTCCCGCCTCTCCCTGTGCCCCCTGCCCACTCCGTCCCGCCTCTCCCTGTGTCCCCTCCCCGCTCCGTCCCGCCTCTCCCTGTGTCCCCTCCCGCTCCGTCCCGCCTCTCCCTGTGCCCCATCCTCGCTCCGTCCCGCCTCTCCCTGTGTCCCCTCCCCGCTCCGTCTCGCCTCTCCCTGTGTCCCCTCCCGCTCCGTCCCGCCTCTCCCTGTGTCCCCTCCCGCTCCGTCCCGCCTCTTCCTGTGTCCCCTCCCGCTCCGTCCCGCCTCTCCCTGTGTCCCCTCCCCGCTCCGTCCCGCCTCTCCCTGTGTCCCCTCCCGCTCCGTCCCGCCTCTCCCTGTGCCCCATCCTCGCTCCGTCCCGCCTCTCCCTGTGCCCCCTGCCCACTCCGTCCCGCCTCTCCCTGTGTCCCCTCCCCGCTCCGTCCCGCCTCTCCCTGTGTCCCCTCCCGCTCCGTCCCGCCTCTCCCTGTGTCCCCTCCCGCTCCGTCCCGCCTCTCCCTGTGTCACCTCCCCGCTCCGTCCCGCCTCTTCCTGTGCCTCTCCCCGCTCCGTCCCGCCTCTCCCTGTGCCCCCTCCCCACTCAGTCCCGCCTCTCCCTGTGTCCCCTCCCCGCTCCGCCCCGCCTCTTCCTGTGCCTCTCCCCGCTCCGTCCCGCCTCTCCCTGTGTCCCCTCCCCACTCAGTCCCGCCTCTTCCTGTAGCCCCACCCCGCTCCGTCCCGCCTCTCCCTGTGCCCCCTCCCCACGCAGTCCCGCCTCTTCCTGTGCCCCCTGCCCGCTCCGTCCCGCCTCTCCCTGTGCCCCCTCCCCGCTCCCTCCCGCCTCTCCCTGTGTCACCTCCCCGCTCCGTCCCGCCTCTCCCTGTGTCCCCTCCCCACGCAGTCCCGCCTCTCCCTGTGTCCCCTCCCCGCTCCGTCCCGCCTCTCCCTGTGTCCCCTCCCCGCTCCGTCCCGCCTCTCCCTGTGCCCCTTTCCCGCTCCGTCCCGCCTCTCCCTGTGTCCCCTTCCCACGCAGTCCTGCCTCTCCCTGTGTCCCCTCCCCGCTCCGTCCCGCCTCTCCCTGTGTCCCCTCCCCGCTCCGTCCCGCCTCTCCCTGTGCCCCCTCCCCGCTCTGTCCCACCTCGCCCTGCGTCCCCTCCCCACCCCGTCCCGCCTCTCCTTGTGTCCCCTCCCCGCCCCGTCCCGCCTCTCCCTGTGTCCCCACCCCGCCCCGTCCCGCCTCTCCCTGTGTCCCCTCCCCGCTCCGTCCCGCCTCTCCCTGTGTCCCCTCCCCGCTCCGTCCCGCCTCTCCCTGTGTCCCCTCCCCGCTCCGTCCCGCCTCTCCCTGTGTCCCCTCCCCGCTCCCTCCCGCCTCTCCCTGTGTCCCCTCCCCGCCCCGTCCCGCCTCTCCCTGTGTCCCCTCCCCGCTCCGTCCCGCCTCTCCCTGTGCCCCCTTCCCGCTCCGTCCCGCCTCTTCCTGTGCCCCCTCCCCACTACGTCCCGCCTCTCCCTGTGTCCCCTCCCCGCTCCGTCCCGCCTCTCCCTGTGCCCCCTACCCACTACGTCCCGCCTCTCCCTGTGCCCCCTCCCCGCTCCGTCCCGCCTCTACCTGTGCCCTCTCCCCGCTCCGTCCCGCCTCTCCCTGTGCCCTCTCCCAACTACGTCCCGCCTCTCCCTGTGCCCCCTCCCCGCTCCGTCCCGCCTCTCCCTGTGTCCCCACCCCGCTCCGTCCCGCCTCTCCCTGTGCCCCCTCCCCGCTCCGTCCCGCCTCTCCCTGTGCCCCATCCCCGCTCCGTCCCGCCTCTCCCTGTGCCCCCTCCCCACTTAGTCCCGCCTCTTCTTGTATCCTCTCCCCACTACGTCCCGCCTCTCCCTGTGCCCCCCTCCCCGCTCCGTCCCGCCTCTCCCTGTGCCCCATCCCCGCTCCGTCCCGCCTCTCCCTGTGTCCCCTCCCCACTCCGTCCCGCCTCTCCCTGTGCCCCATCCCCGCTCCGTCCCGCCTCTTCCTGTGCCCCCTCCCCACTCAGTCCCGCCTCTCCCTGTGTCCCCTCCCCGCTCCGTCCCGCCTCTCCCTGTGCCCCATCCCCGCTCCGTCCCGCCTCTCCCTGTGTCCCCTCCCCACTCCGTCCCGCCTCTCCCTGTGCCCCCTCCCCGCTCCGTCCCGCCTCTCCCTGTGCCCCCTCCCCACTACGTCCCGCCTCTTCCTGTGCCCCTCTCCCCGCTCCGTCCCGCCTCTCCCTGTGCCCCATCCCCGCTCCGTCCCGCCTCTCCCTGTGTCCCCTCCCCACTCCGTCCCGCCTCTCCCTGTGCCCCATCCCCGCTCCGTCCCGCCTCTTCCTGTGCCCCCTCCCCACTCAGTCCCGCCTCTTCCTGTATCCCCTCCCCACTACGTCCCGCCTCTCCCTGTGCCCCCTACCCGCTCCGTCCCGCCTCACCCTGTGCCCCCTACCCGCTACGTCCCGCCTCTCCCTGTGCCCCCCTCCCCGCTCCGTCCCGCCTCTCCCTGTGCCCCATCCCCGCTCCGTCCCGCCTCTTCTTGTGCCCCCTCCCCACTCAGTCCCGCCTCTTCCTGTATCCCCTCCCCACTACGTCCCGCCTCTCCCTGTGCCCCCTACCCGCTCCGTCCCGCCTCACCCTGTGCCCCCTACCCACTACATCCCGCCTCTCCCTGTGCCCTCTCCCCGCTCCGTCCCGCCTCTCCCTGTGTCCCCTCCCTGCTCAGTCCCGCCTCTCCCTGTGTCCCCTCCCCGCTCCGTCCCGCCTCTCCCTGTGTCCCCTCCCTGCTCCGTCCCGCCTCTCCCTGTGTCCCCTCCCTGCTCAGTCCCGCCTCTCCCTGTGTCCCCTCCCCGCTCCGTCCCGCCTCTCCCTGTGTCCCCTCCCTGCTCCGTCCCGCCTCTCCCTGTATCCCTTCCCTGCTCAGTCCCGCCTCTCCCTGTGTCCCCTCCCCGCTCCGTCCCGCCTCTCCCTGTGTCCCCTCCCTGCTCCGTCCCGCCTCTCCCTGTGTCCCCTCCCCACTCCGTCCCGCCTCTCCCTGTGTCCCCTCCCTGCTCAGTCCCGCCTCTCCCTGTGTCCCCTCCCTGCTCCGTCCCGCCTCTCCCTGTGTCCCCTCCCCACTCCGTCCCGCCTCTCCCTGTGTCCCCTCCCAGCTCAGTCCCGCCTCTCCCTGTGTCCCCTCCCCGCTCCGTCCCGCCTCTCCCTCTATCCCCTCCCCACTCCGTCCCGCCTCTCCCTGTGTCCCCTCCCCGCTCCGTCCCGCCTCTCCCTGTATCCCCTCCCTGCTCCGTCCCGCCTCTCCCTGTGCCCCCTCCCCGCTCCGTCCCGCCTCTCCCTGTGTCCCCTCCCCGCTCAGTCCCGCCTCTCCCTGTATCCCCCACCCGCTCCGTCCCGCCTCTCTCTGTGTCCCCTCCCCACTCCGTCCCGCCTCTTACTGTGCCCCCTCCCCGCTCCGTCCCGCCTCTGCCTGTATCCCCTCCCCGCTCCGTCCCGCCTATCCCTGTGCCCCCTCCCCGCTCCGTCCCGCCTCTCCCTGTGTCCCCTCCCCGCTCAGTCCCGCCTCTCCCTGTATCCCCCACCCGCTCCGTCCCGCCACTCCCTGTGTCCCCTCCCCGCTCAGTCCCGCCTCTCCCTGTGTCCCCTCCCCGCTCAGTCCCGCCTCTCCCTGTATCCCCCACCCGCTCCGTCCCGCCTCTCCCTGTGCCCCCTTCCCACTCCGACCCGCCTCTCCCTGTGTCCCCTCCCCACTCCGTCCCGCCTCTCCCTGTGTCCCCTCCCCACTCCGTCCCGCCTCTCCCTGTGCCCCCTCCCCGCTCCGTTCCGCCTCTCCCTGTGTCCCCTCCCCGCTCAGTCCCGCCTCTCCCTGTATCCCCCACCCGCTCCGTCCCGCCTCTCCCTGTGTCCCCTCCCCGCTCAGTCCCGCCTCTCCCTGTGTCCCCCACCCGCTCCGTCCCGCCTCTCCCTGTGCCCCCTTTCCCACTCCGACCCGCCTCTCCCTGTGTCCCCTCCCCACTCCGTCCCGCCTCTCCCTGTGTCCCCTCCCCACTCCGTCCCGCCTCTCCCTGTGTCCCCTCCCCGCTCCGTCCCGCCTCTCCCTGTGCCCCCCCCCCCACTCACTCCCGCCTCTCCCTGTGTCCCCTCCTCGCTCCGTCCCGCCTCTCCCTGTGTCCCCTGCCCACTCCGACCCGCCTCTCCCTGTGCCCCCTCCCCGCTCCGTCCCGCCCCTCCCTGTGCCCCCTGCCCGCTCCGTCCCGCCTCTTCCTGTACCCCCTCCCCGCTCCGTCCCGCCTCTCCCTGTGTCCCCTCCCCGCTCCGTCCCGCCTCTGCCTGTGCCCCCTCCCCGCTCTGTCCCGCCTCTCCCTGTGCGCGCCCCCCCAATTACTCCCGCCTCTTCCTGTATCCCCACCCTGCTCCGTCCCGCCTCTCCATGTGTCTCCTCCCCGCTCCGTCCCGCCGCTCCCTGTGTCGCCTCCCCACTCAGTCCCGCCTCTTCCTGTGCCCTCTCCCCGCTCCGTCCCGCCTCTCCCTGTGTCCCCTCCCCATTCAGTCCCGCCTCTTCCTGTATCCCCTCCCCACTCCGTCCCGCCTCTCCCTGTGCCCCCTCCCCGCTCCGTCCCGCCTCTCCCTGTGTCCCCTCCCCACTCAGTCCCGCCTCTCCCTGTGTCCCCTCCCCGCTCCGTCCCGCCCCTCCCTGTGTCCCCTCCCCGCTCCGTCCCGCCTCTCCCTGTGTCCCCTCCCCGCTCCGTCCCGCCTCTCCCTGTGCCCCCTGCCCACTCCGTCCCGCCTCTCCCTGTGTCCCCTCCCCGCTCCGTCCCGCCTCTCCCTGTGTCCCCTCCCGCTCCGTCCCGCCTCTCCCTGTGCCCCATCCTCGCTCCGTCCCGCCTCTCCCTGTGCCCCCTGCCCACTCCGTCCCGCCTCTCCCTGTGTCCCCTCCCCGCTCCGTCTCGCCTCTCCCTGTGTCCCCTCCCGCTCCGTCCCGCCTCTCCCTGTGTCCCCTCCCGCTCCGTCCCGCCTCTTCCTGTGTCCCCTCCCGCTCCGTCCCGCCTCTCCCTGTGTCCCCTCCCCGCTCCGTCCCGCCTCTCCCTGTGTCCCCTCCCGCTCCGTCCCGCCTCTCCCTGTGCCCCATCCTCGCTCCGTCCCGCCTCTCCCTGTGCCCCCTGCCCACTCCGTCCCGCCTCTCCCTGTGTCCCCTCCCCGCTCCGTCCCGCCTCTCCCTGTGTCCCCTCCCGCTCCGTCCCGCCTCTCCCTGTGTCCCCTCCCGCTCCGTTCCGCCTCTCCCTGTGTCACCTCCCCGCTCCGTCCCGCCTCTTCCTGTGCCTCTCCCCGCTCCGTCCCGCCTCTCCCTGTGCCCCCTCCCCACTCAGTCCCGCCTCTCCCTGTGTCCCCTCCCCGCTCCGCCCCGCCTCTTCCTGTGCCTCTCCCCGCTCCGTCCCGCCTCTCCCTGTGTCCCCTCCCCACTCAGTCCCGCCTCTTCCTGTAGCCCCACCCCGCTCCGTCCCGCCTCTCCCTGTGCCCCCTCCCCACGCAGTCCCGCCTCTTCCTGTGCCCCCTGCCCGCTCCGTCCCGCCTCTCCCTGTGCCCCCTCCCCGCTCCCTCCCGCCTCTCCCTGTGTCACCTCCCCGCTCCGTCCCGCCTCTCCCTGTGTCCCCTCCCCACGCAGTCCCGCCTCTCCCTGTGTCCCCTCCCCGCTCCGTCCCGCCTCTCCCTGTGTCCCCTCCCCGCTCCGTCCCGCCTCTCCCTGTGCCCCTTTCCCGCTCCGTCCCGCCTCTCCCTGTGTCCCCTTCCCACGCAGTCCTGCCTCTCCCTGTGTCCCCTCCCCGCTCCGTCCCGCCTCTCCCTGTGTCCCCTCCCCGCTCCGTCCCGCCTCTCCCTGTGCCCCCTCCCCGCTCCCTCCCGCCTCTCCCTGTGTCACCTCCCCGCTCCGTCCCGCCTCTCCCTGTGTCCCCTCCCCACGCAGTCCCGCCTCTCCCTGTGTCCCCTCCCCGCTCCGTCCCGCCTCTCCCTGTGTCCCCTCCCCGCTCCGTCCCGCCTCTCCCTGTGCCCCTTTCCCGCTCCGTCCCGCCTCTCCCTGTGTCCCCTTCCCACGCAGTCCTGCCTCTCCCTGTGTCCCCTCCCCGCTCCGTCCCGCCTCTCCCTGTGTCCCCTCCCCGCTCCGTCCCGCCTCTCCCTGTGCCCCCTCCCCGCTCTGTCCCACCTCGCCCTGCGTCCCCTCCCCACCCCGTCCCGCCTCTCCTTGTGTCCCCTCCCCGCCCCGTCCCGCCTCTCCCTGTGTCCCCTCCCCGCTCCGTCCCGCCTCTCCCTGTGTCCCCTCCCCGCTCCGTCCCGCCTCTCCCTGTGTCCCCTCCCCGCTCCGTCCCGCCTCTCCCTGTGTCCCCTCCCCGCTCCGTCCCGCCTCTGCCTGTGTCCCCTCCCTGCTCAGTCCCGCCTCTCCCTGTGTCTCCTCCCCGCTCAGTCCCGCCTCTTCCTGTATCCCCACCCCCTGCTCCATCCCGGCTCTTCCTATATCCCCACCCCCTGCTCCGTCCCGCCTCTCCCTGTGTGCCGCGTGCCCTTGCCTTGGCCTACTCGTCCCTCTGGCCTTGTTGGCTGCATCCCGGGCCACAATTCACCGCGTGCAATCGCATCTCCACTCTCTCTCTCGAGTCCCTCTTCCCCCAAACCCAGCGTCCACACCCACACACCAACCCCCTCCTCGCCCTGACCTATCAGATCACACTTCTTCACTGCCTAACTCAGCGTCTGTCTGGTTTATTCAACCACCTCCTCCACCACGCCGTCCCCTCTCTGTACACAGCATCTGGGTGGCGCAGATTGCGGGCGTGCAGGCGGCGTAGTCAGCTCCCTACATACCAGCCTGCCTCCTCTCCTCCTCCTCCTCCTCCTCCTCCTCCTCCTCTTCCTCCACGCCACCATGCATCCAGCCTGCAGAGACCTGCAAGCGCCCAGCTGGCCACTGCCAGGATAGACCCGCGCCTCTCTTACTCTGTCTCTCTCTCTTCACGGCGGGTGTAGCGGGTGACCTATCCACAACCCGGGCAAAGTGACCGCCGACTGACAACCCCGTCGGCCCCGGATGCCCCCCGCGCCCGTCTCCGCCACAGACCCACGGGGCAGGATGAAGAAAGGAGATATACCGCTGTCGGCTATTGGACACCTGATCTCCCGAGGGTGAATGTGAATTCTGCCTGGGATCGGATTGGACCACTGTAGATAGAAGGCACTGCCTGGACCTAGCAGTCCTAGCGCAACCCACAGACCTGAACTGCTGGGACGCTGTACACCCACCGACCCCCAGAAGAGGTGAGACACCACGTCTCACGCACATTCAAGGCATTGTCTTCAGTGGATTTTATTTTTAAGTCAATCTCCAAAAATGTTGTCTACATATATATCTTCAAATAGCCTGGCACTCTAGCATTTCGTTCTTGTGGATGTTGACCTCATCGCGGGCTGCCGTCGACGAGGATACACCACACGGCGAAAATCTGCTCCGGTGAAGGTAAATACATTGAAGCTATAAACTATGTCAGGATTAAACGTTTGTCACGTATAGAATGATCTATTGTTATCACTTAATTATCACTGAAATTTATTTCAGTGATAATTAATAACTACACACAAATCCGTGACGTAGTGCACGCAGCTTCCATTTTACGGTGAACTGTCATGCAAAAATTACCTTTTGGTAGGTTTCCCACGAATGTATTAAGCAAATATTACAGTCGTGTTCAGTGAGAATGACCTTTCATCTCACTATCCCAGGAAACATGTTTAACTAGCTTTAATTGCCCATGGTGGGCGTCAAGTAGGCAGCGGCCTCTGTCGACGAATTAGGATGATTGAGAGTGAAATAAGCTTCCCTTTGGGGATTAATATCAGATGAAATAGGCAGTGAATTGGCCAGTCAATGCGAACTACTTAACTAATAGGGGTTATAGTGTGTTACTGTTTCCCATGGCCCCACATGCTCATAATATAGGCCGACACAGGATGAGGGTGTACACTAATGGTGTACACTGGGGGAGGCGTACATATACAATGATCATGAGCAGGCCTACGGTGTACAATGGGGAGGTGTACACATACAATTATCATGAACAAGCCTACGGTGTACAGGGGGGGAGGGGTGTACACATACAATGATTGATCATTAACAGGCCTAAGGTGTACACAGGTATTTGTACGCCTCACGACCGACGCGGACGGCAGCCAGCGATGGCAAATCGTTCGGTCGTCCCAACGCGCGTGAGTAAATATTGCCATACGGGCGCTAGTGAAGGGGGCCAAGCAAGTGGCCATTGTGATCAATGGCAAAACAGTATGGACTTTAAAAGTTTTATCGCGAGAGGACGGAGCGAAGGGAGGGTGGGGGTGGGTGGCGGACGGTGGGCGGCTGGGGCGGGTGGAAAGGGACGGAGAGATCTCGGGGAAAGGGTGTAACCATGGCGACCGGAGGGGGATGCGGCGAAGAACTAGAGCAATGGCAGTAACAGATCTAAAACCGATCGAGCCCTAGCGCTGGTGGTAAAGTCATTAGTTAAAAGTGAGACGCACTCTAGAGAAGACGAAAATGCATTATCGCCCCTCAGCGGCTAGATAAATGTCAAGGATTAGCTCCAAGAATTAACATTTGTTGGTAAAATTATGGAAACTGGTCAAGCTGTTAACAAAATAATTAAAATAGAAGAAACAATACCAGCAGCGTAATAATTATAATATATCTTACTATAAGATGCTAAGAAAGGCTTCAATTAATTTCAAATTTACTTCAGTGGAATAAATGCACGATCAACAAAATTAGAATGATAAGAGGCCTCATGAGGGACATCAACTAAATTAATTTGAATAAGTGGTTTGAATTTGAATTAAAGTGACTCGTACAGCAATATTTTCCTCGAGAAAGTGAATTTGTTTTTGACTGAAAATAATGTATTTATATTCTCAGCATATAAGTTAACATATATTATATGCAATAACATTCACAGTCCGTGTGTCTAGAACCGTTATTCAAAAAAATATTTCGAAAATCATAAAGTCGGTGAAAAATTGCTGTATAATAATATTTGAAGTAAATAAGTGAATTCTAGCCAATTAGTAATTTCATAATATTGCCTCCAACGTAGAGACCATATTATTAGCATACAAAT
Organism: Arenicola marina; assembly: GCA_964019135.1. Taxonomy (NCBI): domain Eukaryota; kingdom Metazoa; phylum Annelida; class Polychaeta; family Arenicolidae; genus Arenicola; species Arenicola marina. The sequence goes on from OZ025248.1 coordinate 37,908,477, forward strand.
ATAAAGACGTGCACGGGCTGAATACAGTACACCACAAAATGGCAAAGGTATCATGAAGCTCCCCGCTGCTCTCGTCCGGGGGAAAATTTCAAGTTTCTAGAAAACCGGTCAAATCAGCTGTAATTTCCTGCAACATTATAATTTTCAAGAATAAAACTATAAAGAGCTCTGTGTATTTAATACAGAAAATTACTTATTGCATCATTTAAAAAAAGTCATAATTGAGAGGGAACTCTTTTCTTTGTTGCCTGATATCGCATGTTATTAGCCTTAGGCTTGAAAAAAGCGTCTTCTTGAAAAACGGTCAAATCGGCTGTAATTTCTTGCAACATTATAATGTTTAAGAATAAAAGTCATAATTGTAATCAAGGAATCCCTGCGACAATGACCCCAAGAATTGGTCTGTAGTAGTGTGCGCCGCTCTTCTAACTGGTTGGTTCGGCAAACTTCTCGCATTGTCTGCCATTCCTCACAAGGAAGTCATGCGCGACGCAGAACCAGAACAAAGTATTGATGTTTTCTTTAATTAAGCGAGATATTTACCAGGGTTTTATGAACGACAATTTTGACTGTTATTTTAATATTCTGGAACAAAGTTTTATCTTTTTTTATGGAGTTAAGACGTTGTGACGGTAAGAACAGAACAAGGAAAGGATTGAAAAGGTTTTACCACGGGGCAGGTCACCTGCAGGCGTTGGTCATATGACGCATCGGCAGCAATTGGCGTTATCTGGCAGGACGCTCCGTTATTTAGCTTAGGGAGTTAGCTTTGAGGGGCTAGCTCAGCCCATTGTTACAACCCATTGTACGCCCCCCCCCCCACCGCCCCCGACCCCCGTCTGTTCCTGCGCCAGCTCTCATAGGCCTCGAGGAGCTTCCCGCGTTGGCCGCCAGGGCTACACTTTGGTTTTAGTCTAAACTTTCGTAGATGTCGCACAAGCCCTACCCATACACCACATGTACGTCTCCCCACATTACCTTGGTTACGTCAAATCGAAAAGAAAAATGCACACGAAGCCGTACGGAGCCTGGCAAACCCAATCTCCATCGACGTGAAGCGATTGTTCAAGTCGTTTTTTTTGTGTCCCTACAACGCTTCCCAAGTGAGCCCCGAGCAAATTCAACTCCAGTAGTTAGCGGAATCAGTGTTTTATTGTGCCCCACGTCCTCTGCGCAGGGAATGCGGACAATGCGAGCCAGTGTAGCCGTAGTTAGTTTCGGTATTTTCTGACGTGAGCCGCTCGGTGCTCATGCAATTGGATGAACGGCAACCAAGGCGACCAGCTCTGCTACAACCTTAGTTACGGCGCAACCGGATGTGTGGTTACTTCACAAGTGGTCAGCTCGCAGTTCGCAGTAAGAACGCGACAGGGAAAAAAATCACAAACAAATTTGCGCACTTATTTAACACGGTTAACAACCGTGCCTCGCAGCACATCTCGTGAGATCTCAGACAAGAATTTACTTTGTTACAAAGAAGACAATGCCCTAGGCCAACAGCTGCTTCGTCACTCTCTGCCTTCGACTCACTCCGCTAGGGCTCCATTATATCTCTGTTGTCGCCTACGTCCTCAAAGTATTTTCACACTCATTCGCCAGGGCGGCGCTGCGCAAATCAATAGGAAAAATGCGTCGCGCATTTCTACAAATTGGTGCTGGGACCCAGCCTAAGCCTAATAACACATGAAATGAGGTGATGAAAAGAAAGAGTTCTGTCACAATTATAACTTTTTCGAAGGGTACAAGATATTTTTTGCTGTATTAAATACACAAAGCTCGTTATTTTTATGTTTTATTCTTGAAAATTATATCTTTGCAAGAAATTATCGCTGCTTCGCCTGACATCGGCTGGTTGCCCGTGGTTACGTGATACATGGCGGCCGATAAACCTTTTTTGGGTAAAAATATCAATCATGTGACCAGCGATCTGCGGCAGAGAACCAGGGGGATTGTGTGTATGATTGGGTAGCGATACAAAGTCAGATGGCCTCTCAGTTCTCTCGGTATTGTACCACAATATGGTTTGCTTTTAAAGCACGTAAGTTCATCTAAAGAGCAGTTCGTCGGAGTAGTCTAGGGATGAATCATTATTGGATCAATGGCTAATGGCGTCACAGTTGTAGTGGGCAAAGTTGGAGGGATAGAGAACCACGGTGCAATCTGTCTTGTGGCAATAAATGAGAGGGTTATGGGAACAAATAAGGAGACATTACACGGTTTCCCTCTACACCTTTGGAATGAGGTCTTGGGGCCCCACTACTCCTTCGGAAGGACGACGTGGGATCACCCTACTCTTCTAGACAGGGGACATGGTGTCTCCTATTTTTTTGGAAGGAGGATGTATGGTCCCTCTACGCATTCGAAGTCACCCGACTTTCTTGTAAAGAGGACGCGGGCTACTTATTTTGAAGGAGGGTCACTCTATTGTTTTAGAAGAAAAACGTGGGATTTCCCTACTCTTTTGGAAAGATGACATGGGGTTCCCTACTCTTTTGCAAGGGGGCGCGAGGTTCTCCTATGTTTTAGAAGAACGACGCGAGATCCTGATCGGTCTTTTGAAAGCGAGTTAAATTGACCTGAGTGAATCACCAGTAAACTAACTGTAGCGATAGGTTTATAAAAACCAAACCATTATGCTACTAGCAGATTAAAACGGAGTCCTGCGGTGTGAGAAATGGAGCACTCCTTGCAAGCGTACGAAGGCTATTTTGTATGATCCCCATAGACCTTAGTTTAACAAAACTAGGTGTTCACCATAGACCTTATTGTAACAACACATACGGTGGCCCTTGCCCCTTCGTGTTACAACGCAAAGTGTTCACCATAAAAACTCATGTCACTCAGCTAAAAGCGACTTTATAAAGGTGGCGCACGCCCCCCCCCCCCCCCACCCTCCTCACTCGACTCGGGACACTCAATGAATACCCTGCCTTTGGCATCACCTACCCCACCTCCCCCACACACACCCACCTCCCATCCCACAAGGTCCCTTCTAATGGACGAAACAGCAGAAAAGAAGCCAGTTCCTCACCTATGGCCCCGGAGCCTGACCTGCATCAGTGCCACCTCATACCGGCATCTCGCTCAATATAATCCTGAGGCCGCGCTCTGCCTGGCCGAGGGAATTAAAGAACTATCTGGCATAGCTTGTTAAAGCTAAGTGGATCCTAATATCTGGCAAAGCTTATTAAAGCTAAGTGGATTATAATACCTGGCACATCTTGTTAAAGCTAAGTGGATCATAATAAAGCTAAATGGATCATAATATCTGGCATAGCTTGTTAAAGCTAAGTGGATCATAATAAAGCTAAGTGAATCATAATATCTGGCATAGCTTGTTAAAGCTAAGTGGATCATAATATCTGGCATAGCTTGTTAAAGCTAAGTGGATCATAATATCTGGCATAGCTTGTTAAAGCTAAGTGGATCATAATAAATCTAAGTCGATCATAATAAATCTAAGTCTATCATAATAAAGCTAAGTGGATCATAATAAAGCTAAGTGGATCATAATAAAGCTAAGGGGATCATAATAATGCTAAGTGGATCATAATATCTGGCATAGCTTGTTAAACTAAGTGGATCATAATACCTGGTATAGCTTGTTACAGCTAAGTGGATCATAATACCCGGTATAGCTTGTTGAAGCTAAGTGGATCATAATACCTGGCATAGCTTGTTGAAGCTAAGTGGATCATAATAAAGCTAAGTGGATCATAATATCTGGCATAGCTTGTTAAAGCTAAGTGGATCATAATAAAGCTAAGTGGATCATAATATCTGGCATAGCTTTTTAAAGCTAAGTGGATCATAATAAAGCTAAGTGGATCATAATATCTGGCATAGCTTGTTAAACTAAGTGGATCATAATACCTGGTATAGTTTGTTAAAGCTAAGTGGATCATAATAAAGCTAAGTGGATCATAATATCTGGCATAGCTTGTTAAACTAAGTGGATCATAATACCTGGTATAGCTTGTTAAAGCTAAGTGGATCATAATAAAGCTAAGTGGATCATAATATTTGGCATAGCTTGTTAAAGCTAAGTGGATCATAATAAAGCCATATGGATCATAATATCTGGCATAGCTTGTTAAAGCTAAGTGGATCATGATACCTGGTATAGCTTGTTAAAGCTAAGTGGATCATAATAAAGCTAAGTGGATAATAATACCTGGCATAGCTAAGTGGATCATAATACCTGGTATAGCTTGTTAAAGCTAAGTGGATCATGATATCTGGCATAGCGTGTTAAAGCTAAGTGGATCATAATATCTGGCATAGCGTGTTAAAGCTAAGTGGATCATAATATCTGGCATAGCGTGTTAAAGCTAAGTGGGGTGTAATATCTAGCATTACTTTGCTACACGGTAAGTACGGAATAACATCTAGCAAATCTTGCTAAAGATCAGTGATGAAAACCTAGGGGAACATGGGGCAAAATGACCCATTGGGGTCAAATGGCCCACCACAATATCGCGCACTTGCGGTGCTGCCACATGTGTTGAAGCGTTTTATATTTATTCCTGTTTGCTACGTGATACCTTAACAAATCTACATGGGCGCTGAAGCAGACAGCTGACCTTCGTTACCGAAGTAAAAGATTCTGGGCTGTTTCCATCTATGGTAAACACTGGAAGAAAGTAGAGCTCAGTGGATACTAGCTTGGGGGAAATTTTTTATAAATTAACACGATCAAAGATAAGTCCAAGTCAAACCCCAAACGTAATTCAGAGGCGGAATATACTGCGCCGCATTTGTCATACACCGGTCAAATGTTAAGGTTACTAACAGGGGCAAAATGACCCACGCTGTCCGGGGCAAAATGACCCAGTGGGCCGTTTTACTCCCATCCAATTGAATATGTATACTCTAACAGAAACGATTATCTTTAGCAAACTGGATGATATGTCCACTGAATCGGAACATCTTTGATGATCATGAATATGCTTGAAGAAGAAAACGATTTGCGTCACAGGGAGCTTGAAGAAGGGAGAGTTGTGCGCCCCTCGGAGCCGGATACGTTGATTGAGGCAGAGCCAGGCGGCACGCGACATCGTGTCTCCATTCGATACATGCAGATCGTCAGGATAAAACGCAGATGGGGAGGGGTGGGGGGGGGGGGCACGATTATACAAATCTGGTAGGGGGGTTCCGCGGGTGCCTTGATGCCAGAGAGAGCGGATATTTGCGATGAAAAAGATACCCATATAGAGCGGATACTTATGATAAAGATACCAATATAGAGCGAATATTTTAAAACTTGCGATCGTGGGAGTGGGGGGGGGGGGTGGCTTTGAAACTGTGCGTTCATGGGGCGGATTTTGGCGGCTTTACCCCGGAACCCCCCCACACCCAGCAATGTATTTTTTACCCCCTCTCCCTAAATCCGGGGGGCCGGTTTCAGGGTCGGATTCAGATATGCTGGATAGGGGACCGGTAAAGGGTATAAATTGTGTTTAAAACATGTTTTTTGTGCTAGTAAAAATTCTGTTCGTGTCACTCACATGTATCCAAGCTATGTTATTGACAATACTACTGTTGTCAGTTTACTAAAATTTGGCTCTTTTTATAGCCATACTTGTCCTCCAAAAAATACAAAGAAAGTTAAGGTGGTCATTTTGCCCCATGTTTCCCTACCTACCATAGTTTGTGCCCTGGCGTGGTATAAAACCAGAACAGGGAGTTTTTTTTCACGCGAGACGGAGCCGTGTCCCGTAATTTGGACAGGAGAGGCACTAGAGACAGCCGAAGCACTAGATACGCACTGTGTCGCCCCCTGGTGTCTCTCTCTCGCGACAATGGCGGCGCTTTGCCCGCCAGAGGGCGTATCTGGGAGGCGACGTCACCCACGCACAGTGCTCTCATCATTCACACCTTTGCTGTGTCCCTCCACCCCCCCCCTCCCCCATCCTCTTCTGCCATGCCGATTGTCTCTCAATGGGGGATTTTTTTTGTGTTTTTTCCTTGGATTGTAGACAAGGCAATTTCCGGTTTGTCTCCCCGTCGGTGGCGTAACCAAAATGGAGCTTATATCCGGGCTCTGCCACTGTGTCATGATGTCGGTGGGGTCTCTGTCATGCTGGCGCCGGGGTCTCTGTCATGATGTCGGTGAGGTCTCTCTCATGATGTCGGTGGGGTCTCTGTCATAATGTCGGTGGGGTCTCTGTCATGATGTCGGTGGGGTCTCTCTCATGATGTCGGTGGGGTCTCTGTCATGATGTCGGTGGGGTCTCTGTCATGCTGGCGCCGGGGTCTCTGTCATGATGTCGGTGGGTCTCTGTCATGATGTCGTTGGGGTCTCTGTCATGATGTCGGTGGGGTCTCCGTCATGATGTCGGTGAGGTCTCTGTCATGATGTCGGTGGGGTCTCCGTCATGATGTCGGTGAAGTCTCTGTCATGATGTCGGTGGGGTCTCTGTCATGATGTCGGTGGGGTCTCCGTCATGATGTCGGTGAGGTCTCTGTCATGATGTCGGTGGGGTCTCTGTCATGATGTCGGTGAGGTCTCTCTTGATGTCGGTGGGGTCTCTGTCATGATGTCGGTGGGGTCTCTGTCATGATGTCGGTGGGGTCTCTGTCATGATGTCGGTGGGGTCTCTGTCATGATGTCGGTGGAGTCTCCGTCATGATGTCGGTGAGGTCTCTGTCATGATGTCGATGGGGTCTCTGTCATGATGTCGGTGAGGTCTCTCTCATGATGTCGGTGGGGGCTCTGTCATGCTGGCGCCGGGGTCTCTGTCATGATATCGGTGAGGTCTCTCTCATGATGTCGGTGGGGTCTCTGTCATGATGTCGGTGGGGTCTCTGTCATGATGTCGGTGGGGTCTCTGTCATGATGTCGGTGGGGTCTCTGTCATGATGTCGGTGGGGTCTCTGTCATGTCGGTGGGTCTCCGTCATGATGTCGGTGGGGTCTCCGTCATGATGTCGGTGAGGTCTCTGTCATGATGTCGATGGGGTGTCTGTCATGATGTCGGTGGGGTCTTTGTAATGATGTCGGTGGGTCTCTGTCATGATGTCGGTGGGGTCTCTGTCATGATGTCGATGGGGTCTCTGTCGTGATGTCGGTGGGGTCTTTGTCATGATGTCGGTGGGGTCTCTGTCATGATGTCGGTGTGGTCTTTGTCATGATGTCGGTGGGGTCTCTGTCATGTCGGTGGGTCTCTGTCATGATGGCGGTGAGGTCTCTGTCATGATATCGGTGGGGTCTCTGTCATGATGTCGGTGGGGTCTCTGTCATGATGTCGGTGGGGTCTCCGTCATGATGTCGGTGGGGTCTCTGTCATGATGTCGGTGTGGCCTTTGTCCTGATGTCGGTGGGGTCTCTGTCATGATGTCGGTGGGGTCTCTGTCATGATGTCGGTGGGGTCTCTGTCATGATGTCGGTGGGGTCTCCGTCATGATGTCGGTGAGGTCTCTGTCATGATGTCGGTGGGGTCTCTGTCATGATATCGGTGGGGTCTCTGTCATGATGTCGGTGGGGTCTTTGTCGTGATGTCGGTGGGGTCTCTGTCATGATGTCGGTGGGGTCTTTGTCGTGATGTCGGTGGGGTCTTTGTCATGATGTCGATGGGGTCTCTGTCATGATGTCGGTGGGTCTCTGTCATGATGTCGATGGGGTCTCTGTCATGATGTCGGTGGGGTCTCTGTCATGATGTCGGTGGGGTCTCTGTCATGATGTCGGTGGGGTCTCTGTCATGATGTCGGTGGGGTCTCTGTCCTGATGTCGGTGATGTCTTTGTCCTGATGTCGGTGGAATCTCTGTCATGATGTCGGTGGGGTCTCTGTCATGATGTCGGTGGGGTCTCTGTCATGTCGGTGGGTCTCTGTCATGATGTCGGTGGTGTCTCTGTCATGATGTCGGTGGGGTCTCCGTCATGATGTCGGTGGGGTCTCTGTCATGATGTCGGTGGGTCTCTGTCATGATGTCGGTGGTGTCTCTGTCATGATGTCGGTGGGGTCTCCGTCATGATGTCGGTGGGGTCTCTGTCATGATGTCGGTGGGGTCTCTGTCATGATGTCGGTGGGGTCTCTGTCATGCTCTCGGTGGTGTCACTCATAATGACCACCATCCGCGGTGAGAGGGAGTGCGATTGAGTGGGAGGGAGTGGGACGGATTGGGAGGGATTGGGACGGATTGAGAGGGAGTGGGACGGATTGGGAGGGAGTGGGACGGATTGAGAGGGAGTGGGACGGATTGAGAGGGAGTGGGACGGATTGGGAGGGAGTGGGACGGATTGGGAGGGAGTGGGACGGATTGGGAGGGAGTGGGACGGATTGGGAGGGAGTGGGACGGATTGGGAGGGATTGGGACGGATTGAGAGGGAGTGGGACGGATTGGGAGGGAGTGGGACGGATTGGGAGGGAGTGGGACGGATTGGGAGGGATTGGGACGGATTGGGAGGGAGTGGGACGGATTGGGAGGGATTGGGACGGATTGGGAGGGAGTGGGACGGATTGGGAGGGAGTGGGACGGATTGGGAGGGATTGGGACGGATTGGGAGGGAGTGGGACGGATTGGGAGGGAGTGGGACGGATTGGGAGGGAGTGGGACGGATTGGGAGGGAGTGGGACGGATTGGGAGGGAGTGGGACGGATTGGGAGGGAGTGGGACGGATTGGGAGGGAGTGGGACGGATTGGGAGGGAGTGGGAGGGAGTGGGATGGAGTGGGACGGATTGGGAGGGAGTGGGAGGAAGTAGGATGAAATGAGAGGGAGGGGGGTGAATTAGGGGGAAGTGGGACGAAGTAGGAGGGAGTGGTAGGGAGTGGGAGGGATTGGGAGGGAGTGAGAGGGAGTGAGAGGGAGTGAGACGAAGTGGGAGGGCATGAGAGGGAGTGGAAGGGAGTGGGAGGGCGTGGAATGAAGTGGGATTGAGTGGAAGGGAGTGGGAGGGAGCGGGACGAAGTGGGAGGTAGTGGTAGGGAGTGGGAGGGATTGGGAGGGAGTGGAAAGGAGTGGGAGGGCATGAGCGGAAGTGGAAGGGAGTAGAAAGGCAGGGAATGAAGTGAGAAGGTGTGTGAGGAGTGGGACGAAGTGGGAGGGAGTGGGATTGAGTGGGAGGGATTGGGAGGGAGTGGAAAGGAGTGGGAGGGAGTGGGAGGGCGTGGTATGGAGTGGGAGGGAGTGGGAGGGATTTTGAGGGAGTGGGAGGGAATGGGATGAAATAGGAGGGAGTATGAGGGAGTGGGATTGAGTGGGATGGTAGGGAATGGAATGAAATGGAGTTGAAGGGAGTGGGAGGGCGTGGAATGAAGTGGGATTGAGTGGGAGGGAGTGGGAGGGAGCGGGACGAAGTGGGAGGTAGTGGTAGGGAGTGGGAGGGCGTGAGATGAAGTGGTAGAGGGTAGGAGGAGGAAGGATTAGAATAGAATGACCCTGACCTTGGTACCCGGCGCACCGTGTCGTCGGCCAATCCAGGGATCAGGAGCGGATAAAGACACTCACTGACGTGTCACTTCCGGTGTAACGGAGCGTGGGATGCCGGGAAGGATGGGGAGGCGAGGGGTGTGGTGGTGGTATATTGGAGTAGGATTGATGGGAAGTTTGGGTGAGGGATGGTGGTAGGTGACATGCCAGATGGTTACTCTGGCGGTGCCGGGCTTTTAGCGCTTTAAGCCGAGCACAAGGCCGTTTGCAGTGAAGGGTCCCGGGCGCACAGTCTTGACGTCCTTTCAAGCTTGGACGTCTCGGTCGGCCCGTGACATCTTAGAGAGAGCTCTTCATTTGTTGCGCCGACTACCGGGGCGGTTGGGGCACACGCCCGGAAGAGGGTTTGGAGGGGGTGGATGGGGTGGGGGGTGGGGGTGGGACGGGGGAGTGGTTGGGGAGACCAGGGGGAGCGTGTGGGGGGGGGGGGTGGAAGGTGGAGGGGGAGGGGGATGATAAACCAAACGGGATGGGAAGAGATAGCTATAGTTGTGGAGGGAGGGATGGAGGCGAGGAAGGGGCGTCCGGGGGGGGAGGGTGGTAGTGATGGTGGTGGTGGTGGGTGTGGGGGGGGGGGGGGTCATGGGGGTCAGGCCCTACTTTAAGAGACCTCTTCCCTACAAGTCACTCGACTTAATCCCTCCCACTCCCCCCTCCCCTCTTAATGAAGACAGGCACGTCCGGCCTGACATTGGAGGCGGGGTTGAAGGGGATACCTACCTTCCAAGCGAGGGTGGCAGGAGGGGAGCGGCGCCTGCCTTCACCGGCCAGACAGGCGCCTGCCTCAGTGAAACAGAGATGTAGGTAGCGACAGATAGGAGGAGTAGGGAGATTGGCACGGAGAGAGGGGGAGGGAGAGGGAGAGTGAAAGAGACAGGGAAGAGAAAACAGGGAGAAGAGAGGGCGGAGGCAGGGGGCAAGGGGAGAGAAACAAATCCAGCTGAAGACAGATATAGAGGGGGAGAGACAGAAAGAAGCAGAACGAGGGAAAGACAGGCCAAAGCGAGTAAGACGCAGAACGCCAGAAGGCTCGCCAAAAGCAGATAACCTTAGAGCAGTGAACAAATCCAAGTGAATGATGAGTTTTCGAGGAACGTCAACTGTGGAGAGAAGCGGTATTGATTCATTGATCGCTAGATGGCGCTGCTATTTGTGGCTATCAGTAACTACCAGTTTTGTATCCAAAGGAGGTCAAGAGCAAAGACTTGAAGTTGCCGGTGGGCTTTCCGCCCAGTGAACTGTCACAGTGTTGAAGCATTTCATCCAGGCAAATGTACTTTCATGTCGCCCCGGTTATTTAGAAAAAGAAACCATACAAAAGCGTCCGTTTTTCCTAAAACACGGAGAGTGCGTTTCTTAATGAAGTTAAGGGGCTCTCAGCAAAGAATATAGCTGACACCGAAGCGCCTCTGGCGGCCAGTGCCGCAACCATAATCCGTAGACTGGTTGCCACCACCAGGGGGCGCTAGGCAACCTTTAAGTTCATAAAAGTATAATTTAGTTTTGGTCCCTGGCGCGGCTACAGGCGGGGCAGTAATAGCCCGATAGCTACTCAGAAACCTTCGATATGAGGAAGGTTTTTTTGTGCGTTTCGTATTTTGTGCCCCTAAAAAAGCCGTTCGTTATGTAAATGTGGGATCACGACATGTAAAAGGGGATATGGGTTATTGAAATATCTCAGAATATGGCGGGAGGGAGGGGGGGTGGGGATATTGACATATAAGGACCGTGATATGAATATTTGAATAGTTTAATGATTTAAAGTAACCGTAGCCCACGCCCCCCCCCCTCCTCCATGCCCCTCCCCTACTCTATAGGCAAAGGTCACAGAGTGCAGGCTTGCGCACCCCTCTTCTACAAAAGAAAAAAATCGGTCACCCCTAAAATAATTAGGGAAAACATTTTGGGAGGTGGGGGGGGGGCGGTGGCGAACTGTACAATAGCGTAAGGCGGCGAAACCATATGTGCCACCCTTTAACCCACGAACTAATATCGTCTGAACAAAACCCAAGTATAAATGGTTCGTTGTTGGGTAATTGATGCAATACTTACACGTTGTAACCTGCAAAGTCACACCACCGGGGTTGGACGAGCCACGGTGGCGCGCCTTGCTCTGTTCGAAAAGAGATTTGATAGGCATATTGCATGTCCGTTCAGGGTATCGCAGGGGGTAAATCCCATTGCAGCCAGTGCTAACCACGTCATTCTGCACGGACTGCGGTGGCTGGTTGACTGTCGTTGGGGATGTCAAAATCAGAACGCCAGTAATACAGCGTCAATAAATTGCAATACTCTAATCGACTTGATGTGTTAACACAGGGCTAATTATGTGCCCAGAATTTAACTATATTGGACGACAGGCACCAGTGACTATACGACTCCCTTCTCTCTCCGTTTAAATCCTAAATGTCGATAAAATGTATATCCAGAAGAGACATTTGTCAAAGTGCATAGGGTCCAATATAGCAATGTTACGCCCTAGATTTTTTACATTTACTTTGCACATGTCAGATGTCTAAGTGATAGGGTTCCTCAAATGCAGCGATTGGTTCACAATGAAAATAAGATGACGCGTTACCCGAAAAGAGAGAAAGAAGAATATAGCAATGTAGGGCCGCGTGTTTTGGGTTTGTATGCGTTGTCATATATACCTTGACGATACCAAAATGATGTCCCAATGGGTAAACAAAACCCCACACATGACAACAACACCTTTAATGTGAACAAATTGAGAACGTATTTTCATCTTTACAGCTATTTGTTTTATGGAGTGGATCTACCTATGTTTTAAGTAGCAGTGTACCTGAATTTATATATTTAGAGTATGAATTTATTTCGAATTTTTTATCACTACTCCCCATACGACAAATGGAAGAAAGCTGAATATTTGTGCAACTCAGTTGCCTTCAATTGTAGCAGTATTCTCGTCAGACTATAGAACCCATGTCTCCAGCCCTCCTAGAAGACAGGTCAAAAAGTTCATATTAATAGCATACCCTCTTATTTATTACACTATACGTATTGGTATGTTCACTGGTGCACATGTGTTTATGATGATGACTTGTGATTTTTTTACTTATTATCACAAGAAAAGTTGGCGGCAGGGGGGCCGCTTCATGGATCATGAAGCACACTGGAGACCAGCCGTTAGATTGCAAGGACAAGGGAGCTTTAAATGTCCTCAGTAGAAGTACGCGTGCGTGGACACAGCCGTATCTGTGGTAATATGGGTTTAAGCACATGTAAAATTCCATTGGGCAGGTGTTGATTGAGGCCCTGGGCGGGTGTTGATTGTGGTGCTGGGTGGGTGTGATTGTCGCGCTGGACGGGTGTTGATTGTGGCGCTGGGCGGCTGTTGATTGTGGCGCTGGGCGGGTGTTGATTGTGGCGCTGGGCGGGTGCTGATTGTGGCGCTGGGCGGGTTTTGATTGTGGCGTTGGGCGGGTGTTGATTGTGGCACTGGGCGGGTGTTGACTGTGGCGCTGGGCGGGTGTTGATTGTGGCGATGGGCGGGTGTTGATTGTGGCGCCAGGCGGGTGTTGATTGTGGCGCTGGGCGGCTGTTGATTGTGGCGCTGGGCGGGTGTTGATTGTGGCGCTGGGCGGGTGGCGTGGGGCGGGTTGCGGTCGTGGCGTGGACCGGGTGGCCGTCGTGGCGAGGGGCGGGTGGCGGTCGTGGCCTGGGGCGGGTGGCGGTCGTGGCATGGGGCAGGTGGCCGTCGTGGCGTGGGGCGGGTGGCGGTCGTGGCGTGGGGCAGGTGGCGGTCGTGGCGTGGGGCGGGTGGCGGTCGTGGCGTGGACCGGGTGGCGGTCGTGGCGTGGACCGGGTGGCGGTCGTGGCGTGGACCGGGTGGCGGTCGTGGCGTGGGGCGGGTGGCGGTCGTGGCGTGGGGCGGGTGGCGGTCGTGGCATGGGGCGGGTGGCGGTCGTGGCGTGGGGCGGGTGGCGGTCTTGGCGTAGGGGGGGTGGCGGTCGTGGCGTGGACCGGGTGGCCGTCGTGGCGTGGGGCAGGTGGCGGTCGTGGCGTGGGGCGGGTGGCGGTCGTGGCGTGGGGCGGGTGGCGGTCGTGGCATGGACCGGGTGGTCGTCGTGGCGTGGAGCGGGTGGCGGTCGTGGCGTGGGGCGGGTGGCGGTCGTGGCGTGGGGCGGGTGGCGGTCGTGGCGTGGGGCGGGTGGCGGTCGTGGCGTAGGGGGGGTGGCGGTCGTGGCGTAGGGGGGGTGGCGGTCGTGGCGGGGACCGGGTGGCCGTCGTGGCGAGGGGCGGGTGGCGGTCGTGGCGTGGGGCGGGTGGCGATCGTGGCGTGGACCGGGTGGCCGTCGTGGCGAGGGGCGGGTGGCGGTCGTGGCATGGGGCGGGTGGCCGTCGTGGCATGGGGCAGGTGGCGGTCGTGGCGTGGGGCAGTTGGCGGTCGTGGCGTGGGGCAGGTGGCGGTCGTGGCGTTGGGCGGGTGGCGGTCGTGGCGTGGGGCGGGTTGCAGTTGTGGCGTGGACCGGGTGGCCGTCGTGGCGAGGGGCGGGTGGCGGTCGTGGCGTGGGGCGGGTGGCGGTCGTGGCATGGGGCAGGTGGCGGTCGTGGCGTGGGGCAGGTGGCGGTCGTGGCGTGGGGCAGGTGGCGGTCGTGGCGTGGGGCGGTTGGCGGTAGTGGCGTGGGGCGGGTTGCGGTCGTGGCGTGGACCGGGTGGCCGTCGTGGCGAGGGGCGGGTGGCGGTCGTGGCGTGGGGCGAGTGGCGGTCGTGGCATGGGGCAGGTGGCGGTCGTGGCGTGGGGCGGGTGGCGGACGTGGCGTGGGGCAGGTGGCGGTCGTGGCGTGGGGCAGGTGGCGGTCGTGGCGTGGGGAGGGTGGCGGTCGTGGCGTGGACCGGGTGGCCGTCGTGGCGAGGGGCAGGTGGCGGTCGTGGCGTGGGGCAGGTGGCGGTTGTGGCGTGGACCGGGTGGCCGTCGTGGCGTGGGGCGGGTGGCGGTCGTGGCATGGGGCAGGTGGCGGTCGTGGCGTGGGGCAGGTGGCGGTCGTGGCGTGGGGCGGGTGGCGGTAGTGGCGTGGGGCGGGTTGCGGTCGTGGCGTGGACCGGGTGGCCGTCGTGGCGAGGGGCGGGTGGCGGTCGTGGCGTGGGGCGGGTGGCGGTCGTGGCATGGGGCAGGTGGCGGTCGTGGCGTGGGGCGGGTGGCGGTCGTGGCGTGGGGCAGGTGGCGGTCGTGGCGTGGGGCAGGTGGCGGTCGTGGCGTGGGGAGGGTGGCGGTCGTGGCGTGGACCGGGTGGCCGTCGTGGCGAGGGGCGGGTGGCGGTCGTGGCGTGGGGCAGGTGGCGGTCGTGGCGTGGGGCAGGTGGCGGTCGTGGCGTGGGGTAGGTGACGGTCGTGGCGTGGGGTAGGTGGCGGTCGTGACGTGGACCAGGTGGCGTCGTGGCCTGGGGCGGGTGGCGGTAGTGGCGTGGGGCGGGTGGCGGTCGTGGCGAGGGGCGGGTGGCGGTCGTGGCGTGGGGCGGGTGGCGGTAGTGGCGTGGGGCAGGTGGCGGTCGTGGCAAGTGGCGGGTGGCCGTCGTGGCCTGGGGCGGGTGGCGGTCGTGGCGTGGGGCAGGTGGCGGTCGTGGCGAGGGGCAGGTGGCGGTCGTGGCGTGGGGTAGGTGGCGGTCGTGGCGTGGACCGGGTGGCGGTCGTGGCGTGGGGCAGGTGGCGGTCGTGGCGTGGGGCGGGTGGCGGTCGTGGCGTGGGGCAGGTGGCGGTCGTGGCGTGGACCAGGTGGCGGTCGTGGCGTGGGGCAGGTGGCGGTCGTGGCGTGGGACGGGTGTCGGTCGTGGCGTGGGGCAGGTGACGGTCGTGGCGTGGGGCAGGTAGCGGTCATGGCGTGGGGCGGGTTGCGGTCGTGGCATGGGGCGGGTGGCGGTCGTGGCGTGGGGCAGGTGGCGGTCGTGGCGTGGACCAGGTGGCGGTCGTGGCGTGGGGCGGGTGGCAGTCGTGGCGTGGGGCGGGTGGCGGTCGTGGCGTGGGGCAGGTGGCGGTCGTGGCGTGGGGAGGGTGGCGGTCGTGGCGTGGACCGGGTGGCCGTCGTGGCGAGGGGCGGGTGGGGGTCGTGGCGTGGGGCAGGTGGCGGTCGTGGCGTGGGGCAGGTGGCGGTCGTGGCGTAGGGTAGGTGGCGGTCGTGGCGTGGGGTAGGTGGCGGTCGTGACGTGGACCAGGTGGCGTCGTGGCCTGGGGCGGGTGGCGGTAGTGGCGTGGGGCGGGTGGCGGTCGTGGCGAGGGGCGGGTGGCGGTCGTGGCGTGGGGCGGGTGGCGGTAGTGGCGTGGGGCAGGTGGCGGTCGTGGCGAGTGGCGGGTGGCGGTCGTGGCGTGGGGCAGGTGGCGGTCGTGGCGTGGGGTAGGTGGCGGTCGTGGCGTGGGGCAGGTGGCGGTCGTGGCGTGGGGCAGGTGGCGGTCGTGGCGTGGGGTAGGTGGCGGTCGTGGCGTGGGGCAGGTGGCGGTCGTGGCGTGGGGCAGGTGGCGGTCGTGGCGTGGGGTAGGTGGCGGTCGTGGCGTGGGGTAGGTGACGGTCGTGACGTGGACCAGGTGGCGTCGTGGCATGGGGCGGGTGGCGGTCGTGGCGTGGGGCGGGTGGCGGTCGTGGCGAGGGGCGGGTGGCGGTCGTGGCGTGGGGCAGGTGGCGGTCGTGGCGTGGGGCAGGTGGCGGTCGTGGCGTGGGGCGGGTGGCGGTAGTGGCGTGGGGCGGGTTGCGGTCGTGGCGTGGACCGGGTGGCGGTCGTGGCCTGGGGCGGGTGGCGGTCGTGGCGTGGGGCAGGTGGCGGTCGTGGCGTGGGGCAGGTGGCGGTCGTGGCGTGGAGCGGGTGGCGGTCGTGGCGTGGACCGGGTGGCCGTCGTGGCGAGGGGCGGGTGGCGGTCGTGGCGTGGGGCAGGTGGCGGTCGTGGCGTGGGGCAGGTGACGGTCGTGGCGTGGGGCAGGTAGCGGTCATGGCGTGGGGCGGGTTGCGGTCGTGGCATGGGGCGGGTGGCGGTCGTGGCGTGGGGCAGGTGGCGGTCGTGGCGTGGACCAGGTGGCGGTCGTGGCGTGGGGCGGGTGGCAGTCGTGGCGTGGGGCGGGTGGCGGTCGTGGCGTGGGGCGGGTGGCGGTCGTGGCGTGGGGCGGGTTGCGGTCGTGGCGTGGGGTAGGTGGCGGTCGTGGCGTGGGGCAGGTGGCGGTCGTGGCGTGGGGCGGGTGGCGGTCGTGGCGTGGGGCGGGTGGCGGTCGTGGCGTGGGGCGGGTGGCGGTCGTGGCGTGGACCGGGTGGCCGTCGTGGCGAGGGGCGGGTGGCGGTCGTGGCGTGGGGCGGGTGGCCGTCGTGGCGTGGGGCGGGTGGCGGTCGTGGCGTGGGGCAGGTGGCGGTCGTGGCGTGGGGCGGGTGGCGGTCGTGGCGTGGACCGGGTGGCCGTCGTGGCGAGGGGCGGGTGGCGGTCGTGGCGCAGGGGGGGTGGCGGTCGTGGCGTGGGGCGGGTGGCGGTGGTGGCGTAGGGGGGGTGGCGGTCGTGGTTTGGGGCGGGTGGGGGTCCAGAAGTGCGTCCTTACCGCCCCCACACTCCCCGCATACCTACCCACAAATAACACTACAGGAAGAGAGAAAATCGGTGCCGTGAAAAAAACCCGACCCTAATTGACTAAAATTGGGGTAAAGCAGTGGCATAGGAGGCGGCTGACACGTTAGGTCAGCGTCACCCGCCCTAAAAATACCCGCAAATCACGGACAAGGCTGGGAGTGCGTGGCGGCGTGGAACATGATGACCTCAAGAAATTATAACTGTGTGATGTATCGTTAGTCGTTAGCTATCGCGCTCGGCTTTGTCAACCGAGCTGTCATGCTAGGCACCGTGCCGCTGCTTTCCACCGCAAACTGCTAAGATCTATTTTAGTGCAAGATAAATACCTCGACCTCATTCTTGTAAAAGAGGTTTTGACGCGATATTCTCTTCATATGTTACACTTAGTAATATTGCTCGCTACATTGTGGAACAGGTTACAAAAAGGATTTTCTTTGAGTGCAGTTCGAGAACCTTGCTACCAACCCGATCCCATAATACTTAACGTGTAACTCCGGTCTGAACAGTGAAACCGTATTTTGTGTGCCAGTCAAAATCCATTTTATTCCTTTCCTGGGGGACAACGTGGTTGCAATATGTTATCCCTGTTCAGACGGGAGTAACACATTACACCCCGTGGATCGATTGTCCCACCCTGTGCGGCGGTTCCCTTAGTACCAAGTAAAGCGCCCGCGAACATGACGTTGCCATGACTGCAATAATCTTCGCTACAGGTGGCTCTGCGAGTTTTAGTTGATGGATAAGCTTAATATGCTCTGGAGTTAAGTTTGCAATGATTTTGCAAGGCGATGTTCTGGTAAACCATTACTACAGCGCCATGTTATTTCTTATGGCAGCACCGACTTATTTCCATCTTCTCTGCTCGTCTGTTTGATAAATAACACAGGCTATTTGCACTACTGGATCATATAGCAAGCGACATATGACATACCTCATGGTACGCCGGCGTGTTGCGCTGTATAACGTGTACGCCCTCCTCTTGCTCGACAGCATTTTGCTGTTTGCAAAACTCTCTCCGTTATAATGGCGACAATGGGGGGGGGGGGGGTAGATCCAATTTGGGGGCCTCGGGGTATCTCCCAGTGTCGCGACCCCCCACCCCCCCCCCTAGGCTCACACCCCTACACCCTCACCCACGCCCATACAGCTACACACACGCCCATACAGCTACACCCACGCCCATACAGCTACACCCACCCCCATACAGCTACACACACGCCCATACAGCTACACCCACCCCCATACAGCTACACACACGCCCATACAGCTACACCCACGCCCATACACTACACCCACCCCCATACAGCTACACCCACGCCCATACAGCTACACCCACGCCCATACAGCCACCTACACCCACGGCCATACAGCTACACCCACGCCCATACAGCTACACCCACGGCCATACAGCTACACCCACGCCCATACACTACACCCACGCCCATACAGCCACCTACACCCATACAGCTACACCCACGCCCATACAGCTACACCCACGCCCATACAGCTACACCCACGCCCATACAGCCACCTACACCCACGCCCATACAGCTACACCCACGGCCATACAGCTACACCCACGCCCATACACTACACCCACGCCCATACAGCTACACCCACGCCCATACAGCTACACCCACGCCCATACAGCTACACCCACCCCCATACAGCTACACCCACGCCCATACAGCTACACCCACGCCCATACAGCTACACCCACGCCCATACAGCTACACCCACGCCCATACAGCTAAACCCACGGCCATACAGCTACACCCACGCCCATACAGCTACACCCACGCCCATACAGCTACACCCACGCCCATACACCCTCACCCACACCCATACAGCTACACCCACCCCCATACAGCTACACCCACGCCCATACAGCTACACCCACGCCCATACAGCTACACCCACGCCCATACAGCTACACCCACGCCCATACAGCTACACCCACGCCCATACAGCTAAACCCACGGCCATACAGCTACACCCACGCCCATACAGCTACACCCACGCCCATACAGCTACACCCACGCCCATACAGCTACACCCACGCCCATACAGCCACCTACACCCACGGCCATACACTACACCCACGCCCATACAGCCACCTACACCCACGCCCATACAGCTACACCCACGCCCATACAGCTACACCCACGCCCATACAGCTAAACCCACGGCCATACAGCTACACCCACGCCCATACAGCTACACCCACGCCCATACAGCTACACCCACGCCCATACACCCTCACCCACACCCATACAGCTACACCCACCCCCATACAGCTACACCCACGCCCATACAGCTACACCCACGCCCATACAGCTACACCCACGCCCATACAGCTACACCCACGCCCATACAGCTACACCCACGCCCATACAGCTAAACCCACGGCCATACAGCTACACCCACGCCCATACAGCTACACCCACGCCCATACAGCTACACCCACGCCCATACAGCTACACCCACGCCCATACAGCCACCTACACCCACGGCCATACACTACACCCACGCCCATACAGCCACCTACACCCACGGCCATACAGCTACACCCACGCCCATACAGCTACACCCACGGCCATACAGCTACACCCACGCCCATACAGCTACACCCACGGCCATACAGCCACCTACACCCATACAGCTACACCCACGCCCATACAGCTACACCCACGCCCATACAGCTACACCCACGCCCATACAGCCACCTACACCCATACAGCTACACCCACGCCTATACAGCTACACCCACGCCCATACAGCTACACCCACGCCCATACAGCCACCTACACCCACGCCCATACAGCTACACCCACGGCCATACAGCTACACCCACGCCCATACACTACACCCACGCCCATACAGCTACACCCACGCCCATACAGCTACACCCACGCCCATACAGCTACACCCACGCCCATACAGCTACACCCACGCCCATACAGCCACCTACACCCACGGCCATACACTACACCCACGCCCATACAGCCACCTACACCCACGGCCATACAGCTACACCCACGCCCATACAGCTACACCCACGGCCATACAGCTACACCCACGCCCATACACTACACCCACGCCCATACAGCTACACCCACGCCCATACAGCTACACCCACGCCCATACAGCTACACACACGCCCATACAGCTACACCCACGCCCATACAGCTACACCCACGCCCATACAGCTACACCCACCCCCATACAGCTACACACACGCCCATACAGCTACACCCACGCCCATACAGCTACACCCACGCCCATACAGCTACACCCACGCCCATACAGCTACACACACGCCCATACAGCTACACCCACGCCCATACAGCTACACCCACGCCCATACAGCCACCTACACCCACGGCCATACAGCTACACCCACCCCCATACAGCTACACCCACGCCCATACAGCTACACCAACGCCCATACAGCTACACCCACGCCCATACAGCCACCTACACCCACGGCCATACAGCTACACCCACGCCCATACAGCTACACCCACCCCCATACAGCTACACACACGCCCATACAGCTACACCCACGCCCATACAGCTACACCCACGCCCATACAGCCACCTACACCCACGGCCATACAGCTACACCCACGCCCATACAGCTACACCCACCCCCATACAGCCACCTACACCCACGCCCATACAGCTACACCCACGCCCATACAGCTACACCCACCCCCATACAGCTACACACACGCCCATACAGCTACACCCACCCCCATACAGCCACCTACACCCACCCCCATACAGCTACACACACGCCCATACAGCTACACCCACGCCCATACAGCTACACCCACGCCCATACAGCCACCTACACCCACGGCCATACAGCTACACCCACCCCCATACAGCTACACCCACGCCCATACAGCTACACCAACGCCCATACAGCTACACCCACGCCCATACATCTACACCCACGCCCATACAGCTACACCCACGCCCATACACCCTCACCCACGCCCATGCAGCCACCTACACCCACGGCCATACAGCTACACCCACGCCCATACACCCTCACCCACGCCCATACAGCTACACCCACGCCCATACATCTACACCAACGCCCATACAGCTACACCCACGCCCATACATCTACACCCACGCCCATACAGCTACACCCACGCCCATACACCCTCACCCACGCCCATGCAGCCACCTACACCCACGGCCATACAGCTACACCCACGCCCATACACCCTCACCCACGCCCATACAGCTACACCCACGCCCATACATCTACACCCACGCCCATACAGCTACACCCACGCCCATACATCTACACCCACGCCCATACAGCTACACCCACGCCCATACATCTACACCCACGCCCATACAGCTACACCCACGCCCATACACCCTCACCCACGCCCATGCAGCCACCTACACCCACGGCCATACAGCTACACCCACGCCCATACACCCTCACCCACGCCCATACAGCTACACCCACGCCCATACATCTACACCCACGCCCCTACATCTACACCCACGCCCATACAGCTACACCCACGCCCATACATCTACACCCACGCCCCTACATCTACACCCACGCCCATACAGCTACACCCACGCCCATACAGCTACACCCACGCCCATACAGCCACCTACACCCATACAGCTACACCCACGCCTATACAGCTACACCCACGCCCATACAGCTACACCCACGCCCATACAGCCACCTACACCCACGCCCATACAGCTACACCCACGCCCATACAGCTACACCCACGCCCATACACTACACCCACCCCCATACAGCTACACCCACGCCCATACAGCTACACCCACCCCCATACAGCTACACCTACGCCCATACAGCTACACCCACACCCATACACTACACCCACGCCCATACAGCTACACCCACGCCCATACAGCTACACCCACGCCCATACAGTCACCTACACCCACGCCCATACAGCTACACCCACGCCCATACAGCTACACCCACGCCCATACAGCTACACCCACACCCATACAGCTACACCCACCCCCATACAGCTACACCCACGCCCATACAGCTACACCCACGGCCATACAGCTACACCCACGCCCATACAGCTACACCCACGCCCATACAGCTACACCCACGCCCATACAGCTACACCCACGGCCATACAGCTACACCCACGCCCATACAGCTACACCCACGGCCATACACCCTCACCCACGCCCATACAGCTACACCCACGCCCATACAGCTACACCCACGGCCATACAGCTACACCCACGCCCATACAGCTACACCCACGCCCATACAGCTACACCCACGCCCATACAGCTACACCCACGGCCATACAGCTACACCCACGCCCATACAGCTACACCCACGGCCATACACCCTCACCCACGCCCATACAGCTACACCCACGCCCATACAGCTACACCCACGCCCATACATCTACACCCACGCCCCTACATCTACACCCACGCCCATACAGCTACACCCACGCCCATACACTACACCCACCCCCATACAGCTACACCCACGCCCATACAGCTACACCCACCCCCATACAGCTACACCCACGCCCATACAGCTACACCCACACCCATACACTACACCCACGCCCATACAGCTACACCCACGCCCATACAGCTACACCCACGCCCATACAGTCACCTACACCCACGCCCATACAGCTACACCCACGCCCATACAGCTACACCCACGCCCATACAGCTACACCCACACCCATACAGCTACACCCACCCCCATACAGCTACACCCACGCCCATACAGCTACACCCACGGCCATACAGCTACACCCACGCCCATACAGCTACACCCACGCCCATACAGCTACACCCACGCCCATACAGCTACACCCACGGCCATACAGCTACACCCACGCCCATACAGCTACACCCACGGCCATACACCCTCACCCACGCCTATACAGCTACACCCACGCCCATACAGCTACACCCACGGCCATACAGCTACACCCACGCCCATACAGCTACACCCACGCCCATACAGCTACACCCACGCCCATACAGCTACACCCACGGCCACACAGCTACACCCACGCCCATACAGCTACACCCACGGCCATACACCCTCACCCACGCCCATACAGCTACACCCACGCCCATACAGCTACACCCACACCCATACAGCTACACCCACACCCATACAGCTACACCCACGCCCATACAGCTACACCCACGCCCATACAGCTACACACACGCCCATACAGCTACACCCACGCCCATACAGCTACACCCACGCCCATACAGCTACACCCACGCCCATACAGCCACCTACACCCACGGCCATACAGCTACACCCACCCCCATACAGCTACACCCACGCCCATACAGCTACACCCACGGCCATACAGCTACACCCACGCCCATACAGCTACACCCACACCCATACATCTACACCCACGCCCATACAGCTACACCCACGCCCATACAGCTACACCCACGCCCATACACTACACCCACGCCCATACAGCTACACCCACCCCCATACAGCTACACCCACGCCCATACAGCTACACCCACCCCCATACAGCTACACCCACGCCTATACAGCTACACCCACGCCCATACAGCTACACACACGCCCATACAGCTACACCCACGCCCATACAGCTACACCCACGCCCATACAGCTACACCCACGCCCATACAGCCACCCACACCCATACAGCTACACCCACCCCCATACAGCTACACCCACGCCCATACAGATACACCCACGTCCATACAGCTACACCCACGCCCATACAGATACACCCACACCCATACAGCTACACCTACGCCCATATAGCTACACCCACGCCCGTACAGCTAAGAGAAGCGAAACATGTTACCACACACACACTACGCAAGATTTTTCTGCAGCCAATGGCAGCTGCCCACCTTGACCACGTGGCCAATAGGCCCCAGTCTGCGCCGGGGAACCCTTAAGGGGTGCCCGTCCAGTGACCGCATCATTAGATTACCTACACCCAGCTGCCTGGATCGGCCGTGCTGAGCTGAAGATAACACAACAGTTGAATGACCTCTTCCTCCGTTCCTGTCTGTGTCTGTGACTAGACTACTACGTACTCCGGGCCAGAGGGACGGGACTGGGACAACACGGCCTGAGACATGCCCAATGGATATATCTGCTTTAATTTGCTACAACAAATTCACAAAATACTGGTTGCTGGTAGTCACTCAGCTGGAAGTCACTCAGCTGGAAGTCACTCAGCTGGAAAGCTAATAGCCTACTGTTACAGTAGATGTTCACCCTGGCCAATCTCCTGGCTGGTGAAGCCTTGCTGATAGTCTTGTTGGCGGGGAGGGGGCTTAGGGGTTCATCTGAATAGCGAATCCCCAAGAATTATGGAGAGTAATATCGAATCTCCGAGATGAGGTGTGCCGGCCGGGAAAATACCATTTATAGGTGAAATCGCGAATGCCGAAGAATTCACAGACTGAACTAAGAATTAGAAGGATAACGATCCCCAAAAATTGCCAATTGCGAATCTCCAAGATTTCCTGGATGCTGATCGCGGAGATCGGAAAAGATACCCCCCCCCCACCCACCTAATCTTAGGCTTGATCTGTTCCAGTGCCAAATCTAAAAAAAATTCTGCGAACCAGTTTCATTTGATGACCATATTTACCCCTCCCCCCCCCACCCCCCTCTCTCCCCAAGTGCCGGGAACTTGACACACTTGAGGCCTCCCCGCCACTCCTAGGGGAAGAGAAAGGAACTAAATCCATTCTTTGACGGGCATGTGTTCGGTAGCCTGGTTCCGCGGTCCCAACTTCGCTCGCTCAGCAAGGGCCCGGTGTTAGCCACCATTAACGGCCTTGACCTTTGTGGGTGCAGCTGAAGCAGTGCCAGGCCGCCGCGTTATGTCAGTGAAGACTGTTCTGTAATTTTGAAGGTAAACAAACATGTCAGGCGGCAAACGTATTCCCCAACGTATACGTATGGATTATTTGGCATAAATATGCAATGATTAAGTGGAGAAACTCACTTGTGTACTACATTTGCGCTTTCTTGTCATATCAGTTCGTGATAGTCCAGAGAAGCATTGTTTTGGCTGAAATGTCACAACTTTAAAATGCTGCAGAGTTCTTAATATTTAATATAGGCGCATAATATTTTGCACAATTGAAGTTCAATACACTAGGTTTCTACAACATTCCCTGTAGTCAGTTGACACAGCCCCACAAGAAAATTATTAGCGCTCCCCTCTCTGACATATTTCATTAATGGTGGTTCATGAAATTGGTGGGAATGCCACTTAGAAATGCTGCAGAGTTCTTAATATTTAATATAGGCACACCATATTTTGCACAATTGAAGTTCAATACACTAGGTTTCTACAACATTCCCTGTAGTCAGTTGACACAGCCCCACAAGAAAATTATTAGCTCTCCCCTCTCTGACATATTTCATTAATGGCGGTTCATGAAATCGGTGGGAATGCCACTTTAAAATGCTGCAGACTTCTTAATATTTAATATAGGCGCATAATATTTTGCACAATTGAAGTTCAATACACTAGGTTTCTACAACATTCCCTGTAGTCAGTTGACACAGCCCCACAAGAAAATTATTAGCGCTCCCCTCTCTGACATATTTCATTAATGGCGGTTCATGAAATCGGTGGGAATGCCACTTTAAAATGCTGCAGAGTTCTTAATATTTAATATAGGCGCATAATATTTTGCACAATTGAAGTTCAATACACTAGGTTTCTACAACATTCCCTGTAGTCAGTTGAAACAGCCCCATAAGAAAATTATTAGCGCTCCCCTCTCTGACATATTTCATTAATGGCGGTTCATGAAATCGGTGGGAATGCCACTTAGAAATGCTGCAGAGTTCTTAATATTTAATATAGGCACACAATATTTTGCACAATTGAAGTTCAATACACTAGGTTTCTACAACATTCCCTGTAGTCAGTTGACACAGCCTCACAAGAAAATCATTAGCGCTCCCCTCTCTGACATATTTCATTAATGGCGGTTCATGAAATCGGTGGGAATGCCACTTTAAAATGCTGCAGAGTTCTTAATATTTAATATAGATGCATAATATTTTGCACAATTGAAGTTCAATAAACCAGGTTTCTACAACATTCCCTGTAATCAGTTGACACAGCCTCAAAAGAAAATTATTAGCACTCCCCTCTCTGACATATTTCATTAATGGCGGTGCATGAAATGGGTGGGAATGCCACTTAGAAATGCTGCAGAGTTCTTAATATTTAATATAGGCACACAATATTTTGCACAATTGAAGTTCAATACACTAGGTTTCTACAACATTCCCTGTAATCAGTTGACACAGCCCCACAAGAAAATTATTAGCACTCCCCTCTCTGACATATTTCATTAATGGCGGTGCATGAAATGGGTGGGAATGTTACTTAGAAATGCTGCAGAGTTCTTAATATTTAATATAGGTTGACACAGCCCCACAAGAAAATTATTCAGTGGATAGAACCTTTGAGGAAAATAAGTAACACTCCCCTCTATGACACATTTTCCTTATGGCAGTGTATGACAATGGTGAGAATGCTACTTAGAAATGCTGCACAAGAAACTAAACAACTCCCGTCTTTTACATATTTATTTATGGCAGTGTATGACAGGGGCTGAGAGATACCCCTCCCCCTAAGAGACATTCTGGACATTGTTTAGGTAGGCATGAAACAATTTTAAGATGCTGCTGAATTTTTATTATTTAATATAGGTGCATAATATCTTACGCAAATGAAGCTCCTTCCAAATTTTTTTTATAACACTTTCCTGTCTCACACATTTCAGTAATGCTGGTGCATGAAAGTGGTGCGCAATGCCATTTAGAAATGCTCAGATAGACACTCAGATTGGTTGACAGAGCCTCCCCAAAAAATAAATAAATCTCTGACTCATTTTTATTTTATTTTTATTTTTAGCAATGCAAATGCCACTTAGACAACCTGCAAGTACCAGCACATGATATTATGCACTGTATAATATCAATATTCTATTGACAATTCCCCTCCCCTCCCCAAGAAAATGATACCCCAGCCCTTGCAATTACTTATACCATCTTTAATATTTAGTTCATGTACTGAACTGTATGTGTTAAATTTATCAATCTATAAACACTTATGCTACATCGTGACAAACTATACTTACACTACATTGTAAGAAACTATGCTTACACTAAAATTTATAATCCTATTATCCTAAGATATCTTTTGGACCAGTTTAGTTTATGCTTGCACACAATTAAGTAGTCTAATTAAAAAACCAATCCATCTATCCATAGTGCTTGAGGAATACCTGCTTGATCATGCAGTAACAATATTTGATATTCCATGAGATTATGCCCAGGGCCCAGTTCATCGCTGATGCATCACTTTAGTACCAAAGATGATGTGAAAATTGAAGATGTGTAAGTTCTACCGGTACTTATTGATATGGAAAATATTTTTTGGTAAATCGTTTAAATATAAATATAAATGAAATGTAATGTATGGAAAGGAAAACAGTGTATTAATTTTATTTATATAATACAGCAAAGCATTCTTGGACTTGCAAATATTTAATTCCTAATCTATGTAATGAAATATTGAAAATTCTTAATTATAGATTTGATACATATGATTTATTAAATTACATATCTCTTCTCAATTGTCTGATACATATTTGCTCAATCCATCATAATTACTTCATATTTGACAGCTACTCCAAAAAAAAAGGATAAACGTTTGAGAGTTGTGAGTGGTCTCCCTTTGAGGCTTTCGGAATGGCCTGCAACTGCTTTGGTCTCAAGTGGTTGTACTGCTTTTCTGATTCTATGTTCAGTTTCACGAGAGTCTTTCGCACATTCACGTATTTGCCGTACAATGATCTAAATTCTGAATTCGCTTGTTCTTGTTAACACTGAGTAGAGTAGTGAAAAGGGTATCCTGTATCTCCGCACAGAGGAACCAGTTACGTGGGAGTAGTGCGTCACCTATCGGGCAAGATAGAAATGCTGTGACCTTGACCTACGCGCAATACCTAACACTTGGAAATTTCATCAGTGCTCGTAGAGCACGACATGAAATTAAGATTTCATGAATAAACCAAAATAGATCTGATAATGCATTCTCCGTACTTTAGGTACTTCCGGTAGCCTTTAAAAGTCAAAACGAGGCTGACCTCGACCTTCCTTCGTAGGCTTGGCTTTTGATAATGAAGTAACAAACTCACCTCCGCAGGCCTTATCCGCCCTTCCTCTACCCTCTGGCCAGTTGGAAGATGAGATGAAGATGAAATAATGATGAAATCCTTTCCAGACTTGCAGGACTTCTGTTAACAGAGTTCAAGTCCACGAACTAAACACTCGACTGAGTACACCGTCCCTGAACCAAATTCCATCCAGGACAGAGAGTTATTGTCACAAATCCACAACAAAAACCACTTCTTTCCTTCATCCGGTTGAAAACCAACGTAAAACTAAAGTTGAACTAAAAATCCATCCAGGAGCAAATGAGTGCCCAATTGGGTGACAAACGTGGAACTTAACCCCATCTAGGGGAAGAAGAAGCAGGTGGAATCCCGTCAGTATCCCTTATCTGCAAGCAATCAAGACAAGAAAGTCAGAATGAACAATAATAATAACCCTATATATAGTCCCAACAACTAATACAAAGGGAAGGGATATGGGTGGGATTATCAGATCTATTTTGGTTTATTCATGAAATCTTAATTTCATGTCGTGCTCTACGAGCACTGATGAAATTTCCAATTTCATCTCATAAACCGAAAATAGATCTGATAATGCATGTTCAATGTTTAGGTAAGGCAAAGAACTATTTCTTGAAATGTGTTCTGCTCTGCCTTCTCTGCAATTTCTTTATGGTAGAAATTGTAGAAAGTTGAAGCATTTGACCAGTTGGCTGCTTCCAAGATTTGTTCTGTTTTCATGCCTTGATGCTTTGCCCTTGAGGTACTTGCAGCTCGCGTTGAATGAGCCTTGTATTTACTTGTGTCAATCCCTGCTTGGGCCATTAGCATTTTAAGCCATCTTGCAACGGAGCATTTCGCCACTGTGTTATGTGGCTTGATGAAACTGATAAGCATTTGGGCTTTCTGAGCTTCACTTTCCCGGAGTGGAGCTGTCCGTTGTATGTATTTATGTACGCATTGTACTGGGTCAAGCAGCCCATCAGATCTGTAGTGCGATACAGATACCTTACTGTGAGGTTTACCAGGTCTTTTTGTCTTTGTGAGACCAGGGATATAGAATTCCATGTCCTCCCCCTTCATCCTCATGTATTTCAGGTTCAGCTGTTGCAACTCAGAGCCTCTGCTTGCGCTGCATAAGGCTAACAACATGGTCACCTTAAGCGTGAGTGTTTTGAGGTTTAGGTTCCCATTGTCTCCCAGGGAACGAATGTGTCTGAGCACCATATCCACATCCCACGTGTCCACATATCTTGGTTTAGGGGGCCTCATGTTGAACATCCCTTGTAGCAAAGTTTTGATCACTGGATGTTGCCCCACCGGATATCCTTCTATCTGGGGGTGAAAAGCCGAGAGAGCTGATCTGTACCCATTCATGGTTGTATACTCCATTCCCTTGTCAAACACATCAGCCAAGAAATCTGCTATATTTCCCAGAGTGGCTTGAAATGGAGCGATTTTCCGTCCACCACACCAGCTAACCCACTTATTCCAGGAGCAACTGTAAGCGGATTTAGTTCCCTCTCTGCGGGCTCGCAAGAAAATCTCGGCAGCCCGGCTTGAAAGACCTCTTGCAAGTGTGCGTTCCCTGAGACCTTCCAAGCCGCTAATTTCAGATCTCCTCTCACGATCAGCGGATGCGGGTCGCCTTTTGGTGACGTCAGTAACCTCTGTAGCGGAGGTAACAGTACAGGTTGATCCACTAGCATTCCCAGAATGACTGGGAACCACGGCTGCGTCTGCCAAGTGGGAGTAATCAGAATGACAGTGGCCTGTTCTTTCTGGATTTTTGCCAGACACTTGTTTATCAGGCAAAAAGGAGGAAACGCATAGCTCCCCTGACATGCCCAAGGGATGCTGAATGCATCGGTTGTCTGTGCAAATGGGTCTGGTTTCCAACTCACATAATTTTGTGTCTGGGCATTGGTTCTGTCTGCAAACAGGTCTGTTTGAATGGGACCCCACTTCTGTGCTACTGCCTTGAATATCCCCGAGTCCAACTTCCAGTTGCTGCCATCGGTGTAGATTCTGGATTCCTGGTCTGCAACTGTGTTGTGAATTCCTGGCAGATGCTCCGCAGTAAGCATGATCTTTTTCGACAGACAAAAGTGCCAAAGCTCTTTTGTCAGTTTCAACAGGTTCCTTGACCTTGTGCCCCCCATCCGGTTGACCTGAGCCACTGTGGCACTGTTGTCCACTCGCAGGTGTACATGCTGGACCGATCGGTCTCGTGTGAAGGCTCGCACTGCGAAAGTTGCTGCCAGCAGTTCCAGGCAGTTTATGTGTAATTTCCTTTCGTCTGCACTCCAGAGACCCTGGGTGGTCACTCCTTCGCACACCGCACCCCATCCCTTCATTGAGGAGTCCGAAGTGATGACTAGGTCTGGTATGACTGAAATCAACGTTCTGCCATTCCACATGTCCAGATTTTTGATCCACCATTGCAATTCCTCCTTGCTCTCTGGTGATAAAGTCAAATGAGCTGCATAATTCTGGTTGTTCGCCAGTAAAGCTTTCGATTTCTGCATCTGTAGGAGGCGATAATTCAGCGGTGCTGGTACCACAGCCAAAAGCGTTGCTGTTAACTTGCCTATCAGTTTTGCAAGAGCTCTGACAGAAGTTCTGTTTCTCTGGCACAATTCCTGGCATTCTAACTGAATAGTTTGCACCTTCTCTAATGGCAAAGCCACCGTCATTTTGATCGAATCCAACAAGAAACCCAGAAACTCGAGGGTTTGTGTGGGAACTGTCACTGATTTGGGTCTGTTGATCGAGAAACCCAGTGCCTCCAGCAGCCACTGTGCTGTGTTGATGTCCAACACCAACCCCTCTCTGTTCCTGTTCAAAAAGAGCATGTCGTCTAGGTAGATGACCACTCTGATCCCCATTCGTCGAAGGAGGGCAATCACTGGTTTCATTAGTTTGGTAAACGAGCGGGGAGCTGATGCTAGCCCGAAGGGCAAGACCTTGAACTGGTATATTTTCCCTGCCCACACAAACTTCAGATACTTTCTGACATTCTGGGCCATCGGAATGCAGAAATATGCATCCTTTAAGTCGAGTTTCCCCATCCAGTCCCCCGCCTGAATCAGGTTTAAAGCTGAAACCATCCCTTCCATCTTGAAGTGTTCGTATCTTACATAAGCATTCAGCTGTTTCAGATTGAACACTGGCCGCTGGGACCCGTCTTTCTTTGGTCGCAGAAACAGATGGCTCATGAACTGATCCGGTGTGTTCATGGTTCGCTCGATGGCATTTTTTGAGTACAACTCTTGTACCTGTTCTGAGATTTTTGTATGTTCTTCTCTTGAGAGAACTGGGGAAGAGCAATTGAGTTTTGGTGGAGGAGTGGTCACAAAGTCTATGTGACACCCGTTTACCATGTTCAAAATCTTTGGATCTTTTGTGATCTTTCCCCAATTGTTGGCAAAATGCTTGATTCTCCCTCCCACAGGCCATTGGGTTATCCCTGGAGAGGACAAGTTCAACCCTACTATGCTGCTGTGCATTGTTATGGGGGGATCCTGACTTACTGGTGATACCAGAAGACTTTGAGACTGAGGTAAAGGATACATACCGCGAGGCCTTCCCCCCTCTGGGCTGTTGGCCTTGTCGGGAAAACCGTGGTTTCCCCTCCCACTTCGGTTTTGGTAGACCTTTTGGTCTCGTGGGAGGGGTCCTCTGAAAGGGCTTGCGCTCCACATGTTGTCTCTTGGGTGGAAACGAAGTGGCTCCCAGGGACTGTCTGATCTGGCGCGAACGTTTCGATTCCTTCGCCTTATGATATAGAGCGCGATAGAATTTTCCACCAAACAGTTCTTTCCTGTTAGCATTCAGCAAAGCTTCATTTTGGCGGAGCAAATGGCTGGCTTTCTTGTGATCACGGAGGAACTTGCATAGTACATTCCACCTCCTGTTGTAGTTTGTGAGCACATTCGTCTGGCCTATCAGGACAATGCTTTTTTCCACCAGCAGTAGGAGTTCTCTGAGGTCACAGGACCTGTCCTTAGCATTTTTTGCTGAGAAAAGCAGCTTCCACAGTTTGGACAAGGGCCCCATGGTGTCAAGCAGTTTAGATTGAATCTTGACAAAACTGCCATCTATCAACCTGGCAGCTGGTTGTTGCCCCTTGTCCAACAACTCCACAATGTCATCATCCAGCTTGTGTGGCTCCAACGAATCATGTTTTGGGAGAGGGTTATCAGCCAAAACCGTGTTCTTGGCTACCTCCTCCCCAAGCCACTCAGTGAAATATTTCCTTATGAAACCGTCCTGTTCAGGGTCCAATTTCCAGTCTTTTGCCTTTTTCTGGCCTAATGGATCGAACATGTCGAGCCCTGGACCTGAAGCAACCTCACTGACCGGGGGGTCCGACACACACGAACGAGCGGGAGAGGAGCTGTCTCCCTCGTCTGACGATGACGCTTGTCCTTCGGATTCCGAGGACGATAAACTGACGTCCGTAAGGCCCTGCACCTCCGGTACGTCAATTTTGCGTTTCTTAGGGATCTTATAAGTCCCCAAGTCCAGCCGGCCGGTCGCCAGGCCCGTGGCACTTGTTTCCACCAACCCCAGAGGGGAGGCGGCTTTCACGGCCCCAACGGGGTCCGAAACGGTATTGTCGGTGGCCAAACAGGCCCCCGGCGGTCCAGGAGGTGAACCAGCACTCACATCCTCCATAATACCCTTCGATGCCCCCAAGTGGGCGGCGATGTCGCACGATAAAAAACTTCCGACGGAAGCACACGTCTATCTTCTTCAAAAGCCAAGATGGAGAAGGAAGGTCGAGGTCAGCCTCGTTTTGACTTTTAAAGGCTACCGGAAGTACCTAAAGTACGGAGAATGCATTATCAGATCTATTTTCGGTTTATGAGATGAAACCGCTCTTACTTGTATGAGTTTGAGCGGCGGTACCAGCTTATGTGTTCGGCTGCATGGCTTATAGGCCGACCCAGGCTGTCAATCATTCACTGACGTCACTGTTGCTTTTATCCAATCAAGTGGCGCAAAAAGTTCTTCCACGTGCGTTATGTTCGACACACAAGTCTGAACAAAGCAGCATGTCACTTTCGTGTCAGTTTCACAAATGAGTACTTGTCGTTGGTACCTACCATCAGCTATGATTGTCAATTTCATACTCACGATTAGCGAAAAAGGACTCAAGCCTGGGCGGGCTTAGCTCGGATTGTGGAACGGTGTATTCCATATGTAGTCACGTTACACCGTGAGCTATGCGCCTAGTTTCTAAGGAAACTGATATACTGTCACAGTGATTTGTGGGTTAACAACGACACCACGAACTGTATGAAGTCGGATATATTATACTTCGCATCAAGACATGGCTTTATATCAAAGAACGTTTTATAACTTTTACCCAGCCACATCAGTTTTTTTTCTGGATTTCATGGAAGCAATATTCTTTCACCACGTTGGTCGGTATGAATTGCTTTTGATTGATATGAACTCGGATATTGCATTACTCTCAGGTGCTAAACACATATTGCTTATCCAGTCGGGAATATAAACTCAAGCGGCGTACCCCGCAGTATAGACGCCACTTTCAGAGCTGAATGAGACAAAGGAATATCAGCTGAAGTTATACATCGTCAATTTCATTTGGCAGTGGCACCTTTTGTTGTTCGGCTGGACCAGGCGGCCAATGTATCAATCAATGAGACAAACACACCGTGGTCCAAAGGAGACAGAGGCGGGCTGAGGACACACTGTGTGAGGTGCGTGCTGCTGATCGATGGGGGAGTCCACTTTGTCGCTGCCTCTCCTTGGCGCGCCGCTCTGGTGTCCAGAACCCGTGCCGCTCTGATGTCCTGAACCCGCGCCGCAGCCGTCACCGCCACACGTCTTCACTGTAGAGCAGGGACACGCGTGACGTCATAACTTTTATGACTTTATTTTCCTTTTTAAATTAGCGTATTCCACGTAATCTGTTAACTGCAATATCCGAAGTCCCTGGTCCGTGATGTTTAGGTTTGGCCGTGTTCCCTGGCGGCGGCCTCCCTAATTATTGACACATCCCGAGACAAAAATAAAATGCGTAATAAATAAATGAAAAAATTAAATAAACAGCGCCACGTCGCCGGAAGACGAGAACGACAGAGACGGTAAATATTTGCCCGAGACTAACTAGAAGGGATGAGATGCAATGGCCGTCATCAAAGTTCCGGTTGCGAGAAGGGGTCGCAGCTGTGAGAGAAGAACCCGTGTGCACAGATGTTGGTGACGGAACAGGGAGGGGTGGGGCCGGGCGAGGAGGGGAGGGGCGGGGCGGGGCGGGGCGGGGCGGCGCAGGGCGGCGGGGGGCGGCGCGTAACGGGGCGGGGCGGGGTGGGGAGACGGAAGCATGGGTGGGTGGGGATTAGCCATAACAACGCCCACATGGTCGAGTACTCATGCAAGGACATGCAGTGACAGGGTTCATCCTATGTCAATGGCTTTTCGCGCTCACTCCCAAAAAAAAGGGAGATTTTCCATGAGATTTCCTTAAATTGCCTACACTGCTTTTCGAAACCGTAGTTACCATAATTGTCTAAAGTTACTTAGCATGATTATATACAAATAGGATAACAGGCCAGGTTTATATAAATTCCTTTTGCCAACGATATTCAAACACAAAATACGCACGCACCGGTATGATGCGGGTTCAATACTTAATTATCTCGTTGTAACTGTGCGACTACTGAGTAGCTATAGCCCCCCCTCCCACCCACACACACACACACGCGCGGATTAATTATCTTCCCCTGCCG
Source organism: Arenicola marina (assembly GCA_964019135.1). Classification (NCBI taxonomy): domain Eukaryota; kingdom Metazoa; phylum Annelida; class Polychaeta; family Arenicolidae; genus Arenicola; species Arenicola marina. The sequence continues at coordinate 37,943,465 of OZ025248.1, forward strand.
ACTTGGACATTCACTGTAATTATACAAGTGAGGGTGAAAATTGATAGCAATGGCAACTCCTATAAATTGACAAGGCATCCTCGTTTTGTCAATGCTATCTGGACCAATATTATACTGCGCCACTGTGTCTTTGTCGCTGCAGGTTGTGTGTCTGTCGCTAGACGGGACCTATTGTCGTGTGGCGGTCAGTTTTAATGTGTAACTTTTAGAGATGATATAAACTGAACCAATACTGCCCCTGTGTCTCAGTGTGGGGCCCTGTGGACTAGGGTAGTACCATGGAGCAGAGCGAAATATTCAGCCCCGCCGGTTGGAACCTACGGGCCCAGATTGTGTCTCGAGGCGGGCACTGACCACATGGGGAGCAGTCACTGGGTCAGTTTTAATGGGTGACCTTTAGTACATGACTTGATGGCGTACATATTCAACACCGCACCTCGCCTCTCATCTACTTCTTCCCCAAATATGTCGATACCAAACAATTTGGATATGTCGACATGTGATTGATCGAATAAATGGTGATTAGTCGTGTCGACGGGAGGTCGCGAGAGTTTCATCTGGACGAGAGGGAATAGGATGAACAGTAACAAGATGCAGGAATCGGATCTGGCGCGATGAATATTGCCCGACACTGTGGCGACGACACACATCGGCTGATGACTGGTAGCCGGAGTAACGACACAAAGAGGTGACCTTGAGCGTTAATGACGCAACCAGCAAATAGAAGGAGAACGGCAGTGTTGCCAATGACGACGCCTCGCTTTAGGTCTGCCAATCGACGCATGCGGTGCCAGATCTGAAAGCGCTTCACCCTTAATTTCCCGATCCGTACTACAGACTGAAGCAAGTCAGATTATAGGGCGTTGAAAGCTTTCTCCTCTCTGCCGTAATGGACAGAGTATTGACCACCAATTGATCGAATTGATGCCCATGTCCCTTTTTTCTGTTTGTTTTTCACTCAGGACTCGCCGGATGTGGAGTCCCCAAAACAGGCTGCTCGCGTGACGTCATCTCCTGTGAGCTGCGACGCCATCACCCGGGCGCATGCGCTGTGGACGCCCCCCATGCCACCGGAACGCCGGGGGAGACCCGACAGTGACAGACACAGACTGAAAAAGAAAGAAACCCAAAAGGCAATTACGTTAGTGGCTTAGGTGGGATAGACTGAGACGCGGAGGAATACCCCCGGGCGCAGGTTAATCACGTGATCGCCCCACAGGGCAATGTAAGTGGACACGCGACAAATTGTGAAACGAAAAAAACTCGTCTCGTCACCGTCGGGCGGAGATATCACACGATCAGGTCAATTATACGGAGAATTAGCGTCGTATTTCTTCTTCTCCCGGTAAACACTCAGCAGCTGATCAAGAGGAGCAGGAGGAGTGCCAGCTCCCCACCCCCCGCCCTTGTCCCCGTCTCCCATCCACCCTCACTCCAGCCTCTTACTAGTGCATCTGAATCATGTACATTGACTAGAGGCCGGCCTTGCTGATATGAATATTATTATACATATATATATATATGTTATATTACTCAACCCGCCAAGCTGTGACTTGAGATATTGCGAGTGAAGCGATATCTTACGTGCTGGACATTTCTACACCTGGTGTGATATATGAGAGATATCGTGTGTGGTGATATATATCCATGTAGAGATATATTCCTTGTGGACAGATAGCCAATGTGCACAACCATATCGTAAACAGTGTGATACTATATGTGGTGTGATATTCCATTTATAATGTGATCTCATATAATGTGATATCTCACATAATGTGATATCTCACATAATGTGATATCTCGCATAATGTGATATCTCACATAATGTGATATCTCACATAATGTGATATCTCACATAATGTGATATCTCATATAATTTGACACCGCTGTTTGCCGCTCCGCGATGGGGTAATATCACGACATGGCGTGACACTCACACACCCACATCTCAGACATAATTACGGCAAGTGACGCGAGACTCAACCCCCCCACCACCCCCCCCCCCTCCCCAACCCCAACCCCAACCCCAACCCCAACCTCACCCAGACACCGATACAACAAATATCGACCATGCCGCGACACAACGCGAGACCTGTGCGACACTCGCGCTCCCGCCGCAACGCCACCCAGGACTTCTTGCACCGCTCGGCGGACGGGGGGCCGCCCGGGGGTCGCCCCCACCCCGCCGCCGCCGAGGACCCCCGCGAGCAGACCTTCCTCCTGCTGGAGGCCGGGGAGGGCGGCATCTTCGTGGACGAGGAGGTGACCGACGTGCCGGTGGGGCCGGACGCGACGCCCCTACCCCTGCAGCAGTCCTCACTCATCAGGGATGAGGACCGACACATGTTGAGGGAGATGTACCGGACGCAGAATGGTGAGTGGTCAATGTCAAGGTCGAGGGCACGGTCACGGTCGGGGTCAAGGTCACGGTCCTATGTACCGTGCGACTGCGACTGCATCCGGTGTCAAATTCTTGGACAAAGTATTATATATTATATAATGAGATAATTGAGTTTAACATCGCATTACTACGTGCATGCTAATTGGTCGGCACATCATATTAATGATCTACCAATAACATACCAATAACGGTAAAGGACAATATCATTATGGGCCACGTACCGAAACCGGTACACACCATAATAATCACATCATAATGACAGTCATTATGGTATAAATGATTGCCAGTATATAAGTCTATAAGTAATACTGTAATATACAGTAATATATAGTCATGGCTAAAACAATGTCGCCATCTCTATTATAGTATTATCCATATTGTGCAGTGTACATTGTATTTCGTTTGTATCAAACAAATAGCATTTCATTCGGCGTCTAACTGATGTGTGTGTCCTACCCCCGACCCCACTGAACCTTTCCTGAACCTGGCCCCTGTCCCCCTGACCCCGCTGGCGGTTTTGACCCCCCTGACCCCCCTAACCCCAGCCGTCCTGCTGAGCGCCGCCAGTGGAGGGGCCTTTCTGCTCTTGGCCATCAACCTTGTTGGCGTCCTCTTCTTCAAAGGGTAAGAACCAGAACACACCGGGCGTACAACAGAACCTACACCGCCAGACAAACAAACCGCCAAACACACAGACAGACAGACACCGGATTTACACCAGGCAAACAAACCGTCAGACACACACAAACCAGACAGACACCGGATCTACACCAGGCAAACAAACCGTCAGACACACACCGCCAGACACACACCGCCAGACACACCGCCAGACACACGAACACCAGATACACACCGCCAGACACACACCGCCAGACACATACCGCCAGACACACACATCACCAGACACACCGCCAGACACACACACCGCCAGACACACACACCGCCAAACACACACTGCCAGACACACACCGCCAGACACACACTGCCAGACACACACATCGCTAGACACACACCGCCAGACACACACACCGCCAGACACACACTGCCAGACACACACACCGCCAGATACACACCGCCAGACACACACCGCCAGATACACACCGCCAGACACACACACCGCCAGACACACACACTGCCAGACACACACCGCCAGACACACACCGCCAAACACACACCGCCAGACACACACCGCCAGACACACACCGCCAGACACACACCGCCAGACACACACCGCCAGATCTACACACACCGCCAGACACACACTGCCAGACCCACACACACCGCCAGACACACGAACACCAGATACACACCGCCAGACACACACCGCCAGACACACACACTGCCAGACACACACCGCCAGACACTCACCGCCAGACACACACTGCCAGACACACACATCGCCAGACACACACCGCCAGATACACACCGCCAGACACACACACCGCCATACACACCGCCAGACACACACCGCCAGACCCACACACACCGCCAGACACACACCGCCAGACACGCACCGCCAGACACACTCCGCCAGACACACACACCGCCAGACACACACACCGCCAGACACACACCGCCAGACGCACATCGCCAGACACACACCGCCAGACCCACACACCGCCAGACACCCGCCCGCCAGACACACACCGCCAGACCCACACACACCGCCAGACACACATCGCCAGACGCACATTCCGCCAAACACACACCGGACCTACACCAGGCAAACACACCGCCAGACAGACGAACAGCCATATACACACCGTCAGACACACCAGATACAAACTACCAGACACACACTGCCAGACACACACATCGCCAGACACACACCGCCAGACTCACACTGCCAGACACAAATCGCCAGACACACACACACCCCCAGACACACCGCCACACATACCGCCAGACACAATGCAGACACGCACCGGACACACACCAGCCACACCCACCACCAAACATCACGCTGTGCTCCCAGGCGGGAACACCTCTCCGTGAACGAAATTAAGAGAAGTTGGTATTTTAGACCTTTTATGTTTTAAATGAAGCTATGTTTCGACTTAAATGTTGGAGTTTACATATAATCGACTCGTGCTGATGTATCACTGAGTTAGAGTTATGCATGTTTATAACGTGTGTTGACTAGTTATGATGGCAATAACCAGGGAATAGTTAACGGATTCAAACCAACATAGGATTACTGATTAATAAGCGTTTAATTAATCAGCAATTTATTTTCTGAAAAGATTTCTGGAGAATTATTTTATATGGGATATGTATCAACTCGTTAACAATTTGAGATATTTAGCCAGAGAGACAAGCGAACACAACTGCGCAACTGGTCGGCGGAGCTAAAGGGCACGGTTTTCTTGAGTACATTAGAATTATCACCAGAATAGAATCAACGAAGCTACCCTTGTGTATTGCAAATATAAACGAGTGAGCCAATGTAAATGGCTTAATAAACATCCAAGACGCACAGGTAAACACCATGGCTAAAAAAACGGTTTTCTCTCTCCCACAGGTACTTCAAGAAGAAGACTCCCGCCGGGCCTGTCAGCAACTTCCCTCAGTCGCTCTCCCACTCCCGTCGGTGTCGCTACTCGACGCTGCTGCGACGTTTTTCGCTGGAGAGCCAGCACGACTCGATCTTGGATAAGTATCGTGCAGAGCCTCGGGCGTCCTACAGCGGCCAGGCCGGCGCCATGTCCACGGCTTGTCTGCACGCCGGCCGCTGCGCGCAAAACGCCGCCATGAGCCCCACCGTCCAAGTCCCGGATGTACTGTTTCTCAACGAAAAACCATTTGTCGTCTGCGTCGAACCGGAGCAAAAACAACGGCGGGAAACCGCGTCGTCGCGACTGAAAAGGTGGATAAAGGGAGGCCGGCCGGGTAAAGTGAGGCTGCCGGACCACAGCCAAAGCCCCCTGTACCCGAGACGCCGAAGGTCAAGGTCGTTTCAGGGGACAGCGTTTGGGGAGATGTCTAGCAGTTCTGACGCGGACATGACGAGTTACGAGCGGCCGAGGAGTCGAACGTTGTCGGGCTATGAGTGCTCGGCCCTCAGCGCTCGCGTACGGAAGTTCTGACGTCATTCATGTCGGTATACTCCTTACATGCGTGACTGGCTGTGATGACCCACGGCTCGTTGGGTCAGCGCACCAGCACGTGGCTCCTGCGTGGCAGGTGTTGCTGTACCAAATGGTGGGATAACGCGCCAAAAGTGATAGCCGCGCCGTCTGTATTTATGGCACGGAGCAAGCAGTGCTAGGTTCTCTAATAGTGCCCAATGGAGTGGATAGTATAATGCCATGCTGAGCATACTATGGACGTCTTACAACATTGGATATACTATGGGCGTTATACAGTGCTGGACATACTATGGACGTTATACAGTGCTGGATATACTATGGACGTTATACAGTGCTAGACATACTATGGACGTTATACAGTGATGGATATACTATGGACGTTAAACAGTGCTGGACATACTATGGACGTTAAACAGTGCTGGACATACTATGGACGTTATATAGTGCTGGACATACTATGGACGTTATACAGTGCTGGGTAAACTATGGACGTTATACAGTGCTGGACATACTATGGACGCTAGACAGTGTTGGACATACTACGGACGTTATACAGTGCTGACTATACTATGGACGCTAGCCAGTGCTGGATATATATGGACGTTATACAGTGCTGCACATAACATGGACGCTAGAGAGTGCTGGATATACTATGGACGTTACACATTGCTGGACATACTATGGACGTTATACACTGCTGGATATACTATGGACGTTATACAGTGCTGGACATATTATGGACGTTATACAGTGCTGGACATACTATGGACGCTAGACAGTGCTGGACATACTATGGACGCTAGACAGTGCTGGATATATATGGACGTTATACAGTGCTGGATATATATGGATGTTATACCGTGCTGAATATACTATGGACGTTATACAGTGCTGGACATACTATGGACGTTATACAGTGCTGGACATTCTATGGACGTTATACAGTGCTGGGTATACTATATAAGTTATACCGTGCTGAATATATTATGGACGTTATACAGTGCTGGACATATCATGTACGCTAGAGAGTGCTGGATATACTATGGACGTTATACATTGCGGGACATACTATGGACGTTATATAGTGGTGGACATACTATGGACGTTATACAGTGCTGGACATACTATGGACGCTGTACAGTGCTGGACATACGATGGACGTTATACAGTGCTGGACATACTATGGACGTTATACAGTGCTGGACATACTATGGACGTTATACAGTGCTGGACATACTATGGACGCTGTACAGTGCTGGACATACGATGAACGTTATACAGTGCTGGACATACGATGAACGTTATACAGTGCTGTGGACGCTATGGACGGTATACAGTGCTGGACATACTTTGGACGCTAGGCAGTGTTGGATATACTATGGACGCTAGACAGTGTTGGATATACTATGGACGTTATACACTGCTGGATATACTATAGACGTTATACAGTGCTGGGCATACTATGGACCTTATACAGTGTTCGATATACTATGGATGTTATACAGTGCTGAACATACTATGGACGTTATACAGTGCTGGGCATACTATGGACGTTATACATTGCTGGACATACTTTGGACGCTAGACAGTGTTGGACATACTATGGACGTTATACAGTGCTGGACAGACTATGGACGTTATACAGTGCTGGACATACTATGGACGTTATACAGTGCTGGGCATACTTTGGACGCTAGACAGTGCTGGACATACTATGGACGTTATACAGTGCTGGACAGACTATGGACGTTATACAGTGCTGGACATACTATGGACGTTATACAGTGCTGGGCATACTTTGGAGGCTAGACAGAGCTGGACATAGTATGGACGTTATACAGTGCTGGACATACTATGGACGTTAAACAGCACTATTACAGCAACGCCAAATGTACTTCATAGAGACATCGTAGAGATATGGAGGGGATTCATCAAACACACGTAACTCGAGGAGCTTCTATCACAAACACACATAAATTGCGGTGCATCCATCACAAACACACATTACTCGTGGTGCATCCATCACAAACACACATAACTCGCGGTGCATCCATCAAAACACACATAACTCGCGGTGCATCCATCAAAACACACATAACTCGCGGTGCATCCATCACAAACACACATAACTCGCGATGCATCCATTAGAAACACACATTTATGACTGATGGTTCGCTTCTTTTCATTCATTCCTGGATTACGTAAACCGCTTTGTGTAATGCTGGCCGAACCAATCTTCTGGCCAAGCTATTCAAGGTCACCCATCCGTAGAGGGCAGACTTTTGAACGTGTGACGCACCCTTATCTCACGTGGTTTCTACGGAATTCGGCGCCTAAATGAAGAAATCGATTCATTCTCCCTTTCCCATGGACGTAAGCATGCGTCATTCGTGACTAGTGTCTTTACAACTCATTGGACTGAGTAAACTGTGCAGGCCCGTAACGAGCTGTGGCCAGTCACCATGTCCTGCCATGGGTGTGTCTGTTTATAAACCCCTTTATACCGAGAGTATTCCTCTGATGTTCACACTGACTGAATGATACGTAATTACTTTGTAAAAGACATATTTATAAAATTTTAAAGTGGACATGTTTTCGCCTTTTTCCATTGCAAAAGTGTGTGTTGTTGTCTGATTACCATTTGGCGCTTAATTACCTTAGGTCCGCCCATTATTTTAAAGTCATATTCACCCCGTTCATACTCTTTCGTATTTTATTCATACTCAACTCTATTCCTCCCATACTAACTTGCATATTAACTTGCCCATTTCCCCACTCAGTATCTAAACACGCAAGCCAGGTCTACGCCTTCTACTAAGATTTCGCAAAATGCTTTTTTGCAAAGTCATCTTGATGTATCACCTCCCATAGCATCACAATTAACCAATATCACATTAAATTGTCTCATTTTCATATTGCTCCATTTTCAAATCCCCAGATTAAGTATGCCTACCTTAAACAGTTGGTGCCACGCCAAAACAACTTTAGCTCATATTAATCTTCTGTGTTTCCGCTTATACCGCCCCTCGGAAATGTCTTGCTTTACTCTATGAATAATTTATGTTAATTTCACGACTTAATTCACCCAAAACCAAGCCTTTAGGTTGGTTGTATATTCAGGACGTTTTAACCACTGGTCATATCGCGTTAATGGGAGAAGGAAGGGAGAGTGGAGCCATGTCCCCGGGGGGTAACCCCCTACTGCTTGCGAAGAAGGACATGGAATCTTTATCCTGCGACCACATAGACATGGCCAAATGTCTCAGGTGGCCAGAGCACTCAAGGCGAGTAGTTTGGGAAATTACTTGAAGTTATATTTCATACCCTCGAACATCTTACATTTATCTTACGATCTAATATATTTCATACATCATATCACATTCCACACATCACATCATGTTTCATACATCATATCATCTTTCTTTACTGACCAGCATTCTTTGATTACCCCCTGAATGGCTTCATCAATCCGTTTTACTTCTTGTCCTATTCCGGCACAATGCATCACACTCTCACATAACCCACAAACTCTTTCGCGCGCCCCTCTCGCACATGCGCGCTCGATCATCCAATCACATCAAATACCTCTCAACCAATCGTAATAAACCTCTTCATGTCTAACCGCGCTTTCTGTCACAGCAAGATTTATTGGGATTCACATTCATATAAATTTCCTGTATGATATACTTATTTTATAGCTACATGGATAATAGGAAAAGCAATTAAATCACCCCGAAGACTCATCTCTCATAGCATGTAGACTTGCCTGCCGTATATACTGGGGAAAAAATGTCGCGAACCGTCAGAAACATTGATTGTCCGCTCAGAGCAAAAGCGGACAAATACATATCTATATATAATCTAATCTTTCTGTTTGACCGGATATGGAATCAGGTGTTTGCTTGGCAGTGACAGACGTAAGGCAATCAGCGCCACTGCCTTCCCCACTCAGACACCGTCCGCTCGGCATATCACGTGTAATTCCCAAAGGATGTATTTTTCTCTGTATCCGTTTGTCATTATCTGACTAATGGACACCTCGCTGTGTGCGCCAGATGCGGAGGCGGGGCACCAACCCACAACTCTTCAGTCAAGCAAGGCACCAGGTGCCTGGACGATCTGTCAATTACATATCCTCGGCGTCTGAGGCAAAATAACCATTGACGTTCATCTGAAATTCATTGTTTAGAAACAATGGAGACACAATGAACAAGCAGACTGCGCCACTGGCGGTCTGGCCGGCAGGGAGACACCCCCATCTACCCCACCCCCACCCCTCAGCCCTCGCCCCCACCCCAACATCCAGGGTGCGTGGCGTTATAAACGGACGCCAGGATATTATTAACAAGACATCTCGTAAATTTTTTTTTCCGCAAGGCAGAATAGAAGCGCGGGAAAGACGTTTTCATCGGGGCTATGGATGAGGTTTTCATTTCTCGGTAATAAACCGTCTTTATGTTTCACGGTAAGTCGATAAGGCACGAGCCGCAGGGACTACAGTCCTCCCTTGAAGCAGTAGGTACCGCGCAATCCAATGCCACCTGCCAAGTCCCTCGAATTAAGAAACAGATATTTCAGCGCCATAAAACATGCAATATCCGTTAACCCAAGTGTCCATTTTATTGATTGACAGACAGTCATCAACTGTTATTCACGACACAAGGAACATTTATAGCTTTCTTAATTCTATATTTATGTCCGTAGTAAATACCATGTGTTTGATTTATACATATTACAATCGTTTCGAATTGCCAAATCACCAACTTCACTGCCGTTCAAGTATTGTACTGTATAATTATAAGCATGCTCCTATGACATCTGTCAAATCTATAGGTATGTCTCCGGGGGTAGTTAATACATTGTTGGTTTGTGGGGGGGGGGGGGGGGGGTGAAAGCCCCCCCTCCTTTTTCATCGCCAAAATCTGCTCGGTAGGGGCGTTTTACCGCCAAAATCCGCTCGGAAGGGGTATTTTGTCGCTGTAACCCGCGCTATAAACGCGCATTTTCAGAGCCCACCCCCCACCCGCGTTGCCAGTTTTAAACGTAACGCTCTCTAGGATATCTTTTTCATCATAAATTGTATAATGGTGCCCCGCCCTCCGGGGGCATGTCATTTTAGAAACCTATCCCTATGTCGAAATGTGTTTATATTATCTTGTTCTAACCACACACTAGTTATTCCGTGGACTCATTTGAAGCCCTATGCTGTTTGGCGTTAGTCCAACAAGCCACACGACACTCTCCTGGACCACATCGCAAGATATCAACATGATTAGTTACGAAATGGGCAGAAATGGCGGCTCAGCGACAACACCTCTAGGGCCCCATAGGGGCTTTTTTGACACGGCGACACGGCGATTTTTAAAATCGACAACGCGACATTGGGGTTGTCTTAGAATCGACATGCGACATAAGACTTAGCGACACGCGACATGGAACTTTTCTTAAAATCGACACGCGACATGGACCTTTTCTTAAAATCGACACGCGACATGGACCTTTTCTTAAAATCGACACGCGACATGGACCTTTTTCTTAAAATCGACACGCGACATGGCTACCCCCCCCTCAGGGGCCCTACCTCTCGATGCTATTACTGTAGCAGCCCCCACAATCATAACGCATCCACCTCATCTATCAACCTCCGTTATCATAACGGCCCCACCTCAGCGGCCAGACTCCCAAATCGACAGTCTCAGCTCATCTACGGTAATTGAACACTGCTGACACACTATTGTATAGTAATAATCAGTAGGACATACGGGTTAAATGCCAGATTTAATAAATGTGTGCCTCTTTTACAGATAAACTTCTCAAGATTATTTTGACCACGCAAGCGTAAGACACATGCATTAAAAGCTTGTATGCATGGTGCGTTGTCATCGTTAAATTGTAGTGCTATTTAAATTCAACTTGTTCATTTATTAACAGCTTATTGCACTTGTACTAAACTGTCTATGACCGTACAAAATTTTTCAAAAAAAGAAAAATCAACAAGCAAATGAGTAAGATCACGTCAACTTGTCATACCAAACATGGGGGTTATTTCATTAAGATCTCCTAACTTTAGTAAAAATTAAGTTAATTGCCGGCCCGAAAAAAAAGAAAAATGTTTAATTTATCATGAATATATGGCAAACATAATTTTGAAAAATCTTGGCAGAACATATATTGTACGAAGATGGCTGCACCCCAATAATCTCAGTATTACGGTTATGACCTTGCTCGTAAAATTGCTATCTGTCGTTAAGTTAGCATGTATAAGGTACTATCATGGAAATAAATCATATATTAAAAACAAATACATGTATATGGTACGGTTACGACGAGGTCGTAAGGTGAAATGATCCCCAGGTTCATTTACGCTGAGTGCTGATTCGCCACGAGCCAGGCAGTAACATTATAGCGGCCTTTGAAATATATATCATCTACTCAATATCGACCCACTTGAAGAGACACTTTTTGTGGGATTTGTGTGTGAAGATGCGAGGCTTCGTCACCTCGTCGCTCGGGCTCGTTTCATTTTCCAGCCACTCACAGTTAAAGGCCGCCAGACGTAAACCTGCGTCATCTGTACAAAACTAGTGGCGAAAAGAGTCAAGTCTCCCAGGGGATTTTCCCGTCGACAAAGGGCCTGATAGAGAGAGTGGTGGTCGGCGGGGGATTCGCCCTGCCTGATTGGCTCATCGACCGGCCACCAGTAATAAATAGACTGACAGGTGCACACACAGCAACATGTGATGTCTGGAACTGACGTATATATATATATGTGTGTATATACACACACATATATATATATATATATATATATATGTATATATATATATAAATTGGGCCGTGCACATGATGTGTAACAGTTGTTACAGTCTAAAGTGCCTTATGATTTATATGATGATACTTCCCCGTCGTCATCGCTTTGGGGAAAACCGCGGTGACGTGGGGTTCGGGGGTGGGGGGGGGGGGCGGCGTCACATGTGGTCTCGTGACAGGCTCCGCCTCCGTCCCCCCCCACCCCGCTCGTAAGGTTTTCGAATATACTCAAAGCGAACCAATTTCGCTCCTTCTCCCTCTCGGGAATCGTCTGCTTCCAAAGTTTTATGTGCACCCATTAATGGTGTGCTGATATCTTTGCTGCTTCGTTCTGTCTTTTCTTTCGTATTTTCTTTCGTTCTGTCTTTTCTTCCTTTCGATACTTTACTCATGGCAAATATATGAAATGGGGCTTTGGGACTAAAATGATCGATCGACCTACATAGTAGGGATGTGGGCGGGTTATAGAATACATTTGCAATGCTAAGACATAGGCTCCTGCAAAAAATTCCATTGAGTTAGGGAGGCGATCGGGTTAGGGATCGGGTTAGGGAGGCGATCGAGTTAGGGAGGTGGTCGGGCAGGGAGGTGTTACTGTATGTTCTTCCCTCTCCCTTTTCTGACCCATGTCAACCCCCCACCCCCGCCCAGCCCCACCACCACCCCTTGAGTTCGAACAGCATTCCCGTGAATTTCAATAATATGCCCTGCATTTGAGTTCGTATTGAGTCAGACAGCCTATCCTATGATTACACGATACTGATTGTTGTTTGTGACTGTTAGATCATCGCCGAGGCCAGCAGGCATTCCTCGCCATGCAGATCCCTCCCCAGGATGTCTGACACATTTATACGAGTCGCACTTTGCATATATTTATGCACGCGGTGTATATAATACATCTATCTGGACATAACAACTTAAAATAGAACACGCCACTGACAACAGCGACAAGGCATGTCCCATGCGGTGAGCAGTGCAAATACCCGATAACACTATCTCTGCGGGCAAGGGAGTTTGCACCCGGAAGTTTAGAAAGAAGCGACTGCATGCATGGGCCGGGTGTCGCGAAATGGGTTAGTTGGGGTGGGGGGACGGGGGCGGGGGGGGGGGGGGGGCTCACGGCCGAGCCAGTGGTGACACTAGGCAGCGTGAACCAGCGCTTATGTCAACAAACCCGTACGCGCAATATCACGCCACTGTACACCCCGTGTAGAAATCACGCCACTGTACACCGTCACTGTACAACGCGGTTAGGATCACGTCACTGTACACCGAGGGTAGGATGATGTCACTGTAAACCGGGGGTAGGATCACGTCACTGTACACCCGGGGTAGAGTCACGTCATTGTACACCCGGGTAGAGTCACGCCCCTGTACACCCGAGGCAGAGTCACGTCACTGTACACCCAGGTTAGAGACACGTCACTGTACACCCAGGGTAGAGTCACGTCACTGTACACCGTCACTGTACAACGCGGTTAGAATCACGTCACTGTACACCGAGGGTAGGATGATGTCACTGTACACCGGGGTAGGATCACGTCACTGTACACCCGGGGTAGAGTCACGTCATTGTACACCCGGGGTAGAGTCACGCCCCTGTACACCCGAGGCAGAGTCACGTCACTGTACACCCAGGTTAGAGACACGTCACTGTACACCCAGGGTAGAGTCACGTCACTGTACACCAGGGTAGTCACGTCACTGTACACCCGGGGTAGAGTTATGTCACTGTACACCCGGGGTAGAGTCACGCCCCTGTACACCCGGGGCTGAGTCACGTCACTGTACACCGTCATTGTACACCGGGGTCAGGATCACGTCACTGTTAAACCGGGGGTAGGATGACGTCACTGTACACAGGGGGTAGGACCACGTCACTGTACACAGAGGGTAGGATCAGGTGACTGCACGCCGGGGTAAGATGCCGTCACTGTACACCGGGGGTAGGATCACGTCACTGTTAAACTAGGGGTAGGATCACGTCACTGTTAAACCGGGGGTAAGATCTCGTCACTGTACATGGGGGGTAGGATCACGTCACTGCACGCCGAGGTAGGATGACGTCACTGTACTCCGGGGGTAGGATCACGTCACTGTTAAACCAGGGGTAGGATCACGTCACTGTTAAACCAGGGGTAGGATCACGTCACTGTACGCGGGGGGTAGGATCACGTCACTGTACAACGGGGGTAGGATCACGCCACTGCACGCCGAGGTGAGATGACGTCACGGCACGCCGTCACTGTACACCGGAGGTAGGATCACGTCACTGTACACCGGGGGTAGGATCACGTCACTGTACAACAGGGGACAACAGGGGTAGGATCACGTCACTGTACGCGGGGGGGTAGGATGTACACGCGGGTCAGGATCACGTAACTGTTAAGCCAGGGGTAGGATCACGTCACTGTACGCGGGGGGGTAGGATCACGTCACTGTACAACGGGGGTAGGATCACGCCACTGCACGCCGAGGTAAGATGACGTCACGACACGCCGTCACTGTACACCGGAGGTAGGATCACGTCACTGTACACCGGGGGTAGGATCACGTCACTGCACGCCGAGGTAGGGTGACGTCACTGTACACCTGGGGTAGGATCACGTCACTGCACGCCGGGGTAAGATGACGTCACGGCACACTGTTACTGTACACCGGGGGTAGGATCACGTCACTGTTAAACCGGGGGTAAGATCTCGTCACTGTACATGGGGGGTAGGATGACGTCACTGTACACCGGAGGTAGGATCACGTCACTGTACACCCGGGGTAGAGTCACGTCACTGTACATGGGGGGTAGGATCACGTCACTGCACGCCGAGGTAGGATGACGTCACTGTACACCGGGGGTAGGATCACGTCACTGTACACCCGGGGTAGAGTCACGTCACTGTACACCCGGGGTAGAGTCACGTCACTGTACACCCGGGGTAGAGTCAGGCCCCTGTACACCCGGGGCAGAGTCACGTCACTGTACACCGTCACTGTACACGGGTCAGGATCACGTCACTGTTAAACCGGGAGTAGGATAACGTCACTGTACACAGGGGGGTAGGACCACGTCACTGTACACGGGGGGTAAGATGACGTCACTGTACACAGAGGGTAGGATCAGGTGACTGCACGCCGAGGTAGGATGGCGTCACTGCCACCGGGGTAGGATCACGTCACTGTTAAACCAGGGGTAGGATCACGTCACTGTTAAACCAGGGGTAGGATCACGTCACTGTACGCGGGGGGGTAGGATCACGTCACTGTACAACGGGGGTAGGATCACGTCACTGCACGCCGAGGTAAGATGACGTCACGGCACGCCGTCACTGTACACCGGAGGTAGGATCACGTCACTGTATACCGGAGGTAGGATCACGTCACTGCACGCCGGGGTAAGATGACGTCACGGCACGCCGTCACTGTACACGGGGGGTAGGATCACGTCACTGTTAAACCGGGGGTAAGATCTCGTCACTGTACATGGGAGGTAGGATGACGTCACTGTACACCGGAGGTAGGATCACGTCACTGTATACCGGGGGTAGGATCACGTCACTGCACGCCGGGGTAAGATGACGTCACGGCACACCGTTACTGTACACGGGGGGTAGGATCACGTCACTCTTAAACCGGGGGTAAGATCTCGTCACTGTACATGGGGGGTAGGATCACGTCACTGCACGCCGAGGTAAGATGACGTCACGGCACGCCGTCACTGTACACGGGGGGGGTAGGGATCACGTCACTGTTAAACCGGGGGTAAGATCTCGTCACTGTACATGGGGGGTAGGATGACGTCACTGTACACCGGAGTAGGATCACGTCACTGTATACCGGGGGTAAGATCACGTCACTGCACGCCGGGGTAAGATGACGTCACGGCACACCGTTACTGTACACGGGGGGTAGGATCACGTCACTGTTAAACCGGGGGTAAGATCTCGTCACTGTACATGGGGGGTAGGATGACGTCACTGTACACCGGAGGTAGGATCACGTCACTGCACGCCGAGGTAGGATGACGTCACTGTACTCCGGGGTAGGATCCACGTCACTGCACGCCGAGGTAAGATGACGTCACTGTGTACAGGGGGTAGGATCACGTCACTGTACACGGAGGGTAGAATCACGTCACTGTACACCAGGGGTAGGATCACGTCATTGCACGCCGAGATAGGATGACGCCACGGTACACCGGGGACAGGATCACGTCACTGTTAAACCGGGGGCAGGGATCACGTCACTGTACACCGGGGGTAGCATCACGTCACTGTTAAACCGGGGGTAGGATCACGTCACTGTACACCGGGGTAGGAATTACGTCACGGCACGCCGAGGTAGGAGGATGACGTCACTGTACACCGGGGGCAGAAAGACGTCACTGTACATCGGGAGTAAGATGACGTCACCGCACGCCGAGGTAGGATGACGTCACTGTACACCAGGGTAGGATCACGTCACTGTTAAACCGGGGGTAGGATCAGGTCACTGTTAAACCGGGGGTAGGATCACGTCACTGTTAAACCGAGGGTATGATCACGTCACTGTACACCGTCACTGTACACCGGGGGTAGGATGACGTCACTGTACACCGGGGGTAGGATCAGCGTCACTGCACGCCGAGGTAAGATGACGTCACGGCACATTGTCACGGTACACGGGGGTAGGATTACGTCACTGTTACACCGGGGGTAGAATCACGTCACTGAAAACGGGGGGGTAGGATCACGTCACTGTACACCGGGGGTAAGATCACGTCACTGCACGCCAAAGTAGGATCACGTCACTGTTTACCGGGGGTAGGATCATGTCACTTTAAATCGGTAGTAGGATCACATCACTGTACACTGGGGGTAGGATGACGTCACTGTACACCGTCACTGTACACCGGGGGGTAGGATGACGTCACTTTAAACCGGGGGTAGGATCACGTCACTGTACACTGGGGGTAGGATGACGTCACTGCTCACGGGGAGTAGAATGGACGTCACTGTACACCGGGGGTAGGATGACGTCACTGTACACCGGGGGTAGAATGACGTTACTGTACACCGGGGGTAGGATGACGTCACTGTACACCGGGGGTAGGAAAGACGTCACTGTACACCGTCACTGTACACCGGGGTAGGATGACGTCACTTTAAACCGGGGGTAGGATCACGTCACTGTACACTGGGGTAGGGATGACGTCACTGTACACTGGGGGTAGGATGGACGTCACTGTGCACGGGGGGTAGGATCACGTCACTCTACACCGAACATATAATGACGTCACTGTACACCGGGGGTATGATGACGTCACTGTACACCGTCACTGTACACCGGGGGTAGGATGACGTCACTTTAAACCGGGGTTAGGATGACGTCACGGTACACTGGGGGTAGGATGACGTCACTGCACACGGGGGTAGGTAGATGACGTCACTGTACACCGGGGGTAGGATGACATCACTGTACACCGGGGGTAGGATGACGTCACTGTACACCGGGGGTAGGATGACATCACTGTACACCGGGGGTAGGATGACGTCACTGTACACCGGGGGTAGGATGACATCACTGTACACCGGGGGTAGGATGACGTCACTGCACACGGGGGTAGGATGACGTCACTGTACACCGGGGGTAGGATGACATCACTGTACACCGGGGGTAGGATGACGTCACTGTACACCGGGGGTAGGATGACGTCACTGTACACCGGGGGTAGGATGACGTCACTGTACACCGGGGGTAGGATGACGTCACTTTAAACCGGGGGTAGGATCACGTCACTGTTCACTGGGGGTAGGATGACGTCACTGCTCACGGGGGGGGTAGGATGACGTCACTGTACACCGGGGGTCGGATGACGTCACTGTACACCGGGGTATGATGACCGTCACTGTACACCGGGGGTAGGAAGACGTCACTTTAAACCGGGGGGTAGGATCACGTCACTGTTCACTGGGGGTAGGATGACGTCACTGCTCACGGGGGGTAGGATGACGTCACTGTACACTGGGGGTCGGATGACGTCACTGTACACCGGGGTATGATGACGTCACTGTACACCGTCACTGTACACCGGGGGTAGGATGACGTCACTTTAAACCGGGGGTAGGATGGCGTCACGGGTACACTGGGGGTAGGATGACGTCACTGCACACGGGGGTAGGATGACGTCACTGTACACCGAGGGTAGGATGACATCACTGTACACCGGGGTAGGATGACGTCACTGTACACCGTGGGTGGGAAGACGTCACTGTACACCGGGGGTAGGATGACGACACTGTACACCGGAGGTAGGATGACGTCACTGTACACCGAGGTTAGGATGACGTCACTGTACACCGGGGGTCGGACGACGTCACTGTACACCGTCACTGTACACCGGGGGTAGGATGACGTCACTGTACACTGGGGGGTAGGATCACGTCACTGTACACTGGGGGTGGGATGACGTCACTGACTGTCAAGTCAAACTGGTGGTTGTATGCCCGTCGGGGCAGGTGAAGATTTAGACTGCGATCTCTCGCTATTCAGCAATGTTAAGCAGTTACACTTAGCAAACAACCTGCAGGCACTGATCAATGCGAACGATACTGCACAGTAGCTGTCGTTTTTTGGCCCCAACAATATAACATCGGAAAACTGCGCTCAGTAATTCCCTTTTAGACACATGACGTTGCAGAATGGTCGAAATTTCTGTATATACCACAGTAAATAAATCGTTTCTTAGTTGTCGTTTTTCAATTTGATAGGACAGGTAATGTTAAAGGTGAGGGGAGGGGGGGGGGGGGAGGTCAATCTCAACACCACGTGCCCGACAGGACAGGCGACATCCAAAGTTAATGTCTGTCCCTGAATACCTTTTCCAATCTCCGCGACTGGCATCCAAAAATTCTTGGAGATTCGCGATTGGCTGTTTTTTATTTACTAGCAGTCTATGAATTCCTCGATATTCGTGATATCACTTTTAAGGTGGTGTTTTGTTGTCACAGCCATCTTGGACATCACGTCATGGTGGACATTGCTCTCCCTAATTCTTGGAGATTGTCGATTCAGATGGGGGTATTACACACCAAATTCGAATATTCCCTTCCCTTGCACATGTGCATGCTACATATTCATGGCATAATAATTTGTCCTGTATTGTGTTTCATACCGATTTGTCACTTAAATACGTCGTCGTTTGGCTGCTACCATACCGTAGATACACATGGCGCGGCACATGAGCCTTGCTTTAACTTCAAGTTACCACATTGCTGTGGTACGGGGAAATACCGCAATGATCAATATATATCTGTTTGACATTTTGAAACGATACAGTTGCAGTTACCCTTCGTGGAGGCGGGGGATGGGAAAACCCCCCAGCTTTCAGCCATGTCAAAGGTGGTCGATCGAGGTGGAAGGGTGCATGAGACAGGGGCGAACGCACTCTCCTACCCCCTGGTTACCCCGGATACACGGAGGACAGAGGACACCACTGGAGTAGGTGGAACGTTTAGAGGTGTGACACGAGCGAGGGAGGTCGTAAGCGGAACGCCCTCTGCCGGGAGATTGGAGTGACACACGTCACGGATGTCCGGTTAGTTACTGGCCCTGTGTATAGTGCATAAATATATATACATATTTCGTATGATGTATGTATGTATGTATGTATGTATGTATGAGAAACATCGATCGGCGGCCGCGTCATGTAAATAGTTCCGGCCCACGTGATATGTGTTTTGTTGGAGCGCCAAACACCGTATGTACCATGACGCTAGACATATATAATGCGATTTCATATCCAGGTTCCATTAAACTGCGACTATACGCACAATGGAGACGCACAATACCCCCCCCCCGCTATACCGGATATGGATGGAGTCATGTTGGTCCATATAGCGGGGAGTGGGGTGTGGAGGGGGAGGGGTGGGGGGGCAGTGCGCTGCATGCCAATCGGACTTACCGCGGAACCGCTGCGGGACCACCTCCACAGGACCCTGAACCCACACCCACTGCAACACCCATCCACTCCCCCTCCCCCACTGTATCCATAATACACGCATTCAGCCCTCCTCTACACCGACCCACCCACACCCCTTAACCCGGTCGTCGCCGCCGTGACTGTGCTCCAACACGCCCCCGCCCCCACCCAACCCCCATCTCCTCAAGTTTTAGTTATTTTCGCAGTCACAGATGACACAGCTAGACTACCCTTCACACACACACCTCACAGTTGAGCGTACGACGGAGAGCTGGTTGGCACGAGCGACACGTCGAGTGCTCACTTCTCAAGCGTTGCCGTTGATAACATCCAGCAGGAGCAGTCAGCATCTTCATGAGATCTTCACCCTCAGGGCGCCGAACTGCAGTCACATAGCCCCTCACACGCCCGAAACGCATACCCAAGGATACGATAACACGGAAATTATTATAGGTAGGTAGTTAACCCCTGTGCTGGAGTCTCGCGGATTTAACAGCATTTAATTGTGTAACTTAGACCCTAGCACAGACGCTCAGATCTGCTGACAAAACCCCCGAAGTAAATAAACAACGCCCCCCTCTCAGGCACCGCCTATAATAGAAAGATGCGGTGCCTGAGAGAGGGACGTGGTTTATTTTCTTTGGGGCTTCTGTCAGCAGATCTGAGCGCCTGTGGACCCTAGTTACCTGGCAGTATTTACCGCCATGTGGGAAAGTAAAACATACAGTTCTGTCCAAATATGGGCAATGATTTCCGGTTTGACCTTGACCTCTCGTTCTGCCACTGTCAACGCCCTGTCGGACATTGCAGCGGAAGGGTTTTTTATTGGTCGAAATTGTTTGGTTACTAGGTGTGTTAAGTTGAGATGGCGACAGCGGGCTCGGAGGAGGGGAGAGGAAGGGAGGGGGGGGGGGGGTGGTGGGATGGTGTAGGGGAGAGAGGAGAGGGGGTGGGATCGGGATAGAGATAGGGGAGGGGGGGGGGAGATGTACGAGGAATGAGGGTTGAGGGCGGGGTGGTTTTTGTCGTTACGGAACTGGAACGTGGTAGTTATTGCGTTGTAGTCAAGTTGCTGGGCGGA
Organism: Arenicola marina; assembly: GCA_964019135.1. NCBI lineage: Eukaryota > Metazoa > Annelida > Polychaeta > Arenicolidae > Arenicola > Arenicola marina. The sequence goes on from OZ025248.1 coordinate 37,964,800, forward strand.
CAGCTGCAATGATCCCGACGAAGTTATCTTGACACACAAGACATCGCGGTCAAGCGGCAAAAACATGGACATATTTCCTGAAAACATTCGGTGAACATCGTAACGAGAGATCGGCTAACGAGAGATCGGCTAACGAGAGATCGGCTAACGAGAGATCGTTAGAGCGTTAGAGCTCCTTAACATTTAAGTTGTATGAAGGGGTGTCCGCACAATCGAATTTCAATGGGTGCGTTTATCTGAAATAAGGGGTGGATCTAGGGGCGGAGCCAGGCGTGGATGCAGGGGTGGATCCAAGGGTGGATCCAAGGGTGGATCCAATCCAGGGGTGGATCAGGGGTGGATGCAGAGGTCGATCAGGGGTGGATTCAGGGGTGGATCAGGGGGCGGATCCAGGGGTGGATGCAGGGGTGGATCAGGGGTGGATCAGGGGTGGATCAGGGGTAGATGCAGAGGTCGATCAGAGGTGGATTCAGGGGTAGATCAGGGGGCGGATCCAGGGGTCGATGCAGGGGTGGATCAGGGGGCGGATCCAGGGGTGGATGCAGGGGTGGATCAGGGGTGGATCAGGGGTGGATCAGGGGTAGATGCAGAGGTCGATCAGAGGTGGATTCAGGGGTAGATCAGGGGGCGGATCCAGGGGTCGATGCAGGGGTGGATCAGGGGTGGATGCAGGTGTGGATGCAGGGGTAGATCATGGGTGGATGCAGGGGTGGATCCGGGGTGGATGCAGGGGTGGATCAGGGGGTGGATCAGGGGTGGATGCAGGGGTGGATCAGGTGTGGATGCAGGTGTGGATGCAGGGGTGGATCAGGGGTGGATGCAGAGGTGGATCAGGGGGTGGATCAGGGGTGGATGCAGGGGTGGATCCGAGGTGGATGCAGGGGTGGATCAGGGGGTGGATCAGGGGTGGATGCAGGGGTAGATCAGGTGTGGATGCAGGGGTGGATCAGGGGTGGATGCTGGGGTGGATCAGGGGTGGATGCAGAGGTGGATCTGGATCCAGTCCGGAGGTGGATCCAAGGGTGGATACAGGGACAGATCCAGGGTGATCCAAGGGTGGATCCAGGAGTGGATCCAGTCCAGGGGTGGATCCAGGGATCAATTTTGGTTTCCGAAAAACTAGTAACATCGGGATTGGGGAGGGGTGGGGGTCTATCCACGCAATGTTAGGCAAGGCCGGGGGGGGGGGGTGGCGGTTCTGGGTAGGGGCTGGGAAATGGGAGGGGGTCCTGATTGGGATTGGTATCATACACAGACTCATACACTTATTATTAATAATTACGGTCTTGCTTGTCGCACCCAACGCTCTGTTCTATACTGTCGTCACCTCGAGTAACTGTTACAGGTGATAAGCAGTTACATATTGTGGCGCACAGAGCAGACAGAAAGTCATGGCCGGCGGCCATAAGGTATTAGTCAGTCAGTTGGCAGGCAAGGTTCGAAGTCGGACGACTTTTGCCTACTTCAGGCTATGTATGTACGCGCTCTTTTGCTCGTACTTTATCCTATCTACGGCGGCCCATAGAGGACACACAGACTAGACTGACTGGGTGCAGTGGGTGGGGGGGGGGGGGGTAGCGGTTGGAGGTGGGGGTGCGGTTGGAGGAGTGAGGGGTGCAGTACAGCCTCGCCACCGAAGCGTGAACCACCCAGCGAGGGTGACTGTACGTGTAGGGAATTATAGGCAAAGTCTGTCTGAGAAATACGCTGGGTGTTGTCAAACGACGACGCGCCAAGGAAGTACTTGCACATAGCTGTGTGGTATGTCAAGCACAGTACAAGGACCGGTGCTGTCGTCGCGCTATAGACGAGCGAGCTCACAGTATTGCCCGACGTTAGGCCTGTCAATGTCACACTGGATATTGCAGCTACACATCGAGTTGGTGACCTGCTGGTATTACCCAACCCACGAGCAAGAACCTCGTTTTGGTCACTAATTGAGGGTAGGTATGTTACCTAGCTATACATGGCATCCACTCCACTGATTATTAGTCCCGGTATTACTTTGTATCACTTTAACCTACTCGACTATTGCATGTGTGTATATTGTTCAATGTGTATACCTGGTTCATGGTGACGTGTACCTTGGGGGCATGGCCGTCTCCCGGAACCGGCGATGAGTCGATGGATTATGACGAGTTACAAGTGGTTTATGCAGGAATGTAAGATGGCGGATGGAGGCGGAAGTGCACACTACATATTATCGCCCTCATTTCTGCATTATCGCCCATATTGTCTGCGCTGCCGTCTCAAGGAAAGGACCGCGATGGGCTTCTTCACCGCCTTGGTGTGTCATCCCCTGTGCTGGCAAATCTCTTCATTGTCCCTATGGTTTCTGCCTCTTCTCGAAGGAGGAGATATGTATCATGATCCGGCGTAGCATGGTTAGTGTTCCATCGGTCACAGAATATTCTCGACCACGTGACATGCGCTGCAATGATGCATGCCCCCCCCCCCCTTACCCCCCGCGCCTTACAGCAACAACCTGCCACCGTCAATGTAATATCAATCATAATAATGGACGTGTATTAACTTTATCTCTATGTGTTAATGGAGACTCGGCCTGAATGATCCCCGGCTGATTCTGGCCGGGATCCTGGTATGACGTGGTTT